>OZ035960.1:73529584-73882084 GCA_964034945.1 Chrysopilus asiliformis | reverse complement strand
TTCTATTATAGCGGCCATGCAAAACACCACATGCTCGGAGTAGGCTTTCTAGTCGGCAACAGGATTAAGTCTACTGTTATCGGATTCAAACTTGTATCGGATCGGCTATGCACTCTACGCATGAGAGGCAAGTTCCATAATATTTATAAGCCTCATCAATATTCACAGTCCTACAGAAGGGGCCTCCATCGAATATGTGGAAAGGGTCCTACAAGCCTGTCCAAGGAGTGACGTTAAAATCATCTTTGGTGGTTTCAACGCCTAAATAGGACGAGAGCCAATATTCAGGAGATAGATTGGCACTTATATTTTGCATTAGGACACCAATGACGTTGGGCAACGGACAATAGAGCTAGCAGCATCTAAGAATTCGGTCGTTGGTAGTACACGGTTTGCGCGAAAAGATATCCACAAGGCCACCTGGGTATCACCGGGCGGGGTCACTCGCAACCAAATAGACCACGTGTTGATAGACCGCCGCACTATGGGGTCAAAGTGCCATTCGGCGCCCAAAAATACAAATTTTGAGTTCTTCCTTTGAAGGATTTCGGTTATGTCATTGCGTTGAGAATTCTTAGGAACCTAGAAATCCAAGGGAGGACGATTCTGGAGACTCTACAATGACGAAGTCTATGAGAGATATCAGAACGTGCCCGAAGTCAAGCTTATAAGACTCAACAGATTCCGGTGGCTGGTCATGTTCGGAAAACAACATGACGCGGCTCGGAAAGTCTTCTGCGGTAGGTTATTAGCAACAAGGCGACGAGGAAGACCCAGCCTCAGATGGCACGACGGCGTTGATCAGGACGCGAAGATAATTGGGACACAAATCTGATGGACATCGGCACGAGACTAGGACCTAATAAAATAAAATTAAAAACAGATTTTTTTTAAATGTAAAAATGGCAAAAAATATTTTTTTCAACGCCGCGTATCAGAATTAAAAGCGAGATAAAAGTATAAAAAATATTAAAATGAATATTTATCTCGCTTTTAGTTGTAATACACAGCGCCCAAAAAAATATTTCCTTTTTAGTATTGTACATTTTTTCAATAAAAGCTATTTTTAAAAACATTTTTTAATTTTTTTTACCATTCAAGTTCATTTATGGAACAAAGGTATCATGCCACCCCTAGGTAAATTAGATGAAATATTTAAATTTGAAAAACCTACATTGGTTTCTTTTCTACTTGGTGCTTAAAATATTTTCAAGACACAAAAAAATCTTTAGGGCTCTTGTTTTTTGTTAATAATTTAAATTATTTTATATAAAAATATGATAAATTTTGAAGTACCGTTTTTAATGGCCCGTCGACAAAAATATCCATAATCTTGCGCTCTAATTTGATCACTCCATTCTATCATATCCTTTCTGTATTTTTCCTTAAATGGCCCATCACTTAATAATTCAGTAAGATCTAAATTTAGTTTTTCAGCCCACGCACTTTTGATCGGTTCTGATATCCTTATAATTTCGGCGATATGATGTCCTAATCTGAAAAAAATTAAAACTCTTAGATCTATGCTACAAGCCAGCAAAAACGATCTATTGAATTCGCAATATTTCAATTCACTTTCGGATTTACCGTTTTTTGATTGTCTTTGAAGCCTTACCTCTGGAGCCCAATGAACGTAACGCCAACGCTGTGAACTGTCACGCAGCGCAACATTTCAGCGGCACAGCCCAATGGCATTTCGTGAAGTAGTACAAGTGACATGATATAAAGTGGTATAAAGGTGACAAAATTACAAAAATGGATAATTTTAAAGCGATAATTTGCTTTGTTGGTCTTTATCTTTGTCATTTGTATGTTATGGGAATCAATAAAAAATAAAAAAAAAATTTTAAAAAAAAGCTTTTATTAAAAAAGAATGCACTAAAAAGAAAAAAATAATTTTCTGGACGCTGTGTATCACAAATATAAAAGCTTTTTAAAAGCGAGATAAATTTTTATTTTATTGTTTTATGCTTTATCTCGCTTTTTAAAAGCTTTTATATTTGTGATACACAGCGTCCAGAAAATTATTTTTTTCTTTTTAGTACATTCTTTTTTAATAAAAGCTTTTTTTTAAATTTTTTTTTTTATTTTTTTTTATTTTGTTCTTTTTAGTCTTCGAATATATATCCTTACATTTGAGATGTCCTTACAGGCTTTTTAACTTGAGAATCGTATTCAGCGACCCCAAAAACCCCCAGAATAGATTTTTTTCCGGAAAATTTGGAGAAAGGGATAATCACGTTATCCTTACAGGACCTTCCGTTATCCTTACAGACTTTTTAATGACAGATTCGGATTCAGCGACCTCAAAAACCCCCAGAAAAGATTTTTTTCCGGAAAATTTGGAGAAAAGGATAATTACGTTATCCTTACAGGACCTTCCGTTATCCTTACTGACTTTTTAATGACAGATTCGGATTCAGCGACCTCAAAAACACCCAGAATAGATTTTTTTCCGGAAAATTTGGAGAAAAGGATAATCACGTTATCCTTACAGGACCTTCCGTTATCCTTACTGACTTTTTAATGACAGATTCGGATTCAGCGACCCCAAAAACCCCCAGAATAGTTTTTTTTCCGGAAAATTTGGAGAAAAGGATAATCATGTTATCCTTACAGGACCTTCCGTTATCCTTACAAGGACGAAGTAGTGAAAATATTGTATTGTCATCGGACTTATATAAGTGTGCAAAAGTTCAAGTCAATCGGACAAGTGGAAGTGGGTCAAAATTGGGTTGCAAGATTTGATCTGACAGACAAACAGACAGACACGAAGGCAAGCTAAATAAAAGCTTTTAAAAAAAAAAGACAATTCTGGGTGCGGCCAGTCAATTTAACACGGGACATTGATGGCTATTTTGAAAGTTGTTTTAAGGAAATCAAACAATCGGACCCAGAAAACTTTTTTAAGCACACGAGAATGACTCCTAACGCATATGATTTATTATTAGAATTGACCAAAGAGAGCCTGACAAAGTCATCGATAAGAACACCACTTTCTCCAGAAATTAGATTGGCTATTACTTTGTTGTGAGTATTAATTTCACTTTCCACGGTAACAAAAAATCATTTTTTTCAGGTTTTTATCTCAAGGTGTAAGCCATCAATATTTGGCGTGGAGTTTTAAAGTTGGAAAGACAACAATACGAATGTTTTAAATCCTTTTTATGTATGCCCTCCCAACGAATCTGACTTCAGACTAATTGCAAAAGACTTTGAGACAAAATGGGATCTTCCTGATTGCACTGGTGCTGTGGACGAAAAACACAATCGAATAAAACGGTCACCCAAAAGTGGCACTAATTTTTTTAATCACAAAAAATTCTTCAGCATTGTTCTGCTAGCAATGCTAGATACATATTTACCTACATCGATGTTGGGGCATATGGCAGCCAGAGCGATGGAGGTTAATATATAATTATTTATACCAATTATAACAGTAAAATTGTATTGATTTTTAATTTTTATAGGCGTATTGAAAAATTCTAAATTCGGAAAACTTTCGTTATCTGGGCAGCTTCCTTTTCCAAAAGATTCTAAACTGCCGGCTTCAAATATTAAATTTCCGTATTTTGTCGTTGGAGATCCACTAACTAAAAACCTTATGAAACCATATTCTGAGCGCAATTCGTCGCGGGACCAAAGAATTTTCAATTACAGAATTTCACGGGCAAGAGTAGTAATTGAAAATGCTTTTGGGATTCTTGCGTCTCACTGGAGAGTAAGTAATTCTTTGAACACGTTATGCGCTTATATTTATCATAATTTTTTCCATAGATGTTGCAATCTACAATATGTTGCAATTCTTCAAATGCCGAAAAAATAGTTTTGGCCACAATTTTATAAAAATGTCCCATCCCCAAATTACGTAGACTGGGAAGATAAAGATGGCAATATAAATCCGGGAGAATGGAGGAATAATTATACCCCAGATTTAACACCACGTATAAGATTTGGATCCAGAAACTCATCGAGAGTTAGATTTTCAAAATTCGAAAGCGAAGGTCCTGTAAGGATAACAAAAATATCCTTTTTCCTATTTTTTCCCGGAAAAATTGGCATTATAGGGTTTTGGAGTCGCTGATCCTGGTGTTGAAATTTCAAAATTTGAAACCGAAGGTCCTGTGAGGATAACGCAAATATCCTTTTTCCCATTTTCCCCCAAAATCCTGTAAGGATTACGTTGATTTTTAAATTTTTTTAAGTTGGTTTATTTGGTATGGTGATATGGCATTGTTCGAAGTTTAAGTGAACGGCGAACAGTTGTATCAAAATTCTACTTAGAAGTCAAACTTTTCAAAAATATTTTTGAAAATTTATTCTAATCGGATTTTGATGTATGGGAGTTTTATGTAGAATCATATCCCAAATAACTTTTATTCTTGCACTTTTTTGATAAAATGCACCTAATGGTCCATTTTTGTCCATTAAGAAGCCTTACATTTTACGAAAAACGAATCTGTGTAAAATTTCAAGTATCTAGCTCAATCCGTGGGCCCGCAATCGGACGGACATGCAAAATTCAATTTTTTATCATTCTAAACACAGTGGTGTAATTCATTTTGGTGTGTGATGACGAGATCTTGGCATTTCAAACGGTAACGCAAAGTTCATATACCCTTTGGTTTCACTATACGGGTATAAAAAATGGATGTTGCTATATATGTATGTATGAGATTAATAGACTCAAAAACTACTGGACCGATTTTTACGCGGTTTTTCCCAAAATGATCCGCGTTGTCGGGGCAGGTTTTTCGCTATTGAAATACAGCGAAAGGATCAGGCACAAACATGGAACAAAATAAACTGAATTATAAACAAGTGTCCCGCGCTTTAAACGGGATGGTTACCCAGACTGGCCCTCCAGGTTGGGGGTTGGGCGAGGCGCTGATAACGTCTCCCGGAAAACCTAATATATCAAGGAACCCAGGACACAGCCTCGGATATGGTTTCGGATACAACGACAACGACTCAGGGAACGGAAAATGGACTTCTCTTTTGGAACTTGGAATGTGCGATCACTTTATAGAACGGGTGCCTTACGAGAACTTCTTCAGGAAGTAGCTCGTACTAACATCAGCATCCTCGCACTCCAGGAAACGAAATGGCTCGGAAGCGAGATCAACGATTGTGGCTCGTATACGATCTTCACCAGCGGCAAAGTACAAGGAAGCAGAGAATTTGGACTCGCCTTTGTCGTGGATAAGACTTTTAAGCAGCTGGTAACGAATTTCAAAGCAATTAATGATCGGATCTGCGCAATACGCATTAAGCTACGCTAGAAAGCACACTTGATAGTCTGCCCTCAAATGATATCAAAATTATGCTGGGAGATTTTAACGCCAAAGTCGATAAGGAATTGTTTCACAGCGGCACAACAGGAGGGCATAGTCTTCACAGTGAAATAACCGACAACGGCCAAAGACTCATTGACTTCGCCTGTACCAGAAATCTAGTTGTAAGCTCCACATGCTCCCCGCATCGGAACGTACACAAAATAACATGGACATCACCCGACAGATTGACATCTAACCAAATAGACCACGTTCTGATTGAAAAAAGGGCAGTCTCCAGTGTTTTAGATGTTAGAACGTTTCGCGGTGCTAACTGTGACTCGGACCATTCCCTTATCCGAGCGAAATACCGCTGCCGCATAGCACGTGAGGGTCACTATAAGAATAACGGTACCCCGAAGATTAATGTGCAAAAGCTGAAAGATGACCACCTCAAAACTCTCATGTCTCTTCCCAGGGCGAGCCCGGAGAAAGTGTTGACGACACGTGGCAGTACATAAAGAATGGTAACCAGCACGCAGCAGAAGTCACCTTAGGGCATCTAAAACGAAGGAAACGGAATGATTGGTTCGATGAGGAATGCCAAGATGCAATTGATAAGAAAAACCAAGCTTACCGGCTACTTATTGAAAGACGAACACTAGCCAGAGAGGAAAATTATCATGAACTCAGACGATACGCAAAAAAAAACTCTGCAGGCGTAAACAACGAAAACTGAGTAATGATAAAATTTTATCATTGGACGAAGACATGGAAAAAAACGACGTCCAAGCAGCATTCAAAACCGTGAAACAGATGAGACAAGGATACAAACCCCAAACGACTCTTTGCAAGGATGAAGATGGTAACATCATAACCAACGCGAATGAAATTAAAACAAGATGGGCTCAGTATTTTCATAAGCATTTAAATTCGACAACGTCACACACTGAACATTATATGATTCCGGACGACTCAGATGGTGAACAGCTGCCCACCATTCCTACCTTTGAAGAGGTAGAGACAGCATTATATAGTCTTAAGCGAAATAAGGCACCCGAGATCCGAGCTCACTCGACGAATCCATAGATTAACAGTTTAAGTCTAGATAAGTGAAAAAATGCCCGAGGACTGGCGGAAAAGTATTATATGTCCTGTGTACAAAAAGGGTGATCGTCTACGTTGCGAAAATTGCAGGGGAATCTCATTGCTGTGTGCATGCTACAAAGTGTTTACAAAAATTATCGAACAACGACTCAGCAGTAGGATTCTTGGCACTTATAACGATGTAGTTATCCACAACGATGTCGTTATCCATAAATACGAATAAGAGATTTTACGTTTGGGGTAGTGGATATGAAATGGCGTTGTATTTGTTTCTCGCTGTCAACTTTCCAATAAAATTACCCTCGACTATGACTCTGGCAATGCTGAGCCTTCCAATACGAATTTTCATAACGACTGCTCTCGTACCAGTCGATAAACACTAATGTTTGAGTTTCATCCACTTAAGAATGTTGTTTAATTGTTGTTGCGTTGGCAAAAACGAAATAAAATGTTGAATGCGTCCCTTAATTGTCTAAACATTACTCGCATTTCCCTTTTCCTTAAAAAAACGAAATTAAATTCGCCTTTACTTTGTGTTCAAGTTGAAATTTTCAAATCGCTGATGAAAAGAGATCTTTCACGCACAGCGAAATGAAAATTACTCTTGCTTGTGGAGGCCAACAGCGGAAACCGGTTGTAGTGCGGAAAGAGGGAGGGAAACACATCTTGGCAGCAAGAAAGTGCAATAAAATTGAATTGAATCGAAATTGCTGACAGCAAAAAAAAATCTTTTGTATTTAACCTCAACCATTTGTGTTTATTTCTGACATTTTTTTGTTGTGATTGTTAAAATTTTTTCCCAAAAACGTAAAACCTTTTCATTTGGCTAATCCGGGGAAATTCTAAACCGATTTTCGGAGACTTTTCTATTTTGTTTTTCAAAGGAAAAGTGTGCGGAAATCCATATAGAATTGCATAAAAAACTGCCGGCTGGCCGCCCGACTTATATAAATACTTTTCATAGCTAAATGCCGGTTTTTTCGATAAAGAAAACACTTAATTCTCAAGGGAATCTCAAAAAAAATTTCTTCAAAGTATTGATCATTGGATTTTACACATTTTGCCCATCTTTCAGGCACATCATGGATACCATTCCAAAAAAACTTTTTCTCTTTCGAGGAAAACCATTCGACGAGCCATTTTTCGACTTCTTCAAAATTGGCGAAGCGCTGGTCTGCGAGTGAGTGTCCCATCGATGCGAAAAGGTGATAGTCGGACGGGGCGAGGTTTGGATAGTACGGCGGGTGCGGTAATACTTCGCATCCAAGTGATTTGAACACTTTTTTGACTGATTTTGCTGTGTGAGACGGCGCGTTGTCATGCTGCAAAATCACCTTACCATGTCTTTCAGCGTATTGCGGACGTTTTTTGATCAATTCATGGTTCAAATTGATCATTTGTTGTCGGTAGCGATCAGTATCAACTGTTTTTCCAGGTTTCAACAGTTCATAATATACGACACCAATCTGGTTCCACCAGACACGTTTTTTGTCCTGGATGTTGAAATCACCACTTTTGGATTGTCGAAACCACGTCTCATATGTTCTTATGGTTGGGGAATGATCACCGTAAGTTTCTACCAGCAAACGATGGCTTTCAGCGGCCTTTTTCTTTTGATTAAAGAGAAAAAGTAATGCGTGCCGCGAATGCACGTTTTCAGGCACAAAACTTGACATTTTCAAACAGCTTTAACGCTATGACGTTGTTATTTTGACGGAACGTAACTTGTGTAGTTTTGAAGATTAATGTCAATAGAAAAATATGACATAGATGCCAAATCGTAGAAATGTATACATATCTCTAGCGACAGCTATTAGTAAAACCGGCAAATCTCAACTAACACCCCTGGTATTACACTTTTTCGAAAGAAAATTGTTATTTGTTTACTTTTCAAAATATGTCGAATTTAAAACATATTTTAAATTTGCCGCTACTGTCAAGATTGTATTTAATTTTTCGCTGCCCGAGCGAAAATTAACCACCTGTGCAAAATAATACCCTTAGCGATCTTTCCAGATCGTTATTTATCGATTTTGCCAAGAATCCTACTGCGGAATATATGCGGAAAACATAATCGGCGAAGGCGGCTTTGGACCCGGAAGATCGACAACGGACCAGTTGTTCTCGGTTAAACAGGTGCTTGAGAAATGCTGAGAATACAACATCGACGTGCACCAACTGTTCGTTGACTTCTGCCAAGCTTACGATAGTATTGATCGTAACGCTCTATTCAGAATCCTGATCGAATTCGGAGTGCCGCCGAAACTAGTACGGCTAGTTAAAGCCACGATGCATAACATTGAGTGCCAAGTTAAAATTCAAAATGAGCTGTCTCAAAGCTTCCCAATGGAAACAAGTCCCAAACAAGGAGATGGTCTCGCTCCCATGCTCTTAAATTTGGCCCTAGAATATGTCGGCAGAAAGATTACCTCAGTGGATACCGGAAGTACACTACTCGTCAAATATTCACAACTGGTGGCGTATGCAGACGACGTAGATATCATCGCGCGATCAACACCTCTTGTGAAGGAAGTCTTCCAGGAATTAGAGTCAGCAGCGAGAGAAGTAGGGCTCAGAGTCAACGAAATCAAAACCAAATTCATGACTCAAACTCGAAAAGCTGCCCCAAGCAGGCAAAACATAACCATGGGTGATTATAATTTCGAGCAGGCAGATAAATTTGTATACCTGGGAGCCCTGCTCAGTCAAGATGGCACCGAATGCCACGAAATCCAGCAAAGGATCACCGCTGCCAATAAGGCGCTCTATGCGGTGCTTCCCGTATTGAAGTCTAAAAATGTCCATAAAAACAACAAGCAACGCATCTACAAAATGTTAATTCGTCCTTTACTGATATATGGATGCGAAACTTGGACGCTAACGCAGTCCCTAGAAAGACTTCTCGACAATTTCGAGAGAAAGGTCCTCCGAAAAATATATGGACCGGTGAAAGAAGGAGACTCGTGGCGACTCCGTTACAATCATGAATTACACCAGCTATTCGACGACCCGCCAGTGTCGACCACAATCAAGCTCCGTAAACTCCGATGGGCTGGCCATGTCGAAAGAATGCACGACGGCAGAATACCGAAACAGGTGCTTAGGGGCAGAGCTCAAGGAAACCGGCCGAAAGGAAAACCGCGAAAACGCTGGGAGGACTCAATCGACGCAGACTGCAGAGCAGTCCTAAATTTCGCCAACTGGAGGTCGAAGGCGTTAGACCAAGACAACTGGAGGAGGTGCATCAGGGAGGCCAAGGCTCGCTTCGGGCTGTAGCGCCATCGGAAGATAAACAAAAAAAAGTAACAAACTTAAAATTTTTAAAAATATTCAAAAGGCCAAAAAATGCTCCAGAGGGTTGCAAGTTCCCAGTAAGGAAATACCCAAGCAGGAATACAACTCAATTAGCGAAAAATAGACGCACGAAAAACAGGAAAATGGCACTAGGTGCAGGTACAAAGAAGATTAGAAACAAACCTCCTAGGGGTTGCAAGAACCCAGTAAGGGAAAAAAACAACTCAATTAGCAAAGATTATACACCACAAATCAAAGTGGCACTAGATGCCGGTAAAAAGATTGGAAATGAACTTAGTAGAGATAGCAAAAATTAAATCGATTAATTTTTTTAATTGACTAGAATCACACTGCTCTCGAATATTGAAAACATCTTCGTTATACTTTATCTTCTCCATTTTGGAAAAAAAAAGTTCTCACTAAAAAGTAATACGAGTCGTCAACACTATGAATAAATTGAAGTTCGTACTGATTTGAATTTAAAAATCACGGTCTGTAATTCCAATAGTCCTAGATCAAAAATGATAAAGATTCTTATCTGAAGATAAGTGATTCACCCCCAATCAGTACTGATCCCTAATTAATTACTTATTACTGATCACCAAAAATATGCACTAAAAATGGCAAAATATGCACTTAAATATGCACTTTAAAAACATTCAAAATCCGATATATAGATACTTCACCCAAAATAGTGAACGGAACTTGTTAAAATGTGGTTAATTCGACTTTTGTGGAAAATTTAAAAAAAAAATAAAATGCCATTGAATATTAGAAAAATTAAAAAAATAATAGTCTGTAAAAAATATTGACATTTTGACAGACAAAAAAAATTTGACAGGAAAACTTGTTCTTAAATTTTTTTTTTCCGATGGCGCTACAGCCCGAAGCGAGCCTTGGCCTCCCTGATGCACCTCCTCCAGTTGTCTCGGTCTAACGCCTTCGACCTCCAGTTGGCGAAATTTAAGACTGCTCTGCAGTCTGCGTCGATTGAGTCCTCCCAGCGTTTTCGCGGTTTTCCTTTCGGCCGGTTTCCTTGAGCTCTGCCCCTTAGTACCTGTTTCGGTATTCTACCGTCGTGCATTCTTTCGACATGGCCAGCCCATTGGAGTTTACGGAGCTTGATTGTGGTCGACACGGGCGGGTCGTCGAATAGCTGGTATAATTCGTGATTGTATCGGAGTCGCCACGAGTTTCCTTCTTTCACCGGTCCATATATTTTTCGGAGGACCTTTCGCTCGAAATTGTCGAGAAGTCTTTCTAGGGACTGCGTTAGCGTCCACGTTTCGCATCCATATATCAGTACAGGACGAATTAATATTTTGTAGATGCGTTGCTTGTTGTTTTTGTGGACATTTTTAGACTTCAATACGGGAAGCACCGCATAGAGCGCCTTATTGGCAGCGGTGATCCTTTGCTGGATTTCGTGGCGTTCGGTGCCATCTTGACTGAGTAGGGCTCCCAGGTATACAAATTTATCTGCCTGCTCTGCTATCGAATCCTATCTCCACCTCCTCGTGGTGACCACTGGGTGTCTTTTTAGACAGCAGACGGAGAAGGGTGAAAGCGAGTATCCCGCGCTTTAAACGGGATGGTTACCCAGACTGGCCCTCCAGGTTGGGGGTTGGGCGAGGCGCTGATAACGTCTCCCCGGAAAACCTAATATATCAAGGAACCCAGGACACAGCCTCGGATATAGTTTCGGATACAACGGCAACGACTCAGGCAACGAAAAATGGACTTCTCTTTTGGAACTTGGAATGTGCGATCACTTTATAGAACGGGTGCCTTACGAGAATTTCTTCAGGAAGTAGCTCGTACCAACATCAGCATCCTTGCACTCCAGGAAACGAAATGGCTCGGAAGCGAGATCAACGATTGTGGCTCGTATACGATCTTCACCAGCGGCAAAGTAGAAGGAAGCAGAGAATTTGGAGTCGCCTTTGTCGTGGATAAGACTTTTAAGCAGCTGGTAACGAATTTCAAACCAATTAATGATCGGATCTGCGCAATTCGCATCAAGTTGAGGTTTTTCAACGTTTGGTTCGTCAACTGCCATGCCCCAACAGAGGAAAAGGATGATGTCATCAAAGACGAATTTTACGCTACGCTAGAAAGCACACTTGATAGTCTGCCCTCAAATGATATCAAAATTATGCTGGGAGATTTTAACGCCAAAGTCGGTAAGGAATTGTTTCACAGAGGCACAACAGGAGGGCATAGTCTTCACAGTGAAACAAATGACAACGGCCAAAGACTCATTGACCTCGCCAGTAGCAGAAATCTAGTGGTAAGCTCCACATGCTTCCCGCATCGGAATGTACACAAAATAACATGGACATCACCCGACAGATTGACATCTAACCAAATAGACCACGTTCTGATTGAAAAAAGGGCAGCCTCCAGTATTCTAGATGTAAGAACGCTTCGCGGTGCTAACTGTGACTCGGACCATTTCCTTGTCCGAGCGAATTACCGCTCCCGCATAGCACGTGAGGGTCAGTATAAGAAAAACGGTCCCCCGAAGATTAATGTACAAAAGCTGAAAGATGACCACCTCAAAACAGCTTATATGTCTAAAGTGAAAGCACACTTTGATGTTTCTTCCCAGGGCGAGCCCGGAGAAAGTGTTGACGACACGTGGCAGTACATAAAGAATGGTATCCAGCACGCAGCAGAAGTCACCTTAGGGCATCTAGAACGAAGGAAACGGAATGATTGGTTCGATGAGGAATGCCAAGATGCAATTGATAAGAAAAACCAAGCTTACCGGCTACTTATTGAAAGACGAACACGAGCCAGAGAGGAAAATTATCATGAACTCAGACGATACGCAAAAAAACTCTGCAGGCGTAAACAACGAAAACTGAGTAATGATAAAATTTTATCATTGGACGAAGACATGGAAAAAAACGACGTCCGAGCAGCATTCAGAACCGTGAAACAGATGAGACAAGGATACAAACCCCAAACGACTCTTTGCAAGGATGAAGATGGTAACATCATAAGCAACGCGAATGAAATTAAAACAAGATGGGCTCAGTATTTTGACAACGTCACACACTGAACATTATATGATTCCGGACGACTCAGATGGTGAACAGCTGCCCACCATTCCTACCTTTGAAGAGGTAGAGACAGCATTACATAGTCTTACGCGAAATAAGACACCCGGAATCGACGGTATCCCCGCGGAGCTCTTAAGAGAAGGTGGATCCGAGCTCACTCGACAAATCCATAGATTAATAGTTAAAGTCTGGACAAGTGAAAAAATGCCCGAGGACTGGCGGAAAAGTATTATATGTCCTGTGTACAAAAAGGGTGATCGTCTACGTTGCGAAAATTACAGGGGAATCTCATTGCTGTGTGCATGCTACAAAGTGTTTTCAAAAATTATCGAACAACGACTCAGAATAAATGCGGAAAATATAATCGGCGAATATCAAGGCGGCTTTAGACCCGGAAGATCGACAACGGACCAGTTGTTCTCCGTTAAACAGGTGCTTGAGAAATGCTGGGAATACAACATCGACGTGCACCAACTGTTCGTTGTTCTTAAATTGCAACTGTTAAATTTTAAGATATTTCGAAAATATGTTCAATGCTTCATATTGTCTATGGTATAATCGGGGTTAAAACTTGTAGAAAAATATCAGTGGTGGCCAACACAAAACTTTCTTCCACAAAATCTATGACCCTGCGCTATTTACGCTATAGCCCTATCGTTTTGTCAATCAAAGACGACCTCAAAACGAAAATTGTGTTTTTTCGAAAAACTTAGTTTGCAAGTACACCCATCCCTCGATTTACACGGCACTCGATTTACACTGTTTCGCATTTACACGGTTTTTAAATTTGGAAAAAAAAATGTTTTTTCATGATTTGAACGCACTCTTTTCACATACTCGTGTTATTGAACGCACACGTTTAAACTCGTTTTATTGAACGCACCTCTTTTGTCACAAATGTCAAAGTAAATTTAAATAAGAAATGTAAACAAGAAAAAATGTAAAGCTATTTTTAAGAAATTTACAAAGATATGCGCCAAAACAAGCAAATCGTCGGCTAAAAGTGAAATTGTGCTAAGTCCATTTGGTATAATTTTCGAGAAGAGCAATGAAAACATTGTTAAATCGTTTTAATTATCTTTCAATAACACTGAGTTTTCTTTAAATGAGAAAAATTTGGCTCAGTTTTCTTTATATGAAAATTAAAATGATTTAACAAGGTTTTTTATTGCTCTTCTGTCAAATTTGGTATAATGGACTTAGCACAATTTCACTTTTAGCCGACGAAATGTTGATTACTGATTTCGTAACCAAAAGTAAATCTACTAACATTACTGATGTTGCAAATACAGACAGCAATTCAATTCGTTAATTGGTAATGACAATACAGAACAGTCCGATTGATTAAATTTCTAGTACCGATTCTGATAGTGATACTATACCACAACCAAAGAAAACCCAAATCCGAAGATTAAACAGTTTTTACTTTCTTCTACGGAGTATAATAAAGTATTGTATTCATGAAAAATTTCGACCTCTTAATTTTGCCTAAAAAACATTTCCCGATCACTCCTGAGTTGATTGGAGTCATATTAAAAATATCAGTTGTGGTCAACACAAAACTTTCTTCTACAAAATCTACGACCCTGCGCCATTTACGCTAGAGCCCTGTCGCGTTGTCAACCTAAGACGACGTCCCAATAAATTATTGGTTTATTCAAAAATATCAAAAACGTACAAAATTTGAGATAACTTGAGAACGGTAAAAGATATCAATTTACAGTAAATGACAAAAATGTAGAAAATGTTAACATCTTTAATTATTCTTTTAACTGATTTGTCGAAAAACCGTTAGTTTGCAAATTATTCGCAAACATATGATTTTTTACATATTAATGAAAATATCTCAATAACGGTAAAAGATAACGGATAAAGGTAAAAAACAAAATTGTGCAGAATGCCATTCTCATTAATTCACATCATACATTCAGTCAGCAAAAACCCGTTAGTTTTCGAGATAATCGCAAAAAACTGTTTTTTTGGAAATAACGGTTTATCTCGATAACAGGTGGAGATATCGAGTTATAGCTAAAGACAAAAGTGTGGGAAATTTTATTTTCTCCAAGTTTTGTCATACTTAAGGCCACTAAAAAACGCGTAGTTTGGGAGTAAATCGAGAAAAACGAAATTGCGATTTTTGAAAAAACTTTGCCCGTCATTCCAAGATCAACACCAGCAGACGAGCTGAACGCATGCCTGAAGAATTCGGCTCTCTGGCGACATGTGAAAAAAATTACACTGTCGACTAATATGCGTGTGCATTTATTTGGAGATGTTTCTGCACAAACATTTGCCAAGCAACTTTTGGTTCTGTCAACTTCAGTCATCAATTGAAGATCTTGAAAATAAGGTTTTCCCGAACATCGCCAACAATTTCAGGCATCACGATTGGCTATGCGAGCCAAAGAATGATGACGTCAATAGAGTTAATAATAACATTCAATTAAAAATTCCTGTTGCGGTTACGAAATACAAATCCAAATCGAGGCGCGCCGATTGTGGCATCAACAGCTAAAATTATAAAAACCATGAAAATGAATAAAGAAAGAAGGTATGCATATTTAATTTTAATAATGTAGTTTCTAGTTTCTTACACATGTCGTCTTCAATTGAGGGGTCTAAAAACGAATTAAATCAATTAATTAATCGATTTAGTTAAAAATTGAAGCCATTCCGGTTGAATTCAAAAATTGAAGACATTTTTTGCTGCTAAAATTATCTAGTTTTTAAATTTTAGCAATAAAATTACGAATGGTAAGCAGTTTGAGCTCCTTGTTAGCCATATGCAAAAAAAAACAGGGAAATGGCAACCGGATTTACTCAATTTGGAAGCTCTAAAAAGGACCTACGGGATGCGTGGGAAAATTTATCTATTTTCATAAATAACCTGGGTCCTCCACTCAGAAGTGGAGCAGAATGGGCCAAGGTTTGTTTGTTTTATGTTTATTCGTTATACAGTCGTAAGATTTCCAAATACTTTTTTATTACAGGTTTGGACGGATTATAAAAATAAATTGAAGAAAAAAATTGTCCATAATCAAAAAGAGTTAGCTGCTACTGTTGGAGGCCAAAACCAGTTATATAAGTTTTCCCCCTTAGAAGAAACTGTAATCAGTTTGTTATCGCTGCAACAAAGTGTAGACCCCGGTGGTCGACTTTTTGGGTTAAAGGATATTACGACCGCTACTTGCACGCAGACCAGGGCGACAGCAGGCATTGATCAAACATCAATAGAGGAAATAACAGCTTCAGAAGATAACGTTGATCCTACGTACGTAAGGAACACAGTACCAATAGAGTCAAGCCCCGTAATCAATCGACCCACAAAATCAACGAGCACAGGACAAAATAAAAACAAAGAGTCTGAAGTAAGACTGCGCTTGTTGCAGCAACAGACAAGCCTGTTAGAAAATATAAATAAAGATTTTAATGAAAATCTGGAATATTCCAGAAAACTTTATGATTTGAAAGAAAAGAAATTTAATCCTTTGAACCCGACTTTCGGCTGTTCACCTTTTTTAGGTTTTTAAAGTTTGACCGTTAAGAAGGAAATCTAATTTAACATATATATTGTTTTCAGAATATAGCTTTAGGCGCTTCATCCTGAAATGTCCTGGGATAATAAGTCCCAGTTTCGGGAAATTATGTATTTTTGGTCTATTATGACTCATTAGTATTATAAAAAACCGTAAACTAAAGTATAATAAAGCAAATTTTGTTAAAGATAATAATATATTTGAATCATATAATGATACTTTTAGGTCGCAATGTGTTGTCCCACAACAACTGGTTTATATGCAACTATAAGGACATATAATCCCAATTTTAGTAATTTCATATTTTTGTCACATTCTTGAATTCCAAAAAGACTTACCTGGTGGAAATATATTCAATGTGTAGCAAAACACGTTTTTTTTTTAAATAAAGACTTCTAATTGTGCCAATAAATTGCTCACAGAATTACCAACACTTGCAACTTGTCAAAAGTTTTTGCTCAACTACACAAACAAGGACAGGAATAATCCCAGACATAATTTCAAAAAAGTCCTCATATAACTTAATGCGACAATTCTGAACCAATCTGTAAAGCAAATTTATATAACAGTTTCTACACAAAAATTTTTTGGGACGAATTATCCCATTAGGGTCCAAAGGGTTAAAAAACATAACGAATATTTGCAGGAGAAATTGATTTTACGAAAACAAAAAAATGAAATCAAAATGCAACTTTTAGATTTGAAACGCAGAAAAATTGCCTTGGTCGAAAAAAATCGTTTTAATTGTGAATAATTAAATAATCAATAATAATTAATAATAATTTCTTAATATTTAATTAACACTTTCAGCATCTCCTATAATTTGAAATAAAAATACAAGGAAACCGGTTATAACATAGAAGGGACATAAAAATATGGTCGTTTATACCTGGTATAAACTTATATTTTATAACTAGCTTGCAAAAACCCGGCGTTGCCCGGGTAGTATTATAATAAATTTTTGAATATGAAAAAACCTTTTTTTTTCAAAAGTATTTTGATGTATAGAAAAATTATGCAGTAATTATATTTCAAATAATTTTTCGTTCATAATTTTTTTGGTTTGACGCACTGTTTTCAAGAAAATTATCGCCAGATACTTGAGATTTTTGCATTTATGTTGTAACATATGTTGACCATCCATAAAATAGTTTGAGAGATAGCTGAAAAGGGGATTGGTCGAAAATATACCTTGACAGATAACCTATCCAACACCAAAAATCGTATAAAAATCCGTTCTGTAGTTTAGGAGATAGCAGGAGAGGGGGCTCGCACCATGTAGAGCGGAGTAGTTTGAGTGGATGAAAATTTCTTTTATGATTGACCTGCCCAACACTGAAAACCGTATTCAAATCCCTTCAGAGGTTCGAAAGATAACAGGCGAGGGGGTGAAAGGGGAGCCGATATCGCGACCACACCGAACTATAAATCGTGGTCATGATACATAGTCTATGTTGGTGCAGTAGTTCTTGAGTTTATACGTTACTCCATCTCACAAATCAAAAAAAAATATAACTATCTTACAAATCAAAAAAAACGCTCTCGCACCCCAATAAGTTTGTTCCTGCACTCCAGAGTGGGGACCTCCACACAATGTGAGAATCATATTGAAGTATATTAGATTTAGTTGTAAATCAATCGCTGGACACAAAAATGAACTACACTAGGGTGTTTGGGATGACAAAAGATTTCGATTTTTGCATGTCCGACCGTCTGTCTATCTGTCGTCTGTCCGTCTATATATCCGTGAATATCAGAACTTTCGGAAGGATTGACCTAGAGATTTGAAATATTTACAGTTGCGTTTCGCGTAAATGGCAATGCTAAGTTCTTGAACTGGCAAAATTCTTGAACTGATACAAATTGAATACTTTTTCCTTATTTTCTCGAAAACGGTGTATCGTATCGAAAAATTTATAAAGACGAAATGTGTTTAGAATATAATTTTATACAACTTATCTATCCAGTTGGACCACTCCTACCTCCCTCTCCCATACAAATAGATTTTTTTTAAAATAAACGAATTGGTCGGTGACAAAATACCTTATTTAAATTCGTTCTCCACGAAATGAATAATTTAAATTATCAAATCGCACAAATTTTAAAATTTAAATTATCAAATCGGTCATGATACATAGTCTATCTTTGTGCAGTAGTTCTTGAGTTTATACGTTACTCCTTCTCACAAATCAAAAAAATGTATAACTCTATCTCACAAATAAATGGAAAGAGCGAATATATTTCTCAGCTGTTAAACGTAAGTCTGAGAGCAGTGGCGGTCCTAGCCAAATTTTTAGGTGGTGCGAGATCTCAAAGTGGCGCCCCTCCAAATACAAAACTTTAGTGTTGCTTCTATGCAGTTGCTTAATCGTCATTTTGAGACATTGAATTTAAAAAAAAAAAAACTTTTTAAAAAAAAGTAAAAAAAACCGACTTAAAAATGCACTAAAAAGGAAAAAATAATTTTTTTTTGGAAGTTGGTGCCAAAATAGAAACAAACAATTTGCTCTCTTTTATTGTACAATATATAAAATTAAAAAATTTCTAATAAATAAAATTATTATTTATTGAATTGTACCAAAAGTTTTTGTTTTCTAATAAGTCACAGAGATGAGATTCAAACCATTATTTTTTTACAGCCTACCTACATAATATAAACATAACAAAAGCTATATTTGCCAATCTGGCAATTATTGAAAACCCGTATGGTGATTTAAGTGAACAGTTGTACCAAAATTACACTTTGAAGTCAAAGTTTTCAATGAGATTTTTTAAAATTTGTTCCAATCGGATTTTGATGTATGGAAGTTTTATGTAGAATCATATCCTAAATAACTTTTGTTCTTGCACTTTTTTGATAAAATGCACCGTTTTTGAGATATTCGCAAAAAACGATTTCGTTCGTATGGGGGGTACCCCCCCCTAATGGACCGTTTTCGCCCATTAACGAACTTAGCCTCGCATTTTACGAAAAACGGATCTGCGCAAAATTTCAAGGCTCTAGCTCAATCCGTGCGTCCGCAATCGAGTTCACAGACAGACGGACAGACGGACGGACGGACATGCGGAAATCAAAATCTTTTGTCATTCCTAACACACTGGTGTAATTCATTTTTGTGTGTGATGACGGGATCTTGGCGTTACAAACGGTAAGGCAAAGTTAGTATACCCTTTGGTATTCCATACCATACGGGTATAAAAATTTCAGCGGTATTGTTCCTTACTTGGCACGTTGCCCTTAACCCAGGTCAACATTAACAAATATTCTTTTGTTTTTGGGTAAGCTCCGTTAAAATTAAAAAAATATTCTTTTGTCAGATGTCGTCACGAAAGATAAAATATTTTCATTTGGATAGCAGTAATAGAATTGGTGATAGCTGTAAAAGTAACACTCAAGAAATATGAATAGAAGTCCTCTTTAAGTTTCTATTTTGGCCCCAACTTCCAAAAAAATTATTTTTTCCTTTTTAGTGCACTTTTAGATTGTACAATAAAAGAGAGCAAATTGTTTGTTTCCATTTTGGCACCAACTTCCAAAAAAAAATTATTTTTTCCTTTTTAGTGCATTTTTAAGTCGGTTTTTTTTACTTTTTTTTAAAAAGTTTTTTATTTTATAATTTTTAGTGACTTTTGGTATATACATATTATATAGATATATTTAATGTTAGGAAATGGGTAGAGCAAAACTTTAATCGTTCCAAACAGCGAATTTTTAGGGATGGCAACAGTAAGTTGTAAACTAAATTTTAAAGGTCGACAGCAAAAATTTTGGTCACCAACATTTTTTAGATCGACAGAAACCTTTCGTTAACCTTACAGACTTCTAAACATTAGAATTGGATTAGGCGACCCTAAAAACCCCCATATGTGTTTGTTTTTTATCTGGAAAATTTGAGGGTTGAAGGATTCGCTGCCCCCCAAAATATACGCATAAAAATTTTCAGACCGATCGGACCATCCGATTAGGGGACAGGGGAGGGGTTAAGAAGCGAAAGGGATAGGGGAAAATAGATAAAGGGAAAACACTAGCCGTCCCCCAAAATGTGAGCATACAAATTTTCAGATCGATCGGACCATCCGATTGGGAGTTGACAGGGGAGGGGTTAAGAAGCGAAAGGGCTAGGGGAAAATAGATAAGGGGAAAACACTAGCCGTCCCCCAAAAAGGTACGCATACAAATTTTCAGACCGATCGGACCATCCGATTAGGGGACAGGGGAGGGGTTAAGAAGCGAAGGGGGTAGGGGAAAATAGATAAGGGGAAAACACTAGCCGTCCCCCAAAATGTGAGCATACAAATTTTCAGATCGATCGGACCATCCGATTGGGAGTTGACAGGGGAGGGGTTAAGAAGCGAAAGGGGTAGGGGAAAATAGATAAGGGGAAAACACTAGCCGTCCCCCAAAAAGGTACGCATACAAATTTTCAGACCGATCGGACCATCCGATTGGGAGTTGACAGGGGAGGGGTTAAGAAGCGAAAGGGGTAGGGGAAAATAGATAAGGGGAAAACACTAGCCGTCCCCCAAAATGTGAGCACACAAATTTTCAGATCGATCGGACCATCCGATTGGGAGTTGACAGGGGAGGGGTTAAGAAGCGAAAGGGGTAGGGGAAAATAGATAAGGGGAAAACACTAGCCGTCCCCCAAAAAGGTACGCATACAAATTTTCAGACCGATCGGACCATCCGATTGGGAGTTGACAGGGGAGGGGTTAAGAAGCGAAAGGGGTAGGGGAAAATAGATAAGGGGAAAACACTAGCCGTCCCCCAAAAAGGTACGCATACAAATTTTCAGACCGATCGGACCATCCGATTGGGAGTTGACAGGGGAGGGGAAGGCCGGGAAACGTCGGAGAGAGGGGAAATTAAAATGGGACCAACTAGGGAGTGAACTCTGTCATCCACCAACGTTTCAACAAAATCCATGCAACGGCACCCAAGTACTGCGTGAACATACAGATATAAAATAAATAAATAAATAAAGTTGGACCAAAACGAATTGATAACCTCCTCCTTTTTTGGAAGTCGGTTAATAAAAGGACAACCAATTTGATAAAAAAAACTTAGATGACCACCTTTCTAGCTTTTGCGCTTGCAAATTTTTTTATTAAGTCGGAATAATTTAACTCCTGGGGAATAGCATTTTCTATGGATAAAATTCCAAGATCTGACAGTCTTTCCTGACACATAGTAGAACGTAGGTAAGTTTTTATAAGTTTTAATTTACTGAAACTTCGTTCTCCTTTAGCGACAGTTACAGGTACAGTTCGGAATTCGGAAAAAAATATCCTGCCAATCATTTTGTTGATTCGGAAAAATATCCTGCCAATCATTTTGTTTAATAAGTCGAAAAACTTTTAACGGGTCTGCTGATTGAAGATCCTTTAATAATGGGTTCAGAGGGCCTGCAAAATTACCGAATTTCGGATTTACCGGTAAACGGTAAATATTTTTAGTAAAAACCGGTTTACCGGTAAATTACCGGTAAATCGCTTTTTAGATAAAAAAAAATCATGTTTAGCATATTAGTGACGGTGGGAGGACAAAATAACGTACGAAGAAATAAGTAACAATAATTTTATAATATTTGTAGTGTAAATTATAAAATTTTAATTCATTTGTCACGAAAACAAGACAACATAATTATATTATAACAATTCAATAATAAAACCAAAATACATTAATTACGGCTACAAATGCCAAATATGGTTGTTTTTTTCTTTTCTGTTTTTTTTGATTTTTTTTCTCTAATGTAATATGTATATTGCATATTACATATTTTATCATTTACTTCATGTACTACAAGTATACTTCAGTTTGCTCTTACATTCGGAAAGCTTGTAAATATTAAACTTTTTTGATAATTAAGGTTTTTACAAAAAATTTTACGATTTTGACATTTTTGAATTATTAAAAAAGCACATTATCAAAAGTTATTTCATTAAAATATTTGAAGACCTCGGTGCAAAAAGCGGTCATCTCCACTTTTTGACGAAAATGAGTTATTGATGCCAACTGCAAGAATAAACGTATGCGCATATTTGGCTACAAACACCATACTTATTGGAGGTCTGCGTAAAAAGTTATTAAAGAAAAGGAGACGACTGAAAGCATTGTTTCATATAATTTGACGCAGAATTTTTTTTTCAAAAAATCTTTAATTTTTTCTGAGTTTTGTTTTGTGAAATTGAATATTTTTTTATTTGTTTATTTTTAAACGCTATTGAACATATTTTGGACTGTATTTTGTAGCCAATAATGCATTTTGAAAACCGCTAATATCCTCTTGGGTGCCAGAAACAGCTATCTCCAAAATTCAAAATGTCTATAACTTTTTCGAAAAAAAAAATATAGATTTATCTCAAATTAAAACGATGTAAGAATACATGTTTGATTTAAATTGTAATTTTTTAACTTTGTCCCAAAGCAAAAACTTCACGCTAATATCTTTTTTGTCTCTCCTGAAAAATTTGAAAAAGTGGAGATGACCGCTTTTTGCACCGAGGTCTTCATTTAGAAAAAAAAATTACCAGAAGTTGTGTTTTAATTTTAAGCCTGACGTTTCGAGCCTTGTTTTGGCTCATTTTTAATGTAACATTTACACAAAGTTTTTACGGCTAAATATTAACAGTTATAACATATTGCATTTCAATGATCGTTTAACGCCTTTGAAGGTGAACCAAAACAAGGCTCGAAACGTCAGGCTGGAAAATTAAAACACAACTTTTGCTTTTATTTCTTAAAATTGGACCGCTAAGCCCGCCAAACTAATACAAAAAAATTACTGAAATTACCGGTATTTTTTAAAAAAAATTACCAGTAATTTCGGTAGTAAAATTGGCCGGTAAACCGGTTACCGGTATTGCAGCCCCTAGTTCAGACTCATAAGTTCCTCAACCAATTCACAACCAGACACGTCACATTTATCCTCATCGGTTAACTTGATTTGCAAATCAGCACAGGCTTTTTGCAATATGAACTTTTCAGGAATTATTTTGATGTTATATAAAAACCGCCATGTATCATTGAATTTTGATAGTTGTCTAAATCGAGTGACCAATGCATTCTCAATTGTATCAATCATTGGGTAAAAAACAGTGTTCAAAACGCTCCCATTTGTAGTCTTTCGTTCTGCGCCCAAGGAGGCATTGAAATCAATGGAAAATAAAAATCTCTCTCTAGAGAACGAAATTCGGCATTTCAGAAAAACGCTCCCAAGAACGAGAACGAAATTATTGTTTGTACGTTCTTGCTCCTAGGATTTTTATATTTGCATTTTGTTTTTACGTTCTTTGAGAACAGAACATTAATGCTGGGAGCGGGAGCGAAATATCGTTCTCTCACTATTAAAATACATACTTATATGTGTGTGTGCATCATACCAAAAAGCCATCGCTCGAGGCTTTCATTCATTTTTATGCGAGACCCACAAACCGGTTTGAACAAGGAGCGAAAACTTAAATAGAAATCATTTCGTTCTTAACTTGGGAGGGAGAACGAAAAATGTGCATAGCTCGTTCCGACTCCTAGCAACAGTACAGCGGAGCTGAAAATTTATCTCTTTACAGAACGATTGCGTTTGAAAATCATTTTCGTTCTTGAGAACGGGAGTCGGAAAACGCAGCAAGCGTTCTTGTCGTTGGGAGCGAAACTTTTAAGAGCGAAAAGAACGATATAACAAAATAAAGTTTTGAACACTGGTAAAAAACGTTCTATATTCGCACTTACACATATAAAACTGACACAACTGGTAACAACAGCGTGTGGACTCGAGATGTTGTTCAGCGTTGTCGTTACAACTGTGGGTGGAAAGGCCCATTCATTTGCGCGCCCGATCGGTCGTCGGTCAATAACGAGTCGGTGGCGGCGGTCGCGTTTCGGTTGATTTCGGCGCCTCCCCATGACGGCGCCCGGTGCGGTCGCACCGTTCGCACCGCCCTAGAGCCGCCGCTGTCTGAGAGCGTAACGCCATCTGTGTCCATTTTTCAGTTCCAAATACAATATTTTCTCCTTCCATACCATAATCACATACAAAATGCAAGTTTCAATTTTTCCGATATTCCCGCGTTTCCCCAAAATTTTTCTCGACTTTTCCAACAAAAGGAAAAAAGAATCGGGATTTTTGATTTGGAATTACTGAAAGTACAAGAAAACCGTTGCCACCAGCAACCCCTGAAAGTATGCAATTTCGGTTTTTCAATATTTTCCGACTTTTCCGGTGGAAATTTCCAATTTTCCGCTCCGTAGTGTTTTTACCTGGTTATCGGTACCACCACACAAAACCATACTGGTTTTTAGTACATGTCGTGTATCATAGATGGCGCTGTATGTGAAAAATGAGTTTCCCGCATTTCCATGGAGATTTTCCGAAATTTTCTTGGGTATTCTTCTTGTTTAGCCGAAGACCAGTCCGAATTGGTTCGTATCATCGAAATCGGTCCAGCCCACAGAACTATATAACATAGAACAACTGTCACCATACAAAGCTCTGCTGAAAAATGGGCCCAAAAGTATTTCCCTCTTTATCGTACTTGAACGCATCCACTGAACTGTATAAGGTCGCGAAATTCAAATTTAGTTTGCCGCGAAATTCAAATTTCACAAGTTTGAGACTAACTTTAGGGGCAAACAAATAACTTTGGGCGCCAACACCATTCCGAAAGTCTATTTTCCTTTGACAGCTCACGGTTTAAACGAGAGGACTATATTTATTTTCATACGGTTATCTTGCTCTTACTTGACTCGTTTTGATTCACTGAACTGTATTGAAATGGGATCATTTGAGACAGCAAATCGAGCAATCTAGTATATCTATGGTCCAGGCGTTCTTGAGTTATAAGCGTAGTAAATAACGTCACTTTCTTTTTTATATATATGGATATATATTTGTATATCGGCACAAATCGAGTGATGACTTTGCATAAGAGATTAATATGAAAGTTAATATACCATGAAGCCAAGTATTTGTTTTGCTTTTAGAATTCAAGAAATCATCTAAAGGACAAGCGTTCCAAATGAAAGAATCATGGCATGATCCGGGATGCTTTGGGTTTACAAGGGTTATCCTCATTTTATGATCGCAAACCTGGCAGTAAAATTATAACTAGATATCTTTTATAACTACCCAGTGAAAAATTATTAAGGCATTATCGCTAAGGTGTCTATAAGACATGAGATAAATAATATAAAAGCCTCCAAATTAAAATGAGATGGAAGTTCATCTCAGGAAAAACGCGCCTTTTATGCGTGTGTTGGAAAAGTGAACTAAAAAAGTTATTTTTTGTTGAAGTTTTGTGTTGGCTATAGGGCCTGCAAAATTACCGAGTTTCGGATTTACCGGTAAACGGTAAATATTTTTAGTAAAAACCGGTTTACCGGTATTTACCGGTAAATCGCTATTTAGATAAAACAAATCATGTTTAGCATATTAGTGACGGTGGGAGGACAAAATAACGTACGAAGAAATAAGTAACAATAATTTTATAATATCTGTAGTGTAAATTATAAAATTTTAATTCATTTGTCACGAAAACAAGACAACATAATTATAACAATTCAATAATAAAACCAAACTACATTAATTACGGCTACAAATGCCAAATATGGTTGTTTTTTCTTTTCTGTTTTGTTTTGATTTTTTTTCTCTAATGTAATATGTATATTGTATATTACATATTTTATCATTTACTTATGTACATGTACTAGAAGTATACTTCAGTTTGCTCTTACATTCGGAAAGCTTGTAAATATTGGACTTTTTTGATAATTAAGGTTTTTACAAAAAATTTTACGATTTTGACATTTCTGAATTATCAAAAAAACCCATTATCAAAAGTTATTTCATTAAAACATTTGAAGACCTCGGTGCAAAAAGCGGTCATCTCCACTTTTTGACGAAAATGAGTTATTGATGCCAACTGCAAGAATAAATGTATGCGCATATTTGGCTACAAACGCCATACTTATTGGAGGTCTGCGTAAAAAGTTATTAAAGAAAAGGAGACGACTGAAAGCATTGTTTCATATAATTTGATGCAGATTTTTTTTTTCAAAAAATCTTTAATTTTTTTTCTGAGAGTTTTGTTTTGTGAAATTGAATATTTTTTTATTTGTTTATTTTTAAACGCTATTGAACATTTTTTTGACTGTATTTTAATGCATTTTGATAATGCATTTTGAAAACCGCTAATTTCGTCTTGGGTGCAAGAAACAGCTATCTCCAAAATTTAAAATGTCTACCTATAACTTTTTCAAAAAAAAAATATAGATTTATCTCAAATTAAAATGATGTAAGAATACATGTTTGATTTAAATTGTAATTTTTTAACTTTGTCCCAGAGCAAAAACTTCACGCTAATATCTTTTTTGTCTCTCCTGAAAAATTTGAAAAAGTGGAGATGACCGCTTTTTGCACCGAGGTCTTCATTTAGAAAAAAAAGTTACCAGAAGTTGTGTTTTAATTTTCAGCCTGACGTTTCGATCCGTGTTTTGGCTCATTTTTAATGTAACATTTCGACAAAGTTTTTACGGCTAAATATTAACAGTTATAACATAGTGCATTTAAATGATCGTTTAACGCCTCTGAAGATGAACCAAAACAAGGCTCGAAACGTCAGGCTGGAAAATTAAAACACAACTTTTGTTTTTATTTCTTAAAATTGGACCGCTAAACCCGCCAAACTAATTCAAAAAAATACCGAAATACCGGTATTTTTTTAAAAAATTTACCGGTAATTTCGGTAGTGAAATTGGCCGGTAAAACCGGTAAACCGGTAAACCGGTTTCCGGTATTGCAGCCCCTAGTTGGCTATCAGGAGAATTTAAACGACTCGGTAAATATTTTTATAGAAAAAGTAATAGATTAAGGCTTAAAGACCGTTTTAATAAAGAAATTTTTACCATCTAAGCAATCAGCGCCATCACCGGGGCAAAAACATCTACTATTAATGTTGCCTTAGTTGTAAGGCCTTATATACGCGGAAATGGCCTATACAAAAATAAGGCAACAATAAGGTAAAGATAATGCATTAAGATAATGCCTTTATAATGCCTTAATAAGACATTTTTTGTTCACTGGGTAGTATTTTTATTTGTATACCAGCATGACATGAAGGCTGTAGAATCCCTTTCTATTATAATAAAGGTGCCTGTAAACTCTTGCCAGTTGGGAAATTTTAACATGCGTACCATCCACACATCCGATAATTCCAGGAAAACTAAATTTTCTTTGGAAGTCTTCCTTTATTTCCATCATTTCGTTCTGGGTGTCTGGAAATTTTATTAATTGAGGGCACAGATGTTCTTCCAATATATTTAATGTTTCCACCAGAATTTTCGAAAATGTGGGTTGTGCTAAACCCACATTAAAATCATTCCCAACACCGGTTTGATAGCATCCTTCAGCCAAAAATCGTAGTGTGGATGCCAGTTTTACTATCGGAAAAACTGAGTTCGACCGCAAATTTGGAGGTAGATTGCTGTCTAAAACTCCTAAGATCGAATTGAAGGTCGATTTGTTTAGGCGAAAGTATTTCACAAACCTTGAAAAACCAAAACAAATTGAAGAAATGTTGAAATTAAAACACAATTTTCTTACGTAATATAAATTAAAACACAATTCTCTTACATAATTTTGAGTGGCTCAAGAGATATTAGCATTTTTACTGACAGCCAAGCGGCAATAAAATCCCTAGAATCTATCGCACTCACATCAAAGGTGGCACGGGAGTGTAAGGCATCTCTCAATGAGATGTCTGAATACTTCAATATCAACATCGTTTGGGTGCCAGGACATAGTGACATAGATGGGAACGAGAAAGCGGACGAACTTGCTAGGAGAGGCACGATTGCGCCAACTCTACCTGCAAAAGAGAGTATAGGCATACCTCTGGCAACGTGCAAACTCATACTAAGTACTGAAACGCTAAACAATGCAAACCAGAGATGGACACGGGAGAGAACGTGTACCGTCACCAAACGTATCTGGCCTAAGCTAGACAAAAAACGCTCCAGTAGACTCCTCTCACTACAAAGAAATGCGATCAGCACGGTAGTGGGAATAATAACAGGGCACTGCCTAATAGGCAGACATGCCGACAGGCTCGGAGCTCCCTCAAACGACTTTTGTAGAAGCTGTGGGGATGTGGACGAAGAGGAGTCGACCACTCATCTTCTCTGTCATTGCCCAGCACTAGCTCAACGCAGAAGAACTCATTTGGGTAGTTTCTTCCTAAACGATCTAGAAGACCTAAACGCCACAAGCGTTGCAGATCTACTCCGCTTCATTAGAAGCTCCAAATGGTTCGAGGTATAGAGAAATGGATCGTCAAGATTCGGGTGGTATCACAATGGGCCATTTCTGGCCTAAGTGTGCCTTTTTGGCAGCCACTCTAACCTAACCTAACCTACGTAATATCCGGCAAATCCAGAGGATTGGCAGCATCTCTTAAAATCCTCCTTATTACTCTTAGGTCCACATTGCAGTCTTCCAAATCTTCGTCAGGTTCATAGAATTCGAACAAGCTCATTTTGTGTGGAAAATAAAATTTAATTCCAATTGAAAATGAATATGACGGTTTTTTCGACAAAAATATGTTATATCCTGCCATAATATTTCCTATGGCCTGTACATAACGGCGATTTTAGTGCTTTACAGAAATGTTTTAGGCATTAATCGCCAAATTTACTTTAGCGGCGACCATTGTAAGTTCGAGAGTCGATTCGAGAGCCTAAGGGAATACCAAATTTCACGCGATTCGCCTCGCCTAAGGGAATCGACATGTTAAACGACTACAGTTTCCTGTGCGTCTTGCTTTCGCGATGACAATCAACAAAGCTCAGCGTGTTGCCGGATTAAATTTAGAAAATCCATGTTTTTCGCATGGTCAACTATATGTTGCTTGCTCCAGAGTAGGAACTCCAAAAACTCTGTGCATCAAATCAGAAAACCAAAAATATTGTTTATCCCCTCGCGTTACGCTAAATATTAGCATTATTATTTTAAGTTGGTTCAATTATATAGCGTATGGAATAGTCAAAAATATTGTTCATTGAAGTGAATTATTTAAAAAAAAATGTATATAGTTCATCATCAATTTATACTAAAAAAATAATATAATCTTATCTGTATGAGCCATCTTCATTTTCCGACATTTTCCTACAACGAATTATAGATTCTAGATTACATACAAATCAGCCATGTTTATATTTACATCGGTAAATAAATATACACTGGTATGTATGTCTGTCACTCTGTATGTCTGTCTGTATGTATGTCTGTCTGTCAGTCTGTATGTCTGTCTGTATGTCTGTATCTCTGTCTGTATATCTGTATGCCTGCCTGTATGTCTGTCTATATGTCTGTCTGTATGTCTGTACGATATTACTAAACTCAAAAACTATGTACTGGACCGATTTTTACGCTGTTCTTTGCAAAATGATCTGCGTTGTCAGGAGCAAGGTTTTAGCTATGTTAGATTTTCAAAACTCGAAACAGAAGGTCCTGTAAGGATAACGAAAATATCCTTTTTCCAGTTTTTTCCCGCAAAAATTGGCATTATAGGGTTTTTGGGGTTGCTGAACACAGCTCTGGTGTTAGATTTTTAAAATTATAAACGGAAAATCCTGTAATGATAACGGAAATGTCCCTTTTCCAATTTTTCTCGCAAAAACTGGCTTTGGGAAGTTTTCAGGGTTGCAATCTAAAATTTATACAAAAAACTTTTACCTGGCAATGAAGGGTCTGCTAGTTATTTAAATAACGAGGGTGTTATTCACAAATAGTCTAGAATTCAATAAATAAAAACACTATGTTATATTTTTTTAAATTTAATTCATACATAGAAACAATGAAATGAAATATACTAATAAAATTCAAACATTAACAAAAATTATGGAGCGAATGGACTAAAAAACTAAACTCAACTAAATATAGAAAAATAAACCTATAATAATGAAAATTCCTCTGTTTGGATTCTACTTAATATTTGTAGAATTCGCGCTTTTGCTTTTTTTTTTATTGTCTGATTAAAACCTTTTATTATGGTTGAAATAGCCGTCGCAAATTCATCATTGTTGCCACAGGCTGTGGGCGAATTAAAACTCTATTGAAATTATCCATAGTTTTTATGAACTTATAGTTAACTTCGTTAGTGTCTATTTTTCGTTTTTTTAACACTATTTGAACTTGACTGCTCTAAATTTGGTTCATCCGACCAGCTTCCGAAGCTGGTATCCTCATCAAAATCGTCCAATGAAATGTTAACGTCTGACGAAGATTCCATAAATATTCCTGGAGCCGTCACAGTAGAATTGACTTGTACATTGTACATAATGGTTTTGGTTTTACGCGGTTTTATGTGATCACGTAAAAACTCCAGATCATATCAATATATCCACTGAGAACTGTTAACAGACGCAGTGCTTCCGGGTGGTATATTTTCTTTATTGATCTCTTTGAAAACCGATCAAGCAAAGACTTCCACCTTGTCTGACACAATTCAACTAAAAATAAGTCTTACATTATCAAAAACCAAACTTGTTTTACTCACATACCTGTTGATGACAACTCATGTGCAATGTTTTCTCATGTTCTTGATTTCAGATTGATGTTTTTGTAATTGCAAGTGTTTTTTTTTTTTGTAAATAATCTCGTTTTTTTGCACTAAGGCCAACAATTTTTCCTCGAACGACATTTCCCCAACCTCACTTTATGAACTGTCAACGCAGAATTGCTGCGGAAAAGTTAAAAGTTTGCAAACTTTTGCGTTGTAGTTGCGTTCACTGTGCTCACTTCAAATGATTTCTATGGAACAAACTTGTAAATGACAGTTTTTGCGTTCGCGTTGCGTTCATTGGGCTCCAGGGGTTATAACTAGAGTATGAGTTGACCGATTTTAATGAATGTGTGGAAAACTGTTGACAGATATCATCAAAATAAAAACCATTGGAATCGGTCAATTCGTTTATTTTCTATTGAATATGCTGTACCAAAAATTATGTATTATAGAGATCATTTTTTTCTAACAACTCAACTTAGTGCAAAACCGAAATTCAAAATAATCCCCCATCGTGACGTAAGAGCTGCTGACTAGTCGGCAGTACACACGAGCAGCCGTGGTGATCGCCTATGCATGTCGCTGCTTACATTCGCCCTTTGTTAAAACTAAGTTTTATTCTCGTTGAATTCTTATGCCGACCGCATGCATATCTGTTGCTTTGGGGGATTATTTTTCAAGTTTCAAGTTAGAAAAAAACAGTCTTCTTATAATTTGTTATGGCTGTACCCTAGGGTGTTTCATTTTTCCAAAGATGTGATTTTCATATGACTTTGCTTACGCCCCGAGTCTCAGTGATGAAAAATATATATATGCCAAATTTTAAGAAGATTGGATAATATTTAGGGGTTGCACACTTTGATCACATTTCGTCAAACTACCTAGTCTAGCCATAAATACTGACACAAGGAAAAATTGATGCCAAATGAGAACGCATTGGTATTTTTCAAAACTTTTTTTTTATATTTTACCGCCATTTGATTTAACACCACGCCTTTAACGATGGAGCCAATAGGGCTGCAAAATACGCGCTCGATCTATTTGAAAGCTGTCCAAAGCTGTGGTTAGATTCCTGCTCCATGGATTCAATGTTAGCGAGTGTTTTTTAGCACACCATATTCTCTAAAGTAGATCATAGTCTATAGTCCAACACGTTGAGTTATTCAACTCTTCGCTTCTAATGAAATCATACATTTGATTTTGAAGCATTTTTTGTGGTCATTTGGCTTTTTGAGCCAGAAATGAATCCTGTGGAAAATTCCAGTCCCCATTTTTGAATAAGTTTTCGTTTACATCCCTAACTATACATTTTAAACAGGTTCTTGAGCAAATTTGGCTGCCGTTTGCGCTTCTTTTTCACAAAAAAGGCTCAAAAACAATTTTCATGACTTCATGCCTCCAAAAGTCCGCCCCCGGAAGTTCAGACCTTAAGTCGTTGAACTATAGACCCGTTGGACTGTAGTGAGCATGATTTGCCAAAAAAGACACCAAAATATTGAGTCCTTGAAGAAGTATTTCAACAAAAACATTGGATAACTTTCAAATAGATCGAGCGCGTATTTTGCAGCCCTGTTGGCTCCATCGTTAAAGGCGTGGTGTTAAATCAAATGGCGGTATTTTCGAATAATGTTTTCTATGATTTGTGGCTGTTGTGTGGCCCAATAAATATAAAAAAAAAGTTTTGAAAAATACCAATGCGTTCTCATTTGGCATCAATTTTTCCTTGTGTCAGTATTTATGGCTAGACTAGGTAGTTTGACGAAAAGTGATCAAAGTGTGCAACCCCTAAATATTATCCAATCTTCTTAAAATTTGGCATATATATATTTTTCATCACTGAGACTCGGGGCGTAAGCAAAGTCTGCAAAAATTTCAGATTTTATTTTTTGCCTAACAAAATGAAACACCCTACTGTACCCCAGTACACGGTTACCACTGTTATTTTTTTAAACCTTATTTTTTCAAATTGGGTTTGAAATTATTCTAAGATAGCATTCCCGATTTTTTTCTCGATTCGGCCCATCTGTTACCTTTTTATTAAAGTTTCATTGTGTATGGGGTAAAATAAACCCCAATACACAGAGAGAAGGCTAAACCCTTACCGCGGGTGTGGAAAATTTAAACTCTTGATTTGTTGTTTAGATGATTTATTGAATACAACTGGTCTTATAGTGATTACTTACTGCTATTTATTACAATTTTTTGTCTCTTTTACAATATATAATTTGGATAGAATATGTGAAACATTAATGATGGACTTTTTAATAAGATGATACCCAGATTACCACACGTTTCCCGGTCAACATCGAATTCTATCAATGCACGGGAAGCGCATGTGCAAATTATGTAAATTGATATATTTCGATGTGATCAATGTATTGTCGACGCCATGATTATTATGTGCAAGTTTGCACATGATCCTGACCCGGCCTGTTGTTTAGTTGATAGTCCGAGTGGTTGAATCTTGAAGAATTTATTTCTCCGAAGCGTTTGGTGATTCACATTCTTTTGACGATGTAATACATGATTATTGCCAATAAACTTGCTGCTATCATGTATAGTACGACGCAAGCATAATGTCATTCCCTACCTAGACTTACTGACAAATAGTCCGTGGAGGGTTGTATATAGCTTTATTATCGTGTGCAGTTGATACCGAATTCATTTTGAATAATTGTCATTGTTCATTTAGTGTCAGTGATACCTTGATGTCGAAGATGATGTTATTGCTTGTTGTTATTATTTTTACCGTAAGAATATGCGAAGCAGTGTTGGGCATCAATCAATCAAATTTTCAATTGACTAATTAATTGCAATTAAAGATTAACTGCAGGTTGCAATTAAATTATTAACAAATAATTTCTTTTAATTGCCGATAACAATTAATTCAATTGCAATTAAATTTAACTGTATATATTTTTAATTTAAAATTAAAAAATATACCTGTAAATAAAATGTACATAGGGTAGATGCTACAATAACTAATCTTCCAAAGAGCCAGAAATTGTCTGATAATATGTTTAAACATAACAAAAGCTATAATTGCCAATCTGGCAATTATTGAAAACCCGTATGGTGATTTAAGTGAATAGCAAACAGTTTTATCAAAATTCCCCTATGAAGTCAAACTTTCCAATAAGATTTTTTAAAATTTATTCCAATCGGATTTTAATGTATGGGAGTTTTATGTAGAATCATATCCTAAATAACTTTTGTTCTTGCACTTTTTTGATAAGATGCACCGTTTTTGAGATATTCACAAAAAACGTTTTCGTTCGTATGGGGGTTACCCCCCCTAATGTTCCATTTTTGCCCATTAACGATCTTAGCCTCGCATTTTACGAAAAACGGATCCACGCAAAATTTCAAGTCTCTAGCTCAATCCGTGCGCCCGCAATCCGCGCCACAGACGGACGGACGGACAGACAGACGGACGGGCATGCAAAATTCAATTTTTTTTATCATTCTAAACACACTGGTGTAATTCATTTTTGTGTGTGATGACGGGATCTTGGCGTTACAAACGGTAAAGCAAAGTTAATATACCCTTTGGTTTCACCATACGGGTATAAAAACAGGGTAGTATTAAAATGTAATCTCAAATATTCAAATAAATGATAATTAAAACGGCATTTTTTTAATCACTCAATCCACTCACAACAAAACTTTGATTGAGGTTCAAATTTTGAATAAACCCTTAAGAGGTTTCAATACGTAATTCCGAAAATCAAAATAAAATTTTTGGTAGGAACGAAATATGTTTCACTCAAATGTAATTTTAAAATTTCGACATATAAATGCGATAAATTCAGGTATAAGATTATTTTAACAAACAAAAGGGTTAATTTCTCCCTTAGATATGTGGGTGGTACTAATATAAAGCCCTTGGCAGTGACTACAAACAGTTAAAATTTAAATCTATTGATATTTCTTGTTTTCGAGAAATATCAATTTGAATTTTAAAATTCCATATTTAATACCTGAAAAAAAAGTTTTTTTTACTCGATCAGTATGGAAGAAAAGCTGATCGAGAGTTTCTTCAAATGAAACAAATCAACAATATTGACTTTATATTCATTTTCCCACCGGAACAAGTGATTTAAAATAATTAAATAATAAGATTCAATACTTGCTGTGTAATTGACGTTGAAAGGTTTGAGTTATTTTTAGAATTATTTTATCAATTGTTTCATTAAGGTTCACATCTCGGGAAAAAAGTAAACTTTGATTTGACCAAGACCATAACCAAGACCAGAACCAAGACCATAACCAAGACTCACACCACACTCGAGAAAAGCTCAAATCGTATTTTTTTTAGAATCCGTTTTTCAAAAATCTGAGATTTCGGGAGGCTAAAACTCGGAAATTAGGAGTTTTTGAAACAGCATGGCAATGGAAATGAGTGTATTTCGGTATAAATTTTACATTCCCGTTGCCATTCTCGTGTTAGCAGGTGATTTTGTCCTGCTTAAGAAACGCAGGGCAGGTATATACTGCCCTGCGTATGAAATGCAGGGCAAATAAATAATTGCCCTGCGTAAGAAACGTTTCTTATGCCGTTTTGCAAAATTTCAAAAACTATTAATTTTAGAAATAGCAGGGCAACGGGTTTCTTATTTTTTCATCAAAACCCACTGTTTTTGATTGAAATGCAAGCAGCATGGTAAAACTTGCCCTGCGTATGAAATAGACGTATATATTTTTGGAATGTACTCTTCAATACCTTTCATTTGAGGCACCACACACCCCCTACCGCCTCACGGAAAAAAGTTTTATACAAAGTTTAGGGACCCTGGAGGGGCGAGCGACGGCTAAAAACACCCATTTTGGGTAGGGGGTGCATCCCCCTCCCCTATATACAGGAAAAATGTGTAGCGTCATTGGGCGCGTTTATTCCCGTGCTAAGATGGCACTGCCAATCTGGCAATGCCAAACTGGAAGTGTATATTGCGTGAACTGTCAATTTTTTGTGGTTATGTGACTATTTCACCCAGGTACGATGGAGGAAAATAAAATCTTTGCAAAATATAGCATGAAAAGGGCAGAACGAATTAGAAAAAGGATAAATAAAACAAACAGGACCAAAAGGTAAGTTCAAAGTAAAAATTTAACTCAAAAACAAGGTAGCGAAATACAAAATGTCACAATTTTGAGGTTAAAATAGCACTGCCAGAATATAATTCCGTTCATACCGTGTGAAAACAGCAGCGCTAAAAATTAGCAGTGCCAAAAACCCACTGCTCAACTGGAAGGCATTGCTAAAGTAGAATGCGCTACATTGAAAAAACTGCCACTTTAGCACCGGTATAAACGCGCCCATTGTCGCTAAACTGAACTCTTGCCTCGAAAATGCAAGTGTGTGCAATCTGCCACACAGCACTTTCTATTCACGGGTTTTTTACTTGACATTTTCTCAGTTTCTTAGTTTATGTGACAATTTCTAGCACAGCTATTCTTTTTTTTATTTACTTTGTTCCGAGAATACAAACGACTCCACAAAATTTCGAACAAAACTATTCAAACATTTGACACTTGAAGTTGAACGAATATCTATCACGCGGCGCATAGGAACATATTTATAATGGCCTTCAATTAAAAATCGTTTTGCAGTTTATTTGTTTGACTAATTGTACATGTCCGAGATAAAAGATTTTGATTGGTGTGCAAATTGACGTCACGCACCTACGAATAAGAATAACAGGAAAACAGATAAAGCCAAAAAATTGAAGCATTTTTCTTGTTGGTGTGAGTAACAACGAACACCATTAAGTTTAAAGTAGTGACGTAGGGAAAAATGGACAAATTTAGAAAACCTTAGATAAAGCAATTCATTTGCTTTGATACGCCACTGGTGTTTTTCGACAGATCGCTCTTCTTCTTGTTTTTGTTGTTTAATAGTGCGCCATTAAGTGTTACGATTAAAAATTAATTTCGCTTATGCTGACGAAAAAACAACATTTTACATAACTTTGATGATAAAGTTTGTTTTGGGCGTGTAGCAAAACTTTATTAAAAGCAAAACGAAGTTTCGCGAGTGCGTGAATTTGTAGGAATTATCATAAATGTTTTTTTCGTAGACGTTTCGGTTTTCATCGAATTTTGTTTAATTTACTGACTTAATTCGCGCAAACTAAATTAATTTCGATGCAAAACTTACTGCTTATTAATAATAAAAACATAAAATAACGTGACATGCTGTGGAAATGTGAAAAAATGTGACTTTTCGGACAGTAAAATCTCTTTGGGGGATAAATCAGAAATCTCTTTGGGGGTTATTCAGAAAAAATGCTTCACTCACGGACACTGTATACAGTGAGTGGAAAAAGTCACCGTACAGTCACGATTTTTGAATAAAATACTAAATATCTCAAACACAATATTCATTTTTCAAATTCTGGTTACAGGATTTTGTTGCCTGGACAATTCTTTACAGATCTGTAAAAAAAATAATTAAAAAAATAATGATTTATTACTTAAATTTATTACTTTAACTAAAAATATGCTTTTTTAAGAGCGCAAAAAGTCACCGTACAGCTATTAAAACAACCAATAAATATGGGCTAATTTACCGTTAGTATTTGGTTAGGTATCCATTAGATCGAATTACTGCTTGAAGTTGCCTGGGCATCGATTCTACCAACTTCCGGGTCACTCCCAATTCTTCTTGCAACACCGCCTTAAGCGTTTTCTCGCTAGTAATAGTGTGGCTGCGGATTTTCTTGTCAAGCAAGTCCCATAAATGTTCGAGGGGGTTTATATCAGGAGAATGGGCTGACGTTTAGAAATGTTTGGGAGTGTTGTAGAGCAGCCATAAGCGTGTTTTGAGTGTTCTATGCTTCGGATCGTTATCCTGCATAAACACAAACGTGTCCTTAGTCCCATTTCTTCAGCGCTAGCATGTAAATTTTGTTTTAATTTGTCAATATACACATACTGGTCCATAACCTCATCAATAAAATGCAGCCTACCCACCCCCCGCCGCGCTCATGTCGCCCCATACCCTGAATCCATGCTTGAGGTTTTCCTTTTGAAACTCCATATTCTTTTTACGGCACAAAATTGGCCTTTCTTCCGATTGGAAAATGTTAAATTTACTCTCATCAGTAATATTTACTATTTACTGACTAATATTTACTGACGAGAGTAAATTTAACATTTTCCAATCAGAAGAAAGGCCAATTTTGTGGCGTAAAAAGAATATGGAGTTTCAAAAGGAAAACCTCAAGTATGGAGTCAGGGTATGGGGCGGCATGAGCGGGGCGGGGGGTTGGTAGGCTGCATTTTATTGATGAGGTTATGGACCAGTATGTGTATATTGACAAATAAAAACAAAATTTACATGCTAGCGCTGAATAAATGGGACTAAGGACACGTTTGTTTATGCAAGATAACGATTTGAAGCATAGATCACTCAATACACGCTTATGGCTGCTCTACGACACTCCCAAATATTTCTAAAGCTCGGTTTAGACGAGACAAGTAACTTGCGGCAAGTAAAGAGAGGCAAGTAGTTTGCTTAGTTTACACGTTTCAAGTAAATCATTTCAAGTAGAATGACAGCCGAAGGAAAACATAACCTAAAATTTTCTGAAAAAAAATATCACGACTCTTTTTTGTGGAAAAATTTGCGAATTTCGACCTAAAACTGTTTGTTGCCGACGAGTTTGTTATACCCGTGTCGTTTTTTCCTTAAAATGTTACGACGTTTTCTGGCAAAGCAGCAAATATAAAATGAACCGAAACACACACACATAAGACCACCTCTTGTGTACACTGTTCCATGTTCTTGTATTGGTTTTTACTTGCCACAAAAATAGAATGGCTTTCTATTATTTTCGAGAGAGCGGCAAGTATTCTCACACATATGCGAGCGTCGCGCACTAGCTCAAAGTGCGTGTATTTACGTCTACTTGCCGCAAGTTACTTGTCTCGTCTAAACCGAGCTTAAACGCCAGCCCATTCTCCTGATATAAACCCCCTCGAACATCTATGGGACTTGCTTGACAAGAAAATCCGCAGCCACACTATTACTAGCGAGAAAACGCTTAAGGCGGTGTTGCAAGAAGAATTGGGCAAAAATAACCCCGGAAGTGACCCGGAAGTTGGTAGAATCAATGCCCAGGGGACTTCAAGCAGGAATTCGATCTAATACCCAACCAAATACTAACGGTAAATTAACCCATATAATAGCCGTACGAAGACTTTTTCCGCTCTTAAAAAAGCATATTTTTAGTTAAAGTAATAAATTTAAGTAATAAATTTTTTTTTTATTTTTTTTTTACAGATCTGTAAAGAATTGTCCAGGCAAGAAAATCCTGTAACCAGAATTTGAAAAATAAATATAGTGTTTGAGATATTTAGTATTTTATTCAAAAATCGTGACTGTACGATGACTTTTTCCACTCCCTGTATGTGCAGATTCTGTCTTCCTGTCATTCTTATTCGTGGTTTCGCACAAACACAATCTTAGGATTTGTGTAACTACGTTTTCAGTACGGCTAACCTTGTAATATACGGACCTTGTCCAACGATCTTATATCGTATGACATCGACATGAGTTTTAATTTTGCAGAGACCGCATTGTTACGTGATACAAAATTAGAACTAATGTAAATTAGAACTTACGAGTTTATTTCAGAGAAATGCTTTTGAGTGAGCACAGCACAGATATCGTATTACTAGATCGCGGCACTCGAACAATTCCATAGCAAAAATATGGGACAGCGTGACTATGGTTGTCTCATTTTGTCTTCGAATTTTAGTGATGTCAGACGTTCGAATCAACAAACTCAATAACACTTAAATTATATGTTTTACGTCGAACACATAAGACTTATACACCGGTTTAGGGAATTGAATATTAATGTATGTGGCAGCTCTGAATATTAACATGAATAATCGGTATAGGGATTGAATCATATTCCGTCGGGGACCTGCATAAGCATTTTTTTCCAGAATTTTAATTTCCCAGAATTACTAGCTTTGTCCCTTTTTTTCGTCATATTTTTTTGACGTTTCAGTGGCCTATTTGAGATAGCAAATGGCTTGATCTAGTAGTAGGATATCTCGCACATGGTCCCGTAGACTGTAGTATCTCAAAATCGGCCATTTCAAGAAAAACGCATTCAAAGTTTTCATTTCAAAATAATTGTTTATAAATAATTGTTTTTTTCTGTTGTCTGTACAGTAATATTTCAATTTATTACTCTTTTGATAGTGATTTACAGATCATTTGCTTCATTTTTTTCCAATAATAAAAGATAGAGAGGTTTGTTTTCCACAAAATCAATTTAAATTTTAAAAAATGGGAATTTAAAAAACCAAAAATAAATACATTTTAGGACTACGTTTACATTTAAATTTGTTTTTCATTTGATTCAGTCAATTTTCCTTTACATAATGGAATAATTATGGCGTTTTCGACTGGCATGCTCTTTTTGCTCTGAAGTTGCTCTAAATTTGCTCACTCTGAGATCTTGTGTTCGACTGAGATTTTTTGATCGCTCGAAAAAGAGTTACGTGTTCGAGTGACGCAAGTACTCCGTATGCGAGCACTAAAAGAGCATTTTTCGAGCAATTTTGTGATCTGCCTAATGTAGTCAGATTTGAGTTGCTCTTTTGAGGTTAAGGCTAACAAAATCGTGTGGAATCGTAAATGGAAGATATTTATGATTTTGATTTCTTGGATTCTTCTTCATCTAGTGAAGAAGAATTTCATTTGGTCAGAAATATATTAGTGCAGTGTCAACTTAAGGGGAATATATCAAAATTAATTTTAATTTGTTTTATGCTTCTTCTTGTTCTTTGAGAAATGCTCGACTCCCAAGCAGAGGTGCTCGAAATCTACTCGAGATCTGCTCGAAATACCTTGCTCTAAACTGGGGTAGAGCGTGCTCTGAATCTGCCCTGAATCTGCCAGTCGAAAACGTCATTACTCAAAAACACATTTTTTTGAGATACTACAGTCTACGGGACCATGTGCGATCTGTGGAGCACAGTGAACGCAACTATTATACAAAAGTTTGCAAACTTTGCCGCAGCAATTCTGCGTTGACAGTTCATAAAGTGAGGTTGGGGACATGTCGTTCGAGGAAAAATTGATAGCCTTAGTGCAATAACATACAAATAACAAAGTTAAAGGCCAACAAAGCAAATTATCGCTTCAAAATTATTCTTTTTTTTATATATTTTTCTACTTTAGTTCACTTTTAATTTTTCTGTGTTTGTCTCACAACGCAACAGACGACGCTTCTATTGTGCTCAACCGCTCCTGAACTTCGTTGCGTGACAGTTCGAAGCGTCCTTAGTTGCGGCTTGGTTGCGTTCATTGTGCTCCAAATGTTAAACTTTTTCGCAATGTGATGCGAATTCGCATTCAATGTGCCAAGTCCCTTATTGTAGTTGGAACATTATATACAGCGCTTCATTTGTGCAAATATGAACATCTAATCAAATATACCTTTGAACGAGTTTTTCAGATATAAAATCCTTCCCACATTTTCTTTTACCACTGATCAAAATAAAAATCTTAGTCATTGTAATAAATTAATGTGACAAAAGTTTGAAAATATTTTTCAAGAACAATTTCATCAACATTAGTTTGTAGTTCACTTTACTATGCTGCGCAGCAGGGATGGGACTTGAGGATGGCTAAAAGATAGCAGATTTTCCCAAAAAGAGTACTAGATTGCTTAACTGGGGAAGTAGATTTTTTGAAAGCTTTTATTTTAGCCTCATTGCAACTAAAAAGCAGTTTGTTATATCAAATTAAAAAGCGGTTTGTTATATAAAAGTTTTTAAAAATGAATTGAACTGTGGAAATGAAATAATCTAAATGTAATGTTAAACTAAATAATAAATATTTAAAAATATATATTTTTTTAGTTTTTTTATTTGAGAAAAAAAAAATGTGAAAATTTCTTATTTAAGCCCAGCGCGCGAAAAAGACCCCATCAGCGCCACCTGTTTTCCGGATTTAGTACTAATGAAGACGTACTTGCAGACATGTCTTTAAGACAGACATAGAAATGCTCTGTGCGTTGGTCTTGCGAGTGTCTTTACTTGTCTTCAAGACTGGTATTGAAGACACCTTTCACTGGGAGAGTATTACATGCATGGGTCAAAAGGGTAGTAGATCTTCTACACATAAGGCCTCCTAAAAATACAACTAAAGCCCCGCGTAGGACTGTTTGGTGTTTTAAAAAAGCCAACTGGGAGAGCTTGAAACAGTATTTTGCAGCTTACAAGTGGTCCGATTGTTTCAGGGAAGGTGACGTTGACGTTGACGTTGCGACTGCAAAAGTCACGAACGTAATCACACTTGGTATGAAGTCCTACAGACCATGCAATTCGATTACCGCAAAGTGTGAATCCAACACCTGGTTCACGAAAGCGTGTCGCGACGCCATCAAAACAAAAAAGGCGGCGTTTTCTGAATTTATGGGAAACCCTAATGAAGACACTCGCTTGTCATTTATAAACGCTCGAAACACCTCTAAGTCTGTAATACGGCGTCCTAAACATGACTTCGACCAAAAGACGAAGCGGAAAATCTTAACCTGCCCGAAAGGGCAAAAATCCTTTTGGTCAATGGTGAAAGCGGTAAAAAACAATTTCATAAAATCTTCAACACCTCCACTAATCTGTGATAATGAAGTGGTTGTCGATCCCGTTGGCAAGGCGAACATTTTAGCCGCGAAATTCGCAGCGAACTCGTGTCTCCCGGAATCCAACCAAATAATTTAGGTTATGGAAACTTTAATAAATACCGAAATTACAAATTTTTTAGAAAGCAATAATTTAATCAACGATCGCCAATATGGCTTTCGTGCGCGCCGCTCCACAGGCTATCTTTTGGTCTGCTTGACCGAGCGTTGGATTAAAAGTCTCCATAATTTTGGCGAATCAAAAACTATAGCACCGGACATCTCCAAAGCTTTCGACCGTGTTTGGCATAAAGCTTTGATGGCAAAGATACGAGCTATCGGTCTAAACCCTGCGATTTCCAAATGGATTGAAAGCTTCCTTTCTGATCGTTCAATATGGGTTATATTGGATGGTTATAAATCTGATCTCTTCAAAATTAACTCTGGTGTCCCTCAAGGCTCAGTTCTAGCTCCTACGCTTTTCTTAATATTTATCAATGATCTACTATCTCTCACTCTCAATCGGCTATACTGTTTCACAGATGACAGCTCACTTGACGTCTCCTACCATCTCAGCTCACCTGCAGAATCGAACGCCATTGCAGTACGATCGAAACGCAGTGAGCAAATTAGATCTTTGAATTCCGATTTAAATACAATTCTGATTTGGGGCAGAATCAACCGTGTAGAATTCAACGCTTCTAAAACCCAATCAATGCTGTTGTGGATGAAATGCAAAAAATTTCCCGAAACGGTCGAACTTATGAATGAGCCTATTAATGACACTAAAAACATCAGAATACTGGGCATCGAAATAAATGAGAAGCTCCAATGGAGCGACCATATTTATACTCGTATGGTGAAACCAAAGGGTATATTAACTTTGCCTTACCGTTTGTAACGGCAAGATCCCGTCATCACACAAAAAAATGAATGACACCAGTGTGTTTAGAATGATAAAAAAAATTTTAATTTAGCATGTCCGTCCGTCCGTCCGTCCGTTCGTCCGTCTGTCCGTCCGTCCGTTCGTCCGTCTGTCCGTCCGTCCGTCTGTCTGTGGCGCGGATTGCGAGCGCACGGATTGAGCTAGAGACTTGAAATTTTACGCAGATCCGTTTTTCGTAGAATGCGAGGCTAAGTACGTTCATGAGCAAAAATGTCTCGTAAAAATGTATCGACGGTTCGAGGAAATGTTGGGGCTGCCAGAAGTGAGGCTAAGAACGAGGTGCTGGGGCTATACAACAAAACAAAAAGACGCAATCCATATCGGCATGTTTCCATTGCGGAGGGAGTCATCCAGGAAGCAGTTGCCGTTTCAAGAATGATGTCTGCTATTATTGCAACAAGACAGGTCACATTAGTGCTGCATGTTTGAAGAAAAAGAAAGATCAAAAGCAAGCTGCGTTGACAGCAAATCAAAGCCAGAGAACGAAGTTCCAGAAAAAACGAGGTAAGGCTACGTGTAATGCTATCGAAGTAGAAGATGAGGGCCAAGACGACTTGTATGCGTTGAACACTATTAATATGGTCGGAGTGGCATCCAAAATTGTGGCAAATGTTCGGTTAACCAATGTGGATGTTCAAATGGAGGTAGATTCCGGAGCAGTGTGTACAATCATCAATGAGGCGACTTGTAAGAAGATCAAGATTCCGACTACACGGCTAATTCGAACGAATCTGTTACTAAAGACTTGGGGGCCTATTGCGGTTATCGATATCTATTCGATCGACCATCGTTGGCCGGAACGATCGAAAAAAAATTTGGTATTGCGTAAGGTTCATCGTTCAAGCAATCGCTATTGTGAATTTTTTAGTGTTTGACGTTTGGGAATTCACATTGTTGAAGTTATTTTAATGTTTAAAAATGACTTTAACGCAGAAAATACAATATTGAGCTCCCTTAAAACATAGAGGAGGTGGATGACAATGGTCATATGAGCGAAATTACACCAGAAGACGGTTTTACAAACCAACGTCAAGGCGAAAATATTAAACACCGAATGTTGAGTTCTTTGAATTGTACAATATTTCAAATCTATGTGAATAAAACAGTTTTTAAGTTCATTTTTTATTTAAATTATTTTTATACCACTTTGGTCTTATTTATCTTCATTTTTTCAACCAATTTTTATATTGGATTTTTGATCGAGGTTTTGATCAAGATATTCCTCATTAATAATTTCCTAATGTGTACAAATACTTCCATTTTATTATTAGCCTCTAATTTTGATAAAAAAAAGTAATTGCAATACTTCACCGATCGCTAACTTGACATAAACTTCACCGAACGATCAAACAAATGTCATCGTTCCCAACTGAACGATTTTATCGTTCACGAACGATAAAATCGATGATCGCAATACCGATTTTTCGATTTGACATTTCAACGATCGATTGACGAAGCTCACAATAGGGGCCTTGGACTAGTCAAGATTGACGACTGCTGGGACAGGCGCAGGTAAGAGTGGAGTATAAAAACTTGTGCAAAAAGTTACTCGTTGTTGTGGCGGCTGATCAAGGGGGAAATTTGCTCGGCCGAAATTGGTTTGAGGACTTGGACATTCACATAAAGGGTGGTTAAATTTTAAGGGCCGATGTTGAATGTGAACCACACCTAAACGTCAAGTTTTTTTCTGCATTTCATTTGACATTTCTCAATTTCAGACTAACTCAATTTGAACCATGGAAAGATACACAATCGAGCAACGCGGTAAAGTTATTCAGGCTTATTATGAAAATGGGCGTTCAAATCAAAATGCATATCGTGCACTTCGTGTCGCCAGCCCATAAACCGCACCAAACAGTCACTCTTTGTGGGTGCATTGGTTTTTCGACAATCACTCTTGGATTATCATTCGCCCAAATGCGGCTCTTCTGCTTATTGACGAATCCACTGAGGTGAAAATGTGCCTCATCACTGAAGATGATTTTCTTCGAAAATTGATCATCCACTGTTGCCATTTCTTGCCACCATTCTGACCATTGACGACGCTTGAAATGGTCAAGAGGCTTTAGTTCTTGAGTCAATTGCACCTTGTAAGCGTGTAAATGCAAGTCTTTATGCATAATGTTCATCAACGACGAGCGTGGGAGGTGCAATTGTTGGGCACGACGACGAGTTGAGTTTGAACGCCCATTTTCATAATAAGCCTGAATAACTTTAACGCGTTGCTCGATTGTGTATCTTTCCATGGTTCAAATTGAGTTAGTCTGAAATTGAGAAATGTCAAATGAAATGCAGAAAAAAACTTTACGTTTAGGTGTGGTTCACATTCAACATCGGCCCTTAAAATTTACCCACCCTTTACAAGGAGTGATGAATGTTTCTGCGGACTACAATATTACAAAACTCTGCGAAAAATATGCTGGTACGGTTTTCGGATCTAAACTTGGCGCACATGCTGAATTAAAGGTGAAAATTGTATTGAAAGAGGGAGCTGTGCCTCAATTTCAGCGGTTTCGACAAGTACCATTTGCGATTAGACCGGCGGTAGAGAGAGAAATTCAGAATTTGGTCCAGCAAGGGATTTTGGAGCTGGTGACATATTCTGAGTGGGCAACTCCTGTAGTGCCAGTAAGGAAAAAGGATGGATCGATTCGATTGTGCGGAGATTACCGATGCACAGTGAACAAAGTCGTAAAGCAAAACTTATATCCGATTCCCACAATAAACGAAACGCTGGGGAAGGTGGGAAAAGGAAAGATCTACAGTAAAATAGATTTATCACAAGCGTATCAGCAATTACCTGTGGATGACGAGTCGGCAGAAATATTGACCATAAATATGCATATGGGATTGTTCCGGGTAAAAAGACTACAATTTGGAGTGTCCCCTGCGCCGAGAGAGTTTCAGCTCTCGATGGACACGCTATTGGCAGGATTAGAAGCAGTAGCGGCATACTTGGACGACATCATTGGTTCGGGAGCTGACGAAGATGAGCACTATAATCGTCTGAAAGCTGTGTTCGACAGATTACAGAGGGCTGGACTAACGGTGAAGAAGAAAAAATGTTGTTTTGGAGTCTCAGAATTCGAATTTTTGGGCTTCAGAGTTTCTGCTGCGGGTGTGCAACCGACGACGGAGCGCTATGAGGCAATTCAGGATGCACCATTGCCAGAGCCGTATTAACAAGTTTGAGCCCCCTGGGCTCAATAAAATTTTGCACCCTTACATAGTTTTATTGTAAAAATTCAATTTTATTTTTTAAAATATTCTTTAATTCAAAACTTAAATATATATTTACGCAAAATAAAATTCAAAAATTTTTATAAATATGTGAATTAAATATTAATTGGCGCCCCTGGGCTGTATGGCGCCCCTGGGCTGTAGCCCAATTAGCCCTATGGTTAATTGGGCCTTGACCATTGCCGACAAATAAAACTGAGTTGCAATCTTTTTTGGGCATGATTAACTTTTACAATAGATTTCTTCCAGGGAAGGCATCAGCTGGGGAGCCATTGCATCGGTTATTGGACACGAATAGTAAGTGGAACTGGATGAAAATGCATACGGACGTTTTCGTAAAACTAAAAGGTCTTTTACATTCCGATGATCTACTGGTACATTATGATGGTGAGAAACCACTAGTGTTATGCTGCGACGTGTCAGCATACGGGGTGGGTTCCGTGCTGGCTCATCGTATGGAAGGTGAAGAAAGACCAATAGCGTGCCATTCTCGTACATTGGGAACTACTGAGAGAAATTATGCTCAAATAGACCGTGAAGCGTTAGCTGTTATAGATGGGGTAAAACATTTTCATCAATATATAGCAGGACGAGAGGTAACGATTAAGCCACTACTGGGACTGTTTAATGCGGAGAAGGTCATACCTACAATAATTACACCCAGAATGCTACGATGGTGTCTAACGATGGGTGGCTATTCTTACAAAATGGAGTTTAGAAGTGGCAAGTAGAATTCGAATGCAGACTGTTTAAGCCGATTGCCAATAAAGAGTAGGACTGATGAAGCTTTAGTGCTGGGTGATGTTCTGTTTTTGGAGGAAAAAATTGTGATTCCACCACAGAGGTTACAGAAAATGATAGGAGATGATGAAGTATTGAGCCACGTCAGATATTGGACTATAAGACTGGACTGGAGATTTCAGTACACAAGGACTGCGTTTTGTGGGGTAATCGACTTGTTGTGCCAAGGCATTCACAATAATGAATCTACTTCACGCAAATCATCCTAATGAAGTGGTAATGAAGTCGTGTGCGCGCAGCTATGCATGGTGGCCAAAAATAGATGAGGAAATTGCCGAATGTGTAAAGTCTTATCAAGAGCAGCAGAATGATCCTCCTAGAGCACCAAAACAAATTGCCGAAAAGCCTGCCAATCCTTGGTTTGCACTTCATCTGGATTTTGCGGGACCGTTCCAGGGTAAAATTTTTTTTATTGTTGTCGATGCAATGTCTAAGGTGCTAGAGGTTATCATTGTAAAGAATCAATCATCGGAACAGGTCATTAGAGGTTTGAGAGGCTTATTTGCAAAATACGGAATACCAGATCGCATAATAACGGACAATGGGACTGCTTTTGTGTCACGAGAAATAAAAGAATTTTATGATAGTAATCTTATTAAATACGGAACTGTGGCTCCTTATCATCCATCGATTAATGGACAAGCAGAGCGGATGGTACAATATATGAAGCGGACTATTTCAACAATGACGGAGGGAGATATGAAGTGATGGTTGCGGATGGTCGTACGGGAAAACGTCATATTGATCAACTGCGAAGCCGGTTACCGGAATCATGCAAAAGTAATAGACAGGAGAATCGGACGATGGAAAGAAATACATCGGTGACTGGAAAAAATGAGTTCGTGTTTCCATTCGAGGATCAAGAAATTGTTACGACTGCTACTACTAATGAGATGCCGAAACAGAAGGTGGCCAGCGAGAAGTCTAAAGAGCAGCGTACCGTAACACCAAGAGTTGATGTGGATGAAAACATTGAAGCTCCGGAACTCAGGATGGATATAACTGAAGGCTGATTTACAATGAAGCAGCAACGCCAACAGCAACAGCAACGTCGATGTAAAGAGCGACGGCAAAAAGAGAAATGCTGTCGGATGAATTACAATGAAGCAGCAACAGCAACAGCAAAAATTGACGTTCCCGAATTGTTAGAAGTTTTTTAGGGATTAATCTTTGTTTCTTGATTACCAAAATTAAATTTTTATTAATTAACAATCTTAAACTTCATTTTAAACACAAAATTCGCCACCAAATTCGTTCCTAAAATGTCAACCACATGTATACATAACCAACAAAAACCAGCTATCTACGTTGCTGCTGAAATTTAGGATTAGAAATGAATCGGCAGCAAAATATCTCTCTGAAAATCTGACGTCAAAGAGTCGATTCTCGACCAATCAAAACACTTTCTCCGTGACGTTGCTGTTGCTGTCGGCGTTGCTGCTGCATTGTAAATCAGATTTGAAACACCAAAAACATCAGTGCCAAATCGTCCTACGAGAATACGGAGGATGCCACGTCCAGTGTTGTTCCTTTACGCTTAGACTTTAATTGTCTACACTTCACTGTAGACAATAGCGTAGACAATAGATTTTCGGGTAGACAATGTAGACATTGGCGTAGACAATGTCGACTTTGCGTAGACAATGTAGACTTTCTTATATCTGTCAAAACAAAGTCATCAGTGAGACATATATCTAATCCTATACTATATGGGAAATGGCCAATTACAAGAAATGGAGGTGCGCTGGTGTCCCTAAAGAGTTAAATTTATATGAACAAGATATAAAAAAAACCATCGGTTTATTGGAATATGGCAACGATGCATCATCCAACTCTATCGCAGTAATAGAAAGACTGTTTTCCCGCTGGTCACACGTCCGTTCTTAAAGCCGAAATCGACTTACCTTTGAAAGGTCTAAAAAACTACTCCATATTTATTATTCTTTGCGAATAAATGATAATTTGTATTACGAAGAAGACAATAGGGCACTATAATATTCACTCTTTATCGTAGTTGATCGTAAACTCGTAGAATCGTAGAATCGTAAATAAAATCGTAGTTTTGTGACAGTTCTCCATACAAATTTTTATACGACGAAAACTACAATCTACCACACCCGAAGGTATGGTAAAATCGTAGTTTTTGTCGTACCTCTAATAAAGTGAGGTTAAGGTATGTATTGTGACATGTCAACTTGGTGCCAACTCTAAAATGGATATTGGAAAAGCAAGTAAATTAAAGTATTTATATGATTTAGTATAAATTAAGAGTTAAAAAATGCTTTAAACAATTTAGGTAAAGAAAATAAATAAAAGAGCCAAAAATTTACGACAAAACCCACAACCTCTAGTAAAGCGCTGCTCACGCTTCGTTGTACTTTTCCATCGTAGATGTACAGTACAATCTACGATTTTACTATCTACGATCAAGAGTGAATTGCCCTAATGATTCTGATTAAGATTGATTTACGTACAATAAATATAAGCGCAAAAATAAATTCTTGAATATATTGAAAAATGTGTGAAGCTAAAAGGTTTTAGAATTCAATGTGATTTCAATTGCAAAAATTTAAAAAAAAGCCGCTTAGATTGCATGTATAGAATTAGAATTGCCATTAAAGTTTACCCCTAAGTTCTCATGTACAGTATTTGGCGATTGCTTCCTGGAAATTGTGCTTTATTATGTTAAAATTAATTGAAAGAAACGAGATTTTAAAACTAAATCAGCTATCCTTTATTTTATTGATTGTCTACATTGTCTACGCGTAGAGAATAGACCATTGTCTACAGTAATAGTCTACGCGTCGACAATGGTGTAGTCTACATCACGTAGACTACGCGGCACAACACTGGCCACGTCATTATGAGGATTGTGAAATGGACTAACACCGCGTCTTGATTAACAATTTTTCATCCGAAGAAATATCTCACCGCAATGAGATTTTTTTGACAGCTGGGCCGAAAATCTCTTGAAATTTAGTACTCAAAATGCCGATGAAAAGAAAACACATAGTCGCCGCTCTCGCAATTAATGCAATACGTGAAATTGAAAAGGCTGAAACAGAAGAACAGACGAAAAGAAAAACCCCTTAATAGCTGCGACCCATTGGGCTGATTTTTTACTCCGGAGTGTTCCCGAACAAAGCAAAACTGCACCACCTCCAATTCACGAACAATTTTCAAGAACATGTATTGCCATATCGTAGTCACAAACGTTTGAATGGGAAATTTTTCTCTCAGATCGGTGGAGTGTACTCAATTGTAACTCTTATGGAAATTACATTATGGCTAAAATGATAAAAACTTGTGAAAGCAAAGTTTGAATTGTCATTTCAATATTTTTAGTGTGATTATATTTGGTTGAACGAAAAAAGACTAAAAATAACTAAAAAAATCATAAGTTTTTGTAAATATTTTATTGACATTAATCAACAAAAACTAAATCTAATAGTGATTATAAAACAAATATATTGATATGTAAAGCAACGGACATAAATATTAAACTTGAAACGATTGGGATTCTCTGACGACCAACGAATTGTTGTTTAGCGCCGACAAAACCTTTCTTGAAAAATTAATTATGCAGCATAATCTGGTAAAAATGGTGTATACTTTCTCTATATAATCAATACATAATGAAAATCTTGGTTTAGATATTAAATTTATTATACGAGGATGAAAGTGATGGAAATTTTGAAGCACTAGATCCAGTCCCTCGGTCTTTCGCGTTCTTATAAGCGCGGTAAAGACTTTTCCACTTCACCTCCAGATTTTTCGGCGTCGCCAGTGAAAGCTGTGAATATATAAAATGTTTAATTGTTTTTCTTTATTAATTAAATAAATTACTAACCAGTACATCTTCAGCCTCCAGATCTTGCAACATATTTTCCCAGAACCGATTTTTGCTTCTGGTTCGAAAATATTCCTCTTTTCTGTTCTTGTAACAGGAAATAAGTGCTTTCCCCTCATTGAAAGACCATTTTCGTGACTGATTCATATTTTAAAATAAATATTTAACTGGAGACAATAGTTCGATTCACAGCACTGCTACACAAATATGACAGCTCAATTTTGAGGTTAGAAATTGTTCTTGGCATAAAAAATTCGACCCATTGAAAATTTACTCCGGAGTAAAAAAATCAGCCCAATGGGTCGCAGCTAATGTTATATATTCTCTTCCAAAGCTTTTTGTATCGTATTTTGTAAAAATTAGTTATTTTTACAATTACTTGTCGGGAGAAATTGGATTCCGCCATCTTGAATTGTGAAATTCCAAGAAATTTTGCTATTGCAAGATTTCAAGAAATTTCTCTCTGGGATTTTTCCCCAAAAATTTTGATGCTATGAAGCAAAATGACCCAGAACACTTTTTTAAAATCACAAGGATGAGGAGTGAAACTTTTGATATGCTAATGGAGCTCATGCAAACAAGTTTAGAACAAGCCTCTAGAAAAAACTCGGCCGTCCTGTTTCTTCGGCAATTTTAGCCCACGCAAACTCTTTTTTTATGGTATTTCGGTATACTTTCGATTTCGTGTTATATAAACACTCATAACTTTTCACCTTTTCAATTAACATTTCCTCAAAATTAATATTATCCCTTTTTAATGGAATCGATGAACTTCTATTTACGTCCGAATGACAACTGTCAAAGTGCCAACGCGTATGAAAGTAGAAAGTAGGTGTACTCTAGGCGTCAGCGCGCTTTGAAGCTCGCTGGCAAAGCGCTATTGTAGATGACTTCATACAATCCCTTTGATTTTACTTTTGAGCGTCGAACTGTCAACGCTGAAGCAAGTTGCAAAGCGCTATTGTGGTTCCACTATTATAGTGTATTTGTTGCGTCTAAACCTAACCTACCCAATTTGAACAAAACGGTTTTTCGGTGTTTTAATAACCGGTTTTTTGGATCCGGTTAAACCGGCCCGGTTTAAACCGAAGTCTTAAAAACCGGTTTAACCGAAAACCGGTTTTTTCAAAAATTTGACATCCCTAGTATGCACGTAAAAAAATTCATACGGTAGTGTATCTAATTTTCGACCACTACTTTTTACGCCCGACTCCGCATATTTTTTTTAGAAAAACGATTTCACATTTGAAACACTATTCTAAATATACGTTTACTGGGTTTTCATTTTGGAAAAGTAAAATCGTTTATTAGGGTAAAACACCCTATTTCGACTTTGAGTTACTTGCCTGACAATATGGTCATAATTCATGAATATATTAATCTAGAGTGTTGAAATTTAGCGTGCAAGTTTAATTCTGTACCCCAAAGGTAAACTATCGTAACTGACATTTTGCAAATTACAGGAGAGCCATTTTTAGTTCGGAATTGCAAATTTTTTATTGTGTATGATTTTCGTTAATTATTTGAAACTTTTGTAGTTTATTTTATTTTAGGACATTGTTTAAACAAAATATTAGTTGATATAATAGCTGCGTTCCCGATCCATGAAAAACCTACTGCGAAGTACTGCGGAAAGTTCTCATCTACACATCCTCTTAGTCCACAGTAAATTTTCTTGTACAATTTTGACAAAAAAGTCCGTCAGATGGACGAACTTCCTAAGTTTTCCAATAGGTGAAAATCAGGGTTTTAAGGTTAGAATGAATTGTCACTTTTGTTTGTTTTCGTACATTAAAACACTTCCGCTATGAAAAATCAAGGAAAACATTTGATTTGAAGTACAAATTTTCTCCAGAATGAAATTAGATTGCAATTACTGTGTTGGAATAACCACCCGAATGTCTAATATCTCTAAATTGAAATATGTGTTGAAACGAAATAGTATTTTGTTTCGGATCTCGAAATTATGGCGATAACGCACAAAATATGGTCTTATCCCTCATTGCAGGTTCATTTATTCTATTTAATTTCATTTTCTTCTCAGATATTTTGTATCTCTGTTGATTGAGAAATTATTCTCATATTTACAATTTTCAAATTGTGTGCGCTCTGTAATTGTGAGGTTATATTTTACTAGTAATCATCCAAAACAGCGTTCCCGAGAAAAGTTGCTGGTCAGTACTGCGCAGTAGTTTTTACATGTGTCGGGAACGCAGCTAATATATACGTCCCCACAATGTAGTTACAACAATAACCCCAAAATCGCGGTTTTGGCAGTTACGACAATTTACCTCTGGGGTACAGAATTCTAGAAGACCTAAAAGTGGGATAAGTACACCCAAAATGTTCCTCTTCTCGGGCTGAAATTCAAAATTTAAAGGTTGTCGCGAACGGAGAGTCGATATCCGGTGTTCTTTTTGAGGTATTTTTGACGGTTTGGGCGAAAAATTCTTTTGTCCTCAAAAAGGACTCCGGATATCGATTCCTCGTCCCCGAAAACTTTAAGATCCCAGATTTCATGAAAATCCCTTGAGCCGTTTCTGAGATAAAAGAACACAATTTTTAAGGATATAACATTGCGAAAATCGTTCGTTTTTCTCGTAATTTTTGGCTTGTCGAGTCACGGAAAACGGTTTTTGATAGGTTAAAGGACCCAAAAGTTTTGGGTTTTTTTTAAACTAACTAAATCTGTTTAACACAAAAAAAATTTCTCGAGAGTTGAAATTTTGTTGAGATTTTTTTTTTAATTTCAAAATTTGACAAAATGAAATTCAAAAAAAAATTACTACAAAATATTGGGAAATCGTTAAATGGCAAGAATTAAACTTGTACGTTGAATTTCAACACTCAAGATTAATATATTCATGAATTATGACCATATTAGCAGGCAAGTAAAGGCCAAAATACAATTGGCCCAACACAACATTTACGACAGCAGATTGCGGCGACATTGTCGCCCTCCATATACAATTGCGCGCACTTTGTTGTTCTAAATGTAACTTGCTTTTCACAGATAAAACTTTTCATTCGCGCACGCACTCAATTAATTGTTCTTCGAAATTAATATTTTCAATCCTCGGTCTTGAATATTCTGTATTTCTTTGATTTGAATTTTGACAATCAGTGAGCTACATATAACATTTTTTGTACCCAATTATCATAAAATCTAAGCAACACAGCATACAAGATATATTTCCTAACACTTGCTTTAAATGACGAAATTTAGATTTTATGACATCCCCATAAGATTTCATTTTGCATCAACCACTAAATTTTGTAGGCGAGCTGCTGACAAAAGTTAAATTCGATTGAACTTTTTACGGCTGCAAAGTTGGTCGGATTGATTGTATTTAGAAGCATAGAATCCTATGAGTTTAAAATCTGAAATGCCGCCGTAAATGTTGTGTTGGGCCAATTGTATTCCGGCCTTTACTCCAAATCGAAATAGGGGTTTAAGCGGTCCCTACACGTTCGATCTTGCAGTCAATCATCGCATACTGTGACTGCTGTGACAGTATTTTGAACGTCTATGGTGATGCTGTCATGCAAATTCCATGACTGACAATATCAAAGTCATTTTGATATTTTTCAAGGGAGCTTTGTGAATGACAGCATGCTTGAACGTGTATAGCGATGCTGTCAATCATTTCGTCATTTCAGGGGAATTTTTAGTAGTGAAAAGATGTCGCATATAAAAGACAAAGTTTTTTGGGAATCATTTTTCGAGATATATAGACAAAGAAGTGAGTTGTGGATGACGAAAAGCGAAAAATATAAGGACGAAAAAATTTTAAATTGATATTTGTGCTGTGTCCTGTCGGTTTGAGTGTTTCGAATTAAGTGATGCTTGCGTGCATGATTGAGCGTCTAGTGCAAATAAGCTTTTTGCTGTGACAGCATGATTGACTGCAAGATTGAACGTGTAGGGGACGCTTTACTAATAACAGTTTCGCTGTGAAGTACGAGCCACATCAGTTTTTGGGAAACTGATTGGTGTGAACGTAAAATCAGACGACTGATTGGCAAACTGATATCCAACTGATTGGTGTGACCGCTCGCGTCACTCGTATCGCATCAAAACAGCCAAATTTTGTTTCATAAAGTCTGTCAGTAGCACAGACTTCAAATGTCAAATTACTGACAATGAATTAGAAGACATTTAGCGAACTGGCAGTCAGTTCATTTTCAAAATGACTTCGTTTGTAACACAGCTACAGTCCCTCGTATTCCACAGGCATTATTTTAATTATCTCGTTCCTAGTTAGTCTTATTTCTGAGAGTTCTAAAAGTAAAAAAAAAAGAATTAAAAACAGTGAATTCATAATAATTTAATACATTTACCTCAAATTCGTCATTTTCCGTCATCTTAGAAGTCTGAAATGCCAAATTACTGGCATGTCTGTACTGACTACAAAAATGTCCCGTCAGTACAGACTTGTCAGTGCCAGTAAGCATTTACACGAGACTGTGTCAGCTCTACTGTCGCGTGTAAAGGCCCTGTTATGCAATAATAATGCATAAACGCGCTGTTTCTGTTTATTATCCGCCCGCACTTTTGAACTCTACAATCAAAATGAATGGAAACTTTTTACAAAAAACTGTCAGTCGCAACTGATAGATGTGAACGCTTAACTAGATGTAAAAAAAACTGACTGACGAATAATGTAACAGTTGCGACTGATGGAAAACTGAGCATTTTGATGTGGTTGGCTTCCTATTATGTCTGATTTTTTCTATTAAAACACAATAGAGTAGATTAACAAAGTAATTTATTAACACGTTTTTAGTGACGCCTCGTTCGCAACTCTCTTACATATCTCTGTCCTAGAGTCAAGTAAAACTCTGTACTTGACGGGTGCAGGTTCGTACATAACATTCTTCACCACTTACACCACGTCTTGATTAACAACTTTTCATCCGAAGAAATATCTCACCGCAATGAGATTTTTTTGACAGCTGGGCCGAAAATCTCTTGAAATTTTATTTCTCAAATTGGCAATGAAAAAAGCACCTAGTCGCCGCTCTCGTAATTAATGCAATACGTGAAATTGAAAAGGCTGAAACAGAAGAACAGACGAAAAGAAAAACCCCTTAATGTTATATATTCTCTTCCAAAGCTTTTTGTATCGTATTTTGTAAAAATTAGTTATTTTTGCAATTACTTGTCGGGAGAAATTGGATTCCGCCATCTTGAATTGTGAAATTCCAAGAAATCTTGCAATAGCAAAATTAAAATAAAGCGCGTTTATGCATTATTATTGCATAACAGGGCCTTTACACGCGACAGTAGAGCTGACACAGTCTCGTGTAAATGCTTACTGGCACTGACAAGTCTGTACTGACGGGACATTTTTGTAGTCAGTACAGACATGCCAGTAATTTGGCATTTCAGACTTCTAAGATGACGGAAAATGACGAATTTGAGGTAAATGTATTAAATTATTATGAATTCACTGTTTTTAATTCTTTTTTTTTACTTTTAGAACTCTCAGAAATAAGACTAACTAGGAACGAGATAATTAAAATAATGCCTGTGGAATACGAGGGACTGTAGCTGTGTTACAAACGAAGTCATTTTGAAAATGAACTGACTGCCAGTTCGCTAAATGTCTTCTAATTCATTGTCAGTAATTTGACATTTGAAGTCTGTGCTACTGACAGACTTTATGAAACAAAATTTGGCTGTTTTGATGCGATACGAGTGACGCGAGCGGTCACACCAATCAGTTGGATATCAGTTTGCCAATCAGTCGTCTGATTTTACGTTCACACCAATCAGTTTCCCAAAAACTGATGTGGCTCGTACTTAAAGCAGATTTAAACCACAGCGAAACTGTTATTAGTAAAGCGTCCCCTACACGTTCAATCTTGCAGTCAATCATGCTGTCACAGCAAAAAGCTTATTTGCACTAGACGCTCAATCATGCACGCAAGCATCACTTAATTCGAAACACTCAAACCGACAGGACACAGCACAAATATCAATTTAAAATTTTTTCGTCCTTATATTTTTCGCTTTTCGTCATCCACAACTCACTTCTTTGTCTATATATCTCGAAAAATGATTCCCAAAAAACTTTGTCTTTTATATGCGACATCTTTTCACTACTAAAAATTCCCCTGAAATGACGAAATGATTGACAGCATCGCTATACACGTTCAAGCATGCTGTCATTCACAAAGCTCCCTTGAAAAATATCAAAATGACTTTGATATTGTCAGTCATGGAATTTGCATGACAGCATCACCATAGACGTTCAAAATACTGTCACAGCAGTCACAGTATGCGATGATTGACTGCAAGATCGAACGTGTAGGGACCGCTTAAACCCCTATTTCGATTTGGAGTAAAGTCCGGAATACAATTGGCCCAACACAACATTTACGGCGGCATTTCAGATTTTAAACTCATAGGATTCTATGCTTCTAAATACAATCAATCCGACCAACTTTGCAGCCGTAAAAAGTTCAATCGAATTTAACTTTTGTCAGCAGCTCGCCTACAAAATTTAGTGGTTGATGCAAAATGAAATCTTATGGGGATGTCATAAAATCTAAATTTCGTCATTTAAAGCAAGTGTTAGGAAATATATCTTGTATGCTGTGTTGCTTAGATTTTATGATAATTGGGTACAAAAAATGTTATATGTAGCTCACTGATTGTCAAAATTCAAATCAAAGAAATACAGAATATTCAAGACCGAGGATTGAAAATATTAATTTCGAAGAACAATTAATTGAGTGCGTGCGCGAATGAAAAGTTTTATCTGTGAAAAGCAAGTTACATTTAGAACAACAAAGTGCGCGCAATTGTATATGGAGGGCGACAATGTCGCCGCAATCTGCTGTCGTAAATGTTGTGTTGGGCCAATTGTATTTTGGCCTTTACTTGCCTGCTAATATGGTCATAATTCATGAATATATTAATCTTGAGTGTTGAAATTCAACGTACAAGTTTAATTCTTGCCATTTAACGATTTCCCAATATTTTGTAGTAATTTTTTTTTGAATTTCATTTTGTCAAATTTTGAAATTAAAAAAAAAATCTCAACAAAATTTCAACTCTCGAGAAATTTTTTTTGTGTTAAACAGATTTAGTTAGTTTAAAAAAAACCCAAAACTTTTGGGTCCTTTAATCTATCAAAAACCGTTTTCCGTGACTCGACAAGCCAAAAATTACGAGAAAAACGAACGATTTTCGCAATGTTATATCCTTAAAAATTGTGTTCTTTTATCTCAGAAACGGCTCAAGGGATTTTCATGAAATCTGGGATCTTAAAGTTTTCGGGGACGAGGAATCGATATCCGGAGTCCTTTTTGAGGACAAAAGAATTTTTCGCCCAAACCGTCAAAAATACCTCAAAAAGAACACCGGATATCGACTCTCCGTTCGCGACAACCTTTAAATTTTGAATTTCAGCCCGAGAAGAGGAACATTTTGGGTGTACTTATCCCACTTTTAGGTCTTCTAGAATTCTGTACCCCAGAGGTAAATTGTCGTAACTGCCAAAACCGCGATTTTGGGGTTATTGTTGTAACTACATTGTGGGGACGTATATATTAGCTGCGTTCCCGACACATGTAAAAACTACTGCGCAGTACTGACCAGCAACTTTTCTCGGGAACGCTGTTTTGGATGATTACTAGTAAAATATAACCTCACAATTACAGAGCGCACACAATTTGAAAATTGTAAATATGAGAATAATTTCTCAATCAACAGAGATACAAAATATCTGAGAAGAAAATGAAATTAAATAGAATAAATGAACCTGCAATGAGGGATAAGACCATATTTTGTGCGTTATCGCCATAATTTCGAGATCCGAAACAAAATACTATTTCGTTTCAACACATATTTCAATTTAGAGATATTAGACATTCGGGTGGTTATTCCAACACAGTAATTGCAATCTAATTTCATTCTGGAGAAAATTTGTACTTCAAATCAAATGTTTTCTTTGATTTTTCATAGCGGAAGTGTTTTAATGTACGAAAACAAACAAAAGTGACAATTCATTCTAACCTTAAAACCCTGATTTTCACCTATTGGAAAACTTAGGAAGTTCGTCCATCTGACGGACTTTTTTGTCAAAATTGTACAAGAAAATTTACTGTGGACTAAGAGGATGTGTAGATGAGAACTTTCCGCAGTACTTCGCAGTAGGTTTTTCATGGATCGGGAACGCAGCTATTATATCAACTAATATTTTGTTTAAACAATGTCCTAAAATAAAATAAACTACAAAAGTTTCAAATAATTAACGAAAATCATACACAATAAAAAATTTGCAATTCCGAACTAAAAATGGCTCTCCTGTAATTTGCAAAATGTCAGTTACGATAGTTTACCTTTGGGGTACAGAATTAAACTTGCATGCTAAATTTCAACACTCTAGATTAATATATTCATGAATTATGACCATATTGTCAGGCAAGTAACTCAAAGTCGAAATAGGGTGTTTTACCCTAATAAACGATTTTACTTTTCCAAAATGAAAACCCAGTAAACGTATATTTAGAATAGTGTTTCAAATGTGAAATCGTTTTTCTAAAAAAAATATGCGGAGTCGGGCGTAAAAAGGAGTGGTCGAAAATTAGATACACTACCGTATGAATTTTTTTACGTGCATACTAGGGATGTCAAATTTTTGAAAAAACCGGTTTTCGGTTAAACCGGTTTTTAAGACTTCGGTTTAAACCGGGCCGGTTTAACCGGATCCAAAAAACCGGTTATTAAAACACCGAAAAACCGTTTTGTTCAAATTGGGTAGGTTAGGTTTAGACGCAACAAATACACTATAATAGTGGAACCACAATAGCGCTTTGCAACTTGCTTCAGCGTTGACAGTTCGACGCTCAAAAGTAAAATCAAAGGGATTGTATGAAGTCATCTACAATAGCGCTTTGCCAGCGAGCTTCAAAGCGCGCTGACGCCTAGAGTACACCTACTTTCTACTTTCATACGCGTTGGCACTTTGACAGTTGTCATTCGGACGTAAATAGAAGTTCATCGATTCCATTAAAAAGGGATAATATTAATTTTGAGGAAATGTTAATTGAAAAGGTGAAAAGTTATGAGTGTTTATATAACACGAAATCGAAAGTATACCGAAATACCATAAAAAAAGAGTTTGCGTGGGCTAAAATTGCCGAAGAAACAGGACGGCCGAGTTTTTTCTAGAGGCTTGTTCTAAACTTGTTTGCATGAGCTCCATTAGCATATCAAAAGTTTCACTCCTCATCCTTGTGATTTTAAAAAAGTGTTCTGGGTCATTTTGCTTCATAGCATCAAAATTTTTAGCAAAAAAACCATATGTATCTCTTTTTATGTTGAGTTCCCGAACCCACCATCATCTTTCATTGTTTTTTTTAAATAATTGTTGAGCCTCGTACGCTGCTTCAGCTACTAAAGCTATAAAAACAATGTCTTGCAAATCCCTTGACGGCATTTTTCAATTCGAAATTCACAAAAAAATATTTTACCGTCAAAGCGTTATTGTGGTTTAGCACAGATGATTCATGGCGTCCCAGCGTCAAAGCTCGTTAGGTGCACTGAAATGTCAACGCTGACACAAGCGGCAAAGCGCTATTGTGGTTCCACTATAATACAAACAAAAGACTTGAAGTGCCATATAATCCATTAAGAGGCCATAAATGGCACAATATAGTTTCCAACAAATCATTTGCACGAAAATTGGTTTTAAATTATTTTTCCGTACCAAAAAAATTAACGGTTTTTTTGAACGGTTTTTGGCTTTAAAATAAAACACCGGGTATAACCAATCAAAAAAAAAACACCGAAAAAAAAACGGTTAACCGAAGCAGAAACACCGGGTAACCGGTTTAATCGGTTCTTTTTTGACATCCCTAGTGCATACGGCTTAGATTTTGGTTATATGGGTACAAATTAGAAAATCTGCTTGCTGTCATGATAACAAATTTGCAATGGATGATACTCGACAGTTTCTGGTGACATCCGAACAAAAACTGTGTTATAAAATACGGCCTACATTAAAGCTAGAACCTGAATCGTACGTCGATGCGTCCGTCATGCGTGCGTCCGGTTGACAGTTTGATGCGGTGACAGTTGGGTACGGCAACGAATCTGGAGTTAATTCATTGTTTTGCACTTCTTCTATTAGTTTATCGTCGAAACAATTACTTTCAATTTGTTCCATACTTAAATTGCTTAAATTGTAAACAAACTTTTTTGCGAAATGACATTTCCGTGCGTTGCTGCATGTAAAAGTAGAAAGTCGACCTACTCTATGCGGTTGCCGCATCGGAAAACGTATTATTAGGGGAGTACTCATAGCAGCCTATTGATTCTACTCGAACTGTCAACGTGACGGACGCATGACGGACGCATTGACGTACGATTCAGGTTCTAGCTTAAAGCATACATAAAAGCACGGTATTTTGTTGTGTTAAACTATGTTCAATTATTTTTTTAATTTTCACTGCCGCTGTTATGTTGTCTTTTCTGCTGGTAGTACAGATTTCACATTGGGCGCATTCACGGTACTCAACGGTTGAGAAATTTGCTCAACAGTTGAGAGATTTACTCATCATAACCACTGATCGGACGCCATTTTTTGTATCGAAAAATTTCTGCGATACTTTTCTGCGCAACCGATGGATTGAGTATTTTGACAGATAACAACTGGCGTTTTTTCGAAGAACAAAATATTTGAAAAACAGAATGGCTTTTCTGGATCAAATTTACAAATTAAATGATATGGAATATAATATTTTCGAAACTCCGGAGGTGCATCACAGATTACAAACTGATAAGTTGCATTTTATTAGTTTACAAGAGATGGAAATATTTCCAATCGTTTGAAGAAATTTTTCATTCCGCACTTTCACCGATTCACGGCCTTTAAATATTTCATGCGCAAATAAAAATGTTTGCACTAAATCAGGAATCTGTTGCAATGTTTGTGGTAACATCATCTTCAGCTAAAAACTCCAAAAACCAGTGGTTTTCCATAATTCCAACTAACAATTTTCACACAACAAATTTTCCCTCCATTTGTCTATGACAAGATTGACAGATATCAGCTGTTTAATGTATCGAGGCATTCAAGAGAACTAATCGAGATTTACTCAACCGTTGAGTATTCGTGAATGCGCCCATTTATAATCTTTTTATGCTTTCTTTGTGTGTATTTTTTTATGTTTTCTCTTTCGTTCTCTAAAGCGAGAAATTTTGAGCTCCGCGGTACTTTTCGTAAGAATCTGAACGATCGATGCACATTTTTCGTTCTCCCCCCAAGTTAAGGGCCAAACAGATGACGGCAGCAACTGCGACTGCGGCGTCGACTGCGACGTCATTTTGGGCGTCGAAAAGTCGAGTGGAACTTTGACAACAACTTTGACATTTCTGAATCGTGTTTGCAAGATATACGGCCCGATTCCAGAATCCGTCGTAGCTTTATTACGAAGAACTGACTACGTTACGAATACGAAGAAATCAGTATTCCACGATCCGAACGGAATGGAACTTAGTGGTGCCAGATTAAAATCTGACTTCGAAAAATGAATGTCTTTGTAAAAAGGTCCCTATGCAAAACTCATAAGGAATAGATTTCTGATATGGAATAGTTTCGTGAAAGAATGTCACTTTCTTGACTTAAAACTGAAAATTGTTATTAATAATGGATTCTGCAGTGTTTAAAATTTTGTGTCTGGAAGAAGATTTATCGAAGCGAATTACTTTAATAGTGGAACAAAAACAACAACAAATAACTGATACTTAGGAATACTCACATTGCTTTTTTTTCTAAAATAATTCCTTTTAATTTGTTAAAAGTTACACTTATACTAAATAAACAAATAAAAATGTTAAAATTGCTTTTTGTTGTACAATTCAGGCCATAAATTGAGTTAAAATAATACGAAAATGAAGTTGCTACTCGATCTACGAAGCAAATGTATTTTCGTACATTCAGCTGTCAAATTTCCGATTCGTTCGGATTCTGTGATACCACATTTCCCCGATTCGAAATGATTTTTAATAAGAACGGATTCTGTGATACCATTTTCGAAATTTCTCCGAAAATCGCAGCTACCACGGATCCTGGAATAGGGTTCTGTACGACAATTTTCAAAAATTGATGTTAATTGTGTGCATGTTTTTGCATTATTATAATGTTATTATTAATTAATGTTATTATATTGCACAAAACACTTTTGACGTTCACTTATTATATATCGGTGTTGTCAGTCCTCATTTTCTCTAAAATTTTCGGTGGCACCCCCACGACGACGGCGTTGAATTTAGAGATTTTGCTAAATTTATTTTGAAGTCGAAGCTGCAGTCGCAGTTGCTGCCGTCATCTGTTTGGCCCTTTAAGCTAGAACCTGAATCGTATATCGATGCGTCCGTCATGTGTGCGTCCGATTGACAGTTCGATGCGGTGACAGTTGGGTACGGCAACGAATCTGGAGTTAATTCATTGTTTTGCACTTCTTCTATTAGTTTATCGTCGAAACAATTACTTTCAATTTGTTCCATACTTAAATTGCTTAAATCGTAAACAAACTTTTTGCGAAATGACATTTCCGTGCGTTGCCGCATGTAAAAGTAGAAAGTCAACCTATTCTATGCGGTTGCCGCATCGGAAAACGTATTATTAGGGGAGTACTCATAGCAGCCTATTGATTCTACTCGAACTGTCAACGTGACGGACGCATGACGGACGCATTGACGTACGATTCAGGTTCTACCTTTAAGGACATAAAAATCATAATAGGTCTGTTCGATATAAGTCCTGGACTTACTCCGAATATTTTCATTTTACTCCACAAAATGGCGGATTTTCTTACTCTGAATTTGTTTTTATCGAACAACTTGGAGTAAGCTCAGAGTAAGTCACGTTTGAACTGTCAAGGTTGAGGTTCTTACGCTCAACTTGGTATACTCGCAATTCTCCAGAATAATTTTCAACATATAAATTTTCATAATTATACATTTTATAAATTTTTCTTGACTTCCAAACACTGTAAAAGAGAGGTTATGTCTGACAAATATCAGCTGTCAAAAGTTTACTCCAGCTAAAAGCAAGAGTAAGTCCAGGACTGCAAATATGAGTTCTGGACTTACACTTTTCTGTTCGATATGTTTTCGGAGTAAGTTCAGAACTCATATCGAACAGAAAGGAGTAAAAATTTTTACTCTGAGTAAGTCCAGGACTCATATCGAACAAACCTAATTTCGTTCTCGCTATTTGCAGAGCCGTATTAACAAGTTTGAGCGCCCTGGGCTAATTAAAATTTTGCACCCTTACATAGTTTTATTGTAAAAATTCAATTTTATTTTTTAAAATAAAAATTCAATTTTATTTTTTAAAATATATATTTACGCAAAAGAAAATTAAAAAAAAAGCAATCAAAATTTCATCGCCTCGGATCGATGGCGCCCCTGGGCTGTAGCCCAATTAGCCCTATGGTTAATTGGGCCTTGGCTATTTGGGGGGTTTACTGAAATGCTGAATTTTTATTTTCCATTGAGCAGAACGAATATATGATATTTATTTCATACTTCTCTTATCATAAACTAATTATAAATAAAATTATTTAAAAAAAATTATTTTAAATTAAAAATTTGTTGCCTTAATTTCCTTTTTACTAAAATTTCTTACTTAAATATCTATTGGCGTTGAAGGCGGATCCGCGTCTTCTGGCCGTCTCTACGAGACAGACACCTTCTTTTTTTGTTAAAAAATTTATTACGGAAATTTAAAAAAATTTCATTTCTGATATCAGCAAATTCGCAAAAAAAAAATTAAATTGAAACATTGAAAAAATTTTGCACTTTTTCACGATTAAGGCCGAGGACCATGTGATAACGAAAATTTTTTTTAGCGAAGTTTAGATGCTATTATGTTAAAAGGCCTTGGTTGGATAGAGAGAGAACTATCATCTGCAAAAAAATCTGCAATTATAATTTTTCGTCTTCATTATAGCAATAGTTGAATCATTTCATCTTTTTTCTGATATCTTCATCTTCAGAACGCACACTTTCTCAATAGCGAGTAATATACAAATATATATTTCTGAGTATTAAAATTTGTATTTTTTTTCTGTCCATGATGCTTCGAGAGTGCTTTTAATGTCAAAAATCAGATTCGAACTTTTTTATTTGCAAAATATTTTCATCTGCACATGCCTTTATCCGTCAAATATTGAATGAAAATTAGAATCATTTTGATTTGATCAAATGTGTCAAATTTATTTAAATTGCCATGACGGGGCATTATGGTGTTAAAGTTTATTTCACATTAAAGACAAATTAGTGTGTAACGAACCCAGCAAAGAGATGTGGTTTAAAGGGACAATACTAGGGACGAAAGAAACTAAAATGATGAATAGGTTACTGGCGAATCATACTTTTAGGATAGTTTATACTAGTTAGGAAACGTAGGGCTTTTTACGTGTACCTACGTTGGAGTAAAGATAACCGATATACTCTGGACGCGGTTTTTCTTTCTTTCCTATGCGTAAATTACCAACAAAACACAACACATGTAAAACCTAGCCATATTTTCATACACCACCAACACATGCAATTTTCCGACAGCGGGAGATTGCATGTGTTGGTGGTGTATGAAAATATGGCTAGGTTTTACATGTGTTGTGTTTTGTTGGTAATTTACGCATAGGAAAGAAAGAAAAACCGCGTCCAGAGTATATCGGTTATCTTTACTCCAACGTAGGTACACGTAAAAAGCCCTACGTTTCCTAACTAGTATAAACTATGCTTTTAGTAAGACCAGGCCCACAAGATAGGTGATAGGGATAGGTGAGAGTGATTTCTGCGAACATTGTGGAGTAAGTGAGGATGCAGAGCATTTAATTTCTAAATGCGAAAAACTGAGTGAATCAAGAAAGAATTATGAAAATATTGGTATGTGGGAGACTTTATCAGAGTTCTTAGAAGTGTTGAATGATGAGAAAAGGAGTGAATTAGTTAGATTTATTAAAAGGAATAAATTGGACTTGTGAAAGGATTGGGCGAGACGGCGTTGAGAGAGGTGTGTGTAAAGAGAGTTGAAAAAAAAGAAGAGGAACAGCAGTGGAAGAAAAAATTGAAATATAACTGTTTTTTTGTTTAGTTAATGTGTTTGTTTGTTTGTTTATTAGTTAAAAAGAAACTTTTAGATTTATAATGATTTTACAAATTAATCAATTAAATATCTATTAATTATTTTCATTTTCTTATTTTGTACATATTTAAAATTTTTCTTTAATAAATTTTCCTATTTGTTTTTTAAAAGAACAAAAATTCGATTCAGCTTTGATATAATTAGGTAATTCATTAAAAATTTGAAGGCCATTATGCAGGATCATATTCTGGGTTGATGTTTTGTTGCACTTTCTATTCTAAAATCTCCTCCACCCCTTAAATTGTATGGTTGCATATCACAAATATATTGAAGATTGTCGGTCAAATACGTGGGCAGTAAGTTATATTTTAACTTAAAAATAAATATTAGCACTTTGGATATTATTCTTTGGTTCACATTCATCCATTTTAATTCACTTAACATATAAATAATTGGTGTATATATATAGCATTTTAAAATTATACGCATAGCATTATTTTGTAAGAGTTGTAGTCTCGACTTTGATTCTGCCGAACATGCGAAAATTACTGTCGCACAATAATGAAAATATGGGAGTATTCAAGAATTGTACAGTAGAACAGTCGTTGATTTTGATATACTGCTCCTTATTCTTCGCAAAAATCTGAGTTTTTTTTAGAAATTTTCTTACAAATGTTATTAACATGCTTATCTTAATTTAAATTTATTGTCTATAACAATGCCAAGGTATTTAATCTCTTTTACCACTTCTACTTTTTCTCCGTTGATTCTCAAGTCTACTACTGTCCGTGTATTCATAACAATGCACTTTGTTTTCGATACATTTAATTTAAGCTTATTTATATTTAACCATTTGGCTAAATTTTCTAAGTCTTCATTTATTTTACTCACTATTTCAATAATATTTTTTTCACAAATATACAACAATCCATCATCAGCGAAAAGGGCATATTTACAAAAAAATTAGCGAGGAACTTATATCATTGATGTAAATTATAAATAATAACACCCCTAACACAGATCCTTGAGGTACCCCCAAATTAACTTTTTTCGGTTTTGAGTAGACTCCATTAATCCGCGTTTTTTGTGTCCTTGCTGATAGGTACGATTTAAACCATTTGTACTCCCTTCCTCTTACTCCAGATTTGTACAGTTTTTTAAGTAATGTATCCCGGTATAGCGTTTCAAATGCTCTCTTGAAGTCCAGAAAAACCGCAATAACTGCAAATCCTTCATCGATGCTCCTTTTCCATTCAGCTGCTGCTCCTTTTATATCCAGTTCAAAGTAGTTTAACATGAATGTCCCTTACGAAAACCCGATTGATCATGTGTGACTGGCGATTTGGCAGTGTTCGACCAAGTAATTCTCTTCGGTTTGCCCTAATAGAACAAAAAATACAAAAAAAAAAAAAGTCAAATTAATTTGATCATGTAAATGATCACAAAAATTGTTAACTTTTGTTCACAATAACTGGCAAATTTGCACAAAAAATTTGGTATATGCTTAATGATTTAGTTTAGCACACGCTCATTTTATAAGCCCAATGATTAACAAAATTCAAATTTGTTTTAATTCGAACAACATTCGCAGTGGCACTGGTGTACATCTCGTTTGTTCTACTGGGTGTCACTAGAGTGAAATTTTGTTCAAAATACCAACTTTGTTTTCATTTTTTTTAAATAATTTGTTATATTTAAAACTTTTTATGTTCAAATATGTGATAATGACCAAAAAAATTGAAAATTTCAACGGACAACACTTTTACGATAGCCTCATATAATCGGGATAATGTTGATGATGTAGCAGTCATATATCTAGAGAGCCAGAGTTTTTTAAGAGAACCAGCAGACAAACCAAACATGAAAGCGAATCATCTAAATACAATTTTTTTGCTATGTGAAACTGGATACGATGTTGCGAGACCAATGATTGTGTTTACACTAGGATTCACTTTGAGGCGGCACGTCATTCGTCAGGGTGAGGGACGCAGTGGGGAGGGAAACCAAAAAGAGCGAACGAACCCAGTGAACAAAAAATGTCTTATAAAGGCATTATCTTAATGCATTATCTTTACCTTATTGTTGCGTTATTTTTGTATAGGCCATTTCCGCTTATATAAGGCCTTACAACTAAGGCAACATTAATAGTAGATGTTTTTTCCCCGGTGATGGCGCTGATTGCTTAGATGGTAAAAATTTCTTTATTAAAACGGTCTTTAAGCCTTAATCTATTACTTTTTCTATAAAAATATTTACCGAGTCGTTTAAATTCTCCTGATAGCCAACACAAAACTTCAACAAAAAATAACTTTTGACACATAACTTTTAGTTCACTTTTCCAACACACGCATAAAAGGCGCGTTTTTCCTGAGATGAACTTCCATCTCATTTTAATTTGGAGGCTTTTATATTATTTGTCTCATGTCTTAAAGACACCTTAGCGATAATGCCTTAATAATTTTTCACTGGGAAGTTTAGATTCACTTAAAATTATCGGTCGCAAACCGGTTTGTGTCTCGTTTTGCTTTTATTGGTCATTTCGTTGTTTGTTGTGGAGTCGTGCGCATCTGAAAATTCGGAGTTTTCTTCTACAGATTGGCACAAAAATAGAGCTGTCGCTGATGAAGCATATAATAAACTTGTTACTGCAATTATTATATGATCCATATATGATCCATATTTTCATTAAATTTAACAAATTTCGCTGCAATCATTTTACAACTGAGTGAGTTAAATTTTGAGGTTATTTTCATCCCAATGTCTTAACGTCAAAAAGGCGAAAGATTTTTGCGAATGAAAAAGGCGAACCGTGTGCATACGGCAACAAAATGAGGAAAGACGTGCCGCCTCAAAGTGAATCCTGGTGTAAACAGGCACAATCAATCTCGCATTATTAATTTTGCCAGTATTGCCAGAGCTGCTTGAAAGTGGCTTACGTGGAATACGTTGTCATATCGAATGGTTGAGTAAAATACCAGTTAGTTACATGCGGATTGTCGAGACGTGGCAGAATAGTCCAAACGAAAGTGCGATTTCGGAGGGGTCGTGAAACAGAGGAGAACTATAATCAAGGTGATCAAAAAGCTTTTCATCTGACGAATGAGTTCCGCCGTGAAAAGGCGTACACTTTAAATCGGTTTAGTTTCGTACTTAATTAGGTTTCTGTAATATTTGTCAAAATGGGAAGTGAGTATATAAAATTTCTAAAATTAAATATCTCGTCTGAACAAGAGATACTTCTGAAGTGCGGCTTCCATTACCGTTCGTGTTGACGTACACAGACTGCTAAATATGGATTTTGTTTTCTAATGAAATTTGTTTTTGTTTAAATTTTTAAGAAACGATATGTTCTAGATAATTTGAAACATGTTTTCTTATTTTTTCAGTAAAATTCTTGGAAGTTATAAAACCTTTCTGCAGCATACTGCCGGAAATTGCTAAACCAGAAAGAAAGGTAATTTTCTTAATTTATACATTAATAATAAACCTAACTAAAACATCAAAAACAACTCTTCAAATCTAAAATAGTAAAATTTATAAAAGATCTAATATTTTAACAAGTTTTGAGAATTAAATGATTGTAAAAAATAAGTTGAAAAGTTTTGCCACGTGTAATAAAAAAGTGTCATGAATCTTTGATTTATATATATGTAGTTGCAAGAATATCAAATAATTACATATATGTTATAAAACTACCGACAGGTTAAATTTCTTAACTACGAGTCAAAAACAATTACATTTGATGTTGGCAAAAACCACCCATGTAAATTTACATACCAAGTGTAAGATTGCAATTCGAAGTGTGAAACGAAATTACACATTTGTTATGTAAGGGGATTCGTAGAATCGCGGATATGCCTCGTAGAGCGCGTAAACTAAGAATTTATCACCTCACAAATGAATTGTCAAAATTTGTATGGAAAATCTTTTACGTGACGATTTTGATGTGTAAACAGCTTCGTAAAATTAGACAAATATCAAATACAGAAATTTCGAGAAATTGTTAAATTAAATTGTAATAAATTTCTTGTGTATATACATATTTTAATTGTTCACTGGGCGCATTTAGACCGAGCTAACTTGGCACTGCCAATCTAGCGGTGCTAAACTAATGGCGTATTCCAATTAGAGAGCCTTTAACTTAGAGAGTGACCATGCTACCTTAATAGACTGTGCTACTGAGTAGGACAGTCTATTAACTCCAATTAGAACAGTCTATTAGGTCAGTTAGAACAGCTTTTTCTCCAGATTAGAACAGTCTGTAAACAATTTTTCAATTTATCAAAACAACTATGGCCCCTATTGTGAGCTTCGTCAATCGATCGTTGACCGGAACGATCGAAAAATCAGTATTGCGATATCGATTTTATCGTTCGCGAACGATGAAATCGTTCAGTTGGGAACGATGATCTTTGTTGGATCGTCCGGTGAAGACATCAAACACTAAAAAAATCACGATGAACCTTACGCAATACCAAATTGTTTTTCGATCGTTCCGGTCAACGATGATCGATCGATAACCGCAATAGGCCCCTATGAGTTTCCAAATTTTTTTGATACCTCAAACATGCTATTTTTACATATATTAACTACCTTCAGTTATTTTGGCAATTATTTATAACAATGGGCGCATTCACGAATACTCAACGGTTGAGTAAATCTCGATTAGTTCTCTTGAATGCCTCGATACATTAAACAGCTGATATCTGTCAATCTTGTCATAGACAAATGGAGGGAAAATTTGTTGTGTGAAAATTGTTAGTTGGAATTATGGAAAACCACTGGTTTTTGGAGTTTTTAGCTGAAGATGATGTTACCACAAACATTGCAACAGATTCCTGATTTAATGCAAACATCTTTATTTGCGTATGAAATATTTAAAGGTCGTGAATCGGTGAAAGTGCGGAATGAAAAATTTCTTCAAACGATTGAAAATATTTCCACCTCTTGTAAACTAATAAAATGCAACTTATCAGTTTGTAATCTGTGATGCACCTCCGGAGTTTCGAAAATATTATGTTCCATATCATTTAATTTGTAAATTTGATCCAGAAAAGCCATTCTGTTTCGCAAATATTTTGTTCTTCGAAAAAACGCCAGTTGTTATCTGTCAAAATACTCAATCCATCGGTTGATCAGAAAAGTATCGCAGTAATTTTCCGATACAAAAAATGGCGTCCGATTAGTGGTTATGATGAGTAAATCTCTCAACCGTTGAGTACCGTGAATGCGCCCAATGAATCAAATTTTTAAAGTTTTTCGCGCTCGTTTTTCAGCTTGGTGGCCATTTTTAGATGTCCCAATGGCCACTCTCTAGGTTATAGGCTCTCTGATTCCAATGGGCTTTTTCTAACAAAATTGTATTGAATAAAGTTGGCTATCTTCGACTCCAAAGTAGAACATGCTCTAAATATATGATTTGAATTCGCCATAAGTGGATATTGCGCGGAATGTCGAATTTTTGCATCTGTGTACAATTTTTGCAATCTATGAGCCTGTTCACATTGGTCGAAATAGTTCGCCTAATTAGGACAAGAACACGAGCAATATTTCATCCGTCCTAGTTGGGCGGACTATTTCAACCAATGTGAACAGGCTCTATAGTATGAAAATAGCACAAATAATTTGAAAAAACAGAAATAAAACCCACAGGTCTAAACGGTAAGTTGGAAGTTTAAAGCTAGAACCTGAATCGTACATCGATGCGTCCGTCTGGTTGACAGTTTTAAGGTAGAACCTGAATCGTATGTCGATGCGTCCGTCATGCGTGCGTCCGGTTGACAGTTCGAGTAGAATCAACGGGCTGCTATGAGTACTCCCATAATAATGCGTTTTCCGATGCGGCAACCGCATAGAGTGACAGTTGGGTACGGCAACGAATCTGGAGTTACCTCATTGTTTTGCACTTCTATTAGTTTATCGTCGAAACAATTACTTTCAATTTGTTCCATACTTAAATTGCTTAAATCGTAAACAAACTTTTTTGCGAAATGACATTTCCGTGCGTTGTCGCATGTAAAAGTAGAAAGTCGACCTACTCTATGCGGTTGCCGCATCGGAAAACGTATTATTAGGGGAGTACTCATAGCAGCCCGTTGATTTTAGTCGAACTGTCAACGTGACGGACGCATCGACGTACGATTCAGGTTCTAGCTTAAGGTAGAAATACACGACGAGAGACTTTGGTCTCTTACACCGCGTCTTGATTAACAATTTTTCATCCCAAGAAATATCTCACCGCAATGAGATTTTTTTGACAGCTGGGCCGAAAATCTCTTGAAATTTAGTACTCAAAATGCCGATGAAAAGAAAACACATAGTCGCCGCTCTCGCAATTAATGCAATACGTGAAATTGAAAAGGCTGAAACAGAAGAACAGACGAAAAGAAAAACCTTTTAATGTTATATATTCTCTTCCAAAGCTTTTTGTATCGTATTTTGTAAAAATTAGTTATTTTCGCAATTACTTGTCGGGAGAATGTAGATTCCGCCATCTTGAATTGTGAAATTCCAAGAAATTTTGCTATTGCAAGATTTCTTGAAATTTATCTCTGGGATTTTTTATCGCCGTCAACTCGAGCTCTGATTGGTCAATCAAAAATCTCTGCGATGAAAAATCCCAAATCAAGACGCGGTGTTAGACCAAAAATTTCGCCTCTGCATACAAAGAGACATGTGTATATACTTCGGAGACCGGAGATTTGTCTCCACGTATCAAGTCTCTAGGGTCTCTGGGAGACTTAAGTTTCTTGCCGTGTAGCCAGTGTTGCCAGACGCTCGATGCAAAATTTACCACGAGATTTGCCTGAATTTCCCTTTTTTCCCACAGAATAGTCGGTTTTTACCTCTTTTTTTTCCCACGGAACAAAACGTTGACAAAACCCTAAGACTTACCTAAATTACCACGTAAATTGTACAACAAACATAATTTCAAAGCACAAAATGTATATACAGTGTCCTGCAGCAACGGGTACAAACGATCAGGTATCATACCTGGTCGTTTGTGTCCGTTGCTACAGGAGTCCCACTAGACCCGCAATGTTGAAAACGATGCGTTTAGGTAGGTACACAAAAACACAAAAAATGGGAAAGTACACATGTTTGGTTTAACTTAAAATAGCTTCGATATTTTGTCTGCAAAATATGTTATATAAATAATTATGATATCAATAATTGACTAAACAAAGTTCTCACCAAATCGCGGCAGTTTCGTCAATGCAAAATCCAATCAGCATGGCCGGAAAAATTTGAAACAGCAAATGACATTTCAGTCCAAAGAAATGCAAAAAAAAAAAAGATCGTAAGTCAGAGTAAATTTTACCCTGGAGTATGTCATACAATTAGGGATGCAACATCGTTCATAAAACCTCGATATATCGAAAATCGATGTTTTATTTAAGGCGACATCGATGTCAAAAAACATCGTCCTGAAAACATCGATACCTCGATGTTTTTCCGATGTTTTGAAAAAGTTAAATTTAATAAATAATTTAGCCACCTGGCGGATGCTCTACTGTGGGTGGAGTAGAATTAACACGGTTTTAATTCTTCTTATACGTTGAACGACCAAAAACCCGTTAGTTTTCGAGATATTCGCAAAAAACTATTTTTTTTGAAATACCGGTATATCTTCATAACGGAGTTCTCGTAAAAGACATAAATGTAGCAAATTTTGGTGTCTCCAAGTTTTGTAATACATAAGACTACTGGAAAATGGTTCGTTTCGGAATAAATCGCAAAAAACCGCATAGTTTTTAAAAAGCCGCCGTTTTGGTTACTTCCGGTTAACGGATTTCCACATCAGGACCAAACTTCTCTGTAAAATTTCATGGCTAGCTCTGGTATTTTTTGCAAAATCTTGTAGAAAGATGAAACCGAAAATTGATATCAAAGAAAATTTGAAACAAATCTTTAAGTCGAGTGGAAATATTAAATCAGCTAAAATTAGTTTCTCTACTAATTTTATAAAGAGTAATGTTCTAACATCGTGGATAGCAACATCGATACCTCGATATATCGGCCTGTTCAACATCGAGGTTAAAACTCGATATTTTTCAACGATACCTCGATGTTTTGCAAACATCGAGGTATCGTTGGCATCCCTATACGTAATATTGAATGTGGCGCTGCTGCACATTTATTTTGAAAGTCATCAATATACCATCGTGGTCAACTTTTAAAGTTCTTAGATCGTTGCCACATTCACATTAATTTATAAAAAAACGAGAAATTTTCGTAGTTTGTCGCTAACACAAAATTTACCTTTTTTTTGTTCTAGAGAGCTCGTAAATTCCCTTTTTACCTTTCAGGTTGAGATTTACCATAAAGAGGTAAATTTACCACAATCTGGCATCACTGCGTGTAGCTACTAATGAGAGAGTCTCTTTAATGCGTCTCCGGTCTTCAAAACGTTTTGATATCTATCTCTTGGTCTCCGGAGACGACTTTTGACATTTCAGGAAATTGTTTTGTGAGAACGAGAATTTGTTTCGTTGTTTATAAAGAAAAAAAGTGTTTTTACTTATTTTATATTTTAGATTAGTGATATTGTTGTTATGCTTGGAGACGAGATACCTGCGTCGTGTATGCACTCCAGAGACTTTGCTTTTAGAGACTTTTTAGTAAACGTCTCCGGAGATCTATTTTTTGATCTCCAGACTTAAATGTCTGTGATCGTGTATACACTTTGGAGATTTTTGCCTTTTGTACCCTGGAGACCAGAGACCAAAGTCTCTCGTCGTGTATTTCTACCTTTAAAGTAAAAATTTAACTTACAAAAAAGTTGATTTTTCAACTACATGGCAGCACCAAGAGTTAGCAATGCCAAAATACCGCTGCTAAGCTGGCAGGCATTGCTGAAGTAGAATGCATTTATACCAGTGATACATTAAAAAAACTACCAATTTAGCACCGATGCAGACGCGCCCATGCAAAACAGCCGATTCCCGGCCTTTTCAACTTCTTTTTTTGTAGCTGTTAGTAGACCGCCGAATAGGGTGACCATATATTGCTGGAATAAAAAAACAGGTGGAGGGCCAGATAGGGTCGACTTAGACAATAAGACTGCGTAAGCGAACACCTTGAGTGATTTAAAAGAGATTTAAATGTATTTACTTTATTGTTATTTAATAAAAAATCAAATAATAAAAAAAAACAAAATTAGATTGACTCTTAAGCTTTGTGTACACGGTAGAGAAAATGGGCGAGCGTTTCCGAAAAATCTCGCTAGAGATGTGTAAGAGTTCTACACAAATACGCGAGACATTTTAGATTAAAGCTTTCAGCTGTGTTTTGGCAAGAGTTCTACGTTTCGAAAATTTCTCGACACTATCCAATATGTTGAAAATGTTAGTTGAACTCTCGCCAAGCCAATGGACAGCAAAATAACACTTGCGCTGAATCCATTCGGTACAGTTTTCGTATTCATTGTAATATTGTGGCATTTATTTGTTATTTAGTCATTCACCCTTGTTCTGAGATACGGCGATAGGCAGCTAAACGTAACGCATTCGATTCGATTCGCTAGGCGATCGGTGTTCTGAAAAATGGCGTTTGCTGCTTGAAAATACGGAAAACATCGCATGCAAACGCAGTGTCAAAAATTAGCTGGTTGTATTTATTTCTTGGTTATGCAAGTGAAAACGTTTGATTGAAGTTTGAAAATGGATTTAACACTCCCATTATATTTGTTAATGAGGCAGGACGAGGTAAATTCACTGAGAAACCAAAGGTTATTGAGAGATTCTTCTAACGAAATGAAGTTAAATGAAGACTCGTAACTATACTTTCATTTTGTCGATTAATAGGTTGAATTGTGAAGTATTTGTTGAACTTTGAGTTCCACTCCTATTTGAATAAAACACTATTAATCATGATTCATAAAATTGAAAAAAATATTTGCCAAACTTGCATTTTGTTAATCACAGCCAACACCAAACGCGAGAAAACTCAAGTGAGCAATTTAACCTCAAATATCAGCTCCCGGCGAATCTCAGAACAACGAAAATCGAATCGAATGCGTTGCTCCGCGTTCAACTCAAGTTGGTCACTGCGTATTCAAGAACAACGAAAATGGGATATCGAGTACTGATCGAGTACATATCGAACAAACTAACGTAACGCTGTATCTCAGAACAAGGGTGATTGATTGTGATTTCGGTTGAGTTTTTAGGAGGTAAAAAAATCAATAGAAAAGGACTTAAATTTGAATCACTAGTAGATTGTAAGATGGACACTGCACAGTGGTTCCGCTGTCTAAAGATTATCCTTTTCCTCCAGTTTTCCGAGAAAAAAAATCTTGATTGGGGGTTTTTGGGGTCGCTGAATCTGGAGCCAAGTCCGTAATGGTAACGGAAGGCTTTGAATTTGAATATGAGCGCTTCATAATGGAAAATGAAAACTAAAAAAATCGAATTTTTGAAAAAATTTCGTACGTCAGTGTACTTTGGGAAGCAATTAGGGTTTTGGGGAGCAAATGTATACATCCGCACGCATCAACAACAAATTATACTGAATGACCATCGATTGTTAGTCAATCGCTTGATTTCGGCTGCCGAAGTGGCCGTCGTCTACCAACACGTATCATTGCGTTGGAGAGTCGAGTAAAAATGTTCATACATTGATTGTATTCTCGTAAAATTTGAATAAAAATGTTATCGTTGTGAGGAGCCAGACGAGCCAAGGAGGGCCCAGGTCTGCCCTAAACAATGCTTTAATGTAGGCCGGATCTTATAACACAGTTTCTGTTCGGATGTCACCACAAACTATCGAGTATCATCGATTGCAAATTTGTTATCATGGCAGCAAGCCGATTTTCTAATTTGTACCCACATAACCAAAATTCAAGACGTATCCACGTCAAAAATAATATTTTTAGAATACCCAGAATTCTGGAATAACAATTTTAAGAAAAAAATGTACTACAAATTTTTAATTTTTATTATCATTGCCTAAATATGTCCTACCCAGAAAGGATCAATTGGAAAGCCTCTTCTGATTAGCATTTGTTTAAATTGATGCGATCAGGTATTGCTGAAAATGCGGTTCTATTCATATGAAGAGGTCGGCAAATGGGTACAGGACTAGAGGACTGGATCAGCGCCAAAGAGCAAGCCTTCTTCACTCAAGAAATCCGTCTTTGGCCTGAAAAATGGGCTAAGGTTATAGCTTCTAATGGAAAATACTATGAATAAAATCCATTTGTAATTTGAAGCAAAAATAAAAAAAATATTTTTCACAAAAAAACAAAAGACTAAGAACTTATTCCCATAGCCAATACAACTTTTATAGCTTAAAAAAAAACCCGGAATAGATTTTTCGCGGCAAAAGATTTCTTAATGCCAGAATCGGATTAGCGGCCTCAAAAACCCCAGATGAGGGGTTTTCCGAAAAATTTGAGGAGACGGATAATGACGTTATCCTTACAGGATCTTGCGTTATCCTTACAGGGTTGTTAACATCCAAATCGGACTTAGCGACCCCAAAACCTCCAAAATAGGTTTTTTTCCCAGAAAATTCGAGAAAAAGGATAATCACGTTATCCTTTCAGGACCTTCTGGTATCCTTACGGAATTCTTAACAACAAAATTTGACTCAGCAACACCTAAAACAACAAGATGAGATTTTTTCCAGGACATTTGAGGAAAGGATAATCACGTTATCCTTACAGGAGCTTTCGTTATCGTTGCAGATTTCGTAATATCAGAATCGAATTTAGCGACCCTAAAAACTACCAAAATAGATTTTTTTCCGGAAAATTTGAGAAAAAGGATAATCGCGTTATCCTTTCAGGATCTATCGTTATCCTTACAGATTTCTTATTGCCAGAATCGGATTCAGTGACCCCAAAGACCTCCAGAATAGATTTTTTCCGGAAAATTTGAGGAAAATGATAATCACGTTATCTTTACAGGACCTTCCATTTTCTTTACGGATTTCTTAATACCAGAATCGTACTGAGCGACCGATAAAATTCCCCCAGAATAGATTTTTTCCCGCGAAATTTGAGGAAAAAGATAATCATGTTATCCTCACAGGACCTTCCCTTATCCTTATAAGGACGAAGTAGTGAACATGTATTGTCATCGGACTTACGTATGTGTGCAAAATTTTAAGTCAATCAGGTAGTTATGTAGAATTTTGACACTGGGCCTTTTTCATAAAGGTTTTTTAAACCTTGTTTAAGCTGAACTGCGTGTTTAAGCGCTTTCAACTTGTCGATAGTCTTTGGCTGTAAAAATGAAGTTAAATGATTCTATCGACGAGGCTGTAAAAATTAAGTTAAATGATTCTATCGACGATAACGTTTTGGCTGTAAAAATTAAGTTAAATGATTCTATCGACGAGGTTTAAAAATTAACAGCAATTGGGTTGTGTCTATCCAAAAACCAATGTAAATTCAGCTTTTTTACGATTTTTTGGCATGTTTGTTTAATTAAAAAGAAATTTAACTAAACACCCAATTAAAATTTGTTTATTTTTATAGTGGGTCTGAAATTTTAAACATGGTTTTGCTACATCGGATTTAACTCAACGACTACGCGCCTTTGTGTCTAAACAATTTTTTTTGAACAATTTTTTTTTTGAATAATTTTAAAAAAATAAATTAAATTTTTTAACTATTTTAAAAATTTGTTTTTGAAGAAACCGTATAAAATTTTCCCCATTTGTATTGAGAAGTGGTTCAATTTTTTCATTTTCGGATGGTGTTTAACTTTTTCTAAAAGCTTGTTCTGTACCAAATTTCTTAAACTTTCTACCTTTATTAGTTACCGAATTTTATTTTTTTTTGTATAAAAAAATTCAACATAAATATCAAATTTTCCATCATTTGAGAATTAATTATGTAAGAAAGATATCATCTCCCGGCTAGATAGATAAGGATGTCTTAGTTCTTGTTTCGATTCTAAATAAATAGTAAAATATATTAAACTAGCAGACCCTTCGTTGGGAGCTAAAAGTTTTTTGTATAAATTTTAGAATGCCAAAAAACCATAAATAACTTAAAAAGTTTTGGGAAAAAATGTTATCCTTACAGAAAATTCCAACACTGGATTCGTGATCAGCGACCCCAAAAATCCCCTAATGCCAATTTTTCCGAGGAAAACCCGGAAAAAGGATATATATCCTTACAGGACCTTTCGTTTCGAATTTTGCAAATCTAATATCGGATTCGTGATCAGCGATCCGAAACATAATGCCAATTTTCCCGGGGAATATTGGGAAAAAGGATATTTGCGTTATCCTTTCAGGAACTTCCGTTTCGAATTTTGCAAATCTAATATCGGATTCGTGATCAGCGACTCCATAACACCAATTTCTCCGGAGAAAAATGAGAAAACGGACATTTGCGTTATCCTTACAGGGCCTTCCGTTTCGAATTTTGAAAATCTAATACCGTATTCGTGATCAGCGACCCCAAAATCCCCATAATGCCAATTTTTCCGGGGGAGAATGAGAAAAAGGATATTTGTGTATCCTTACAGAACCTTTCGTTTCAAATTTTGAAAGTCTAATACCAGATTCGTAATCAGCGACCCCAAAGACCTCATAATGGCAATTTTTCCGGGGAAAAATAGGAAAAAGGATATTTGTGTTATCCTTACAGGACCTTCCGTTTCGAATTTTGAAAATCTAATACCGGAAAAATAGGAAAAAGGATATTTTCGTTATCCTTACAGGACCTTCCGTTTCGAATTTTGAAAATCTAATACCGGATTCGTGATCAGCGACCCCAAAAACCCTATAATGCCAATTTTTCCGGGGAAAAATGGGAAAAAGGTATTTTCATTATCCTTACAGGACCTTCCGTTTCGAATTTTAAAAATCTACATAGCTAAAACCCTGCTCCCGGCAACACAGATCATTTTGCAAAAAACTCCGTAAAAATCGGTCCAGTAGTTTTTGAGTTTTGTAATCTCAAACGGACAGACAGCAGACAAACATTTTTATATATATAGATAAACGTCAAACTGCAATGAGTACACTCAGAAAACACTAAAAATTGCAAAAGTATAGTTCATTGAGTCATAGATTAATACAACTACTATAGATGGGAAAATTCTGAGAAGACATTTTCGGTTAGAAGAGTATGAGAAACTTTTGTTCTACCCGCCTCATTTTCTTTGTGAAGATAGGAATTGATTTTGTGTGGGTATCGTATACAGTGCTGCCACATGTCGGATTTGAATACGTTTTTATTGAATACATAAGTCATTTGAATACATAAGCATATACATCTTACATATTGGCAATACTGCGTCTAAAATCAACATCAAAACAAAGTTCGGTAATAATAAAAAACAACGAAATCAGATAGTTTTGTGAATTTATTTCAAAATTTGCGAAGTTCAAATGTGAATATCGGTAATATATACGGGTTTCTTTAAGTTTTGGTGATTTTCTGCTCGCAAATAATATAAAAATATACGTTTCTGCCGGTGCTGGAACCCTAAAAAATTTTCTTCCGGGATTTTTCTTATTGTCTGCTAAACAATCCCTAACAAGGCATTGAAGAAACTCTTTTGGGGACATTTTAGTGTTCATTTGTGGCAAAAGTTATTAAAAATAATCACTGTTAACAGGTGAAATCAGGATATTTGTCGTGCATATGACGTATTACATTGAAGACAGATTAAAAATGTAAACATTCCGCTGTCGGGAGGTCGTTGGTGTTAGTGTCGTGATCAGCTTTCGTGTGCTCTTCTTGCGTTGCATTTATGCCTGTGGGGAAGAAAGAGAATTCCCATATCGCAAAATGGTGTTTTTGTTAATTTTTATCGCTTATCGTTTTACTTGCATTAGGTAAACGAGAATTTGCGTTTATTTCCCATCTATAGTAGTTGTATTAATCTATGATTGAGTAGAGTAAACTTTTATTCAAACCAAATTCGTGCTTTACTCAAGTAAATTTAAAATGTAAATTATTGGTAAGGATGTTCAATTAAAAATTCAATTTATGGGATTTTAGGTTATAGGATTCGGATCTGAACATTAACCTATTTTAAGGTATAACTTGCTTGGCCTAAAGTGGCGATTTAGTTCGAAACTAGCCTCTATGAAGCTTACCCTAAAGTTATCATCTCGCACGTAATTGCTTGTGTAAAGAATAAAAGATAGTAAGTGTTGGAAGAAGATCGGTCAATGTATTATTCAAGATGGAAACTCTTTTGCGGTCTTGTACCACTTACTATTTTTTTTCTTTACACAGACAATAATGTGCGGCATGATAACTTTAGAGTACACCTCGTGGAGACTAGTTTCGCACTAAATCGTCACTATTTCGTCAATCTATGTGAGCAAGGAAAAAATGTCGAGTAATTTATTAAAACTAGCATTTAGCCAAACGTTGAAACTTATAGAACGCCCTTATTGATTGCACTTTTTGGTTTTGCGTAGTTTTCACCTTTCTTACATATAAGAAAGGTATTAAAATCACTCCGAAAATCGAAATCACAACGGAGCCCGCACATCCCCGGGACTTATAATCATCGACTTCGTTGGATAAGTCTGCAACATGTCCATATGTGTGTGTGGAACGAAAATTGAAAGGTCGACTTATTATCCATATTTGAGGGACAAGCATATTTGCGATTTTATCGAAAACGATGTATCGTATCAGTCCTCCCCTCTCCCATACAAATGGAAACAATTTTTGCGATTACCTTGAAAACGGTTAATTTTTCCGGTTCATAGGATTCTAATGTAAAAAACCGCGTCAAATTCGAATAAGGTTTATTTGTAGAAGTCTATCTTATAACTTTCGCTACACACATACATACGAACGAGCACACACGATGTCCTGAACAAGATCGAATTCCAATGAGTTAGTGAATTCGAAGTTTGTTTTTTCACACTGATTTTGTCAGTATTTTTCTATCAAAATTTTCGCCGGTTCAGTATAAATTGATTCTAGTGAAGTATTGGCTATGGAAACAAGTTCTTAGCCGTTTTTTGTGAAAAATTTTCTTTATTTTTGCATCAAATTACAAATGGATTTTATCCATTCGAAGCAATAACTTTAGCCCATCTTTCAGGCAAAAGACGGAATCCTTGAGTGAAAAAGGCCTGCATTACCCCCGTTGCACACTTCAACTAAGCTATGTGAGCGAGGCTAGCTATAGTTACATAGCCTAGCTGGGTTAGCTCACCTCGTTGCACACTTGAGCTAAACTACGCGACGATATTTTCGGTAAATATATGCATTTTTCCACTTTATCTGCAGCCATTTTTAGATATAAATTATTTAACGCGATTGAAAATATTCCGCAAAAGAATTCAATTTTCACGTTTTCCTTACACTTTTATGTGCACAAAATACTACACTTTTGCAAACACCGATTCTACACGGTATAACGCCGAAAATATTTATATGTGAGTGTTAGCGATGCCAGCGAAGTCGTTCGCGTAGTTGAGGTCTGAACGTTTATATAAAAAACATATTTCCCATCGTTTGGTGCTAAAATCAGACTTTGCATGCCCATAATACAGCTGTTGTATTTATTTTGGAGTTATCTTTCATATAATACGGAATGCACACGTAATTAAAAACACCTTTTTCCACCTCCTGAAAGAAAAGTGGAGTTATCTGGTTTTTGCACCCACGTCTTCAATTTCTTCCGGTCAAAAGTCTCTTAGTTGCGAAGTGCATTTTGTCAAAAAAAAAGAAGAAGAAATAAACAAAATGTTACAAAGAGCTATTTCAATCTGTGTTCCAGAGTTTTAAGGAAGTTGGGATACAGTTCGAGTGCAATGTGAATAAAAAAATAGCTTTTGCTAAAACTGATGTTTTTTAGCTAATGTAGTCTGTATGCAGTCTGCATTAGCTAAAAACATCAGTTTTAGCAAAAGCTTTTTATACCCGTATGGTGAAACCAAAGGGTATATTTTTATTTTTGCATGTCCGTCCGTCTGTCCGTCCATCCGTCCGTCTGTGGTGCGGATTGGGGGCGCACGGATTGAACTACAGACTTGAAATTTTGCGCAGATCCGTTTTTCGTAAAGTGCGAGACTGAGTTCTGCAAAAATGGATCATTAGAACGAAAACGTTTTTTGTGAATATCTCAAAAAAGGTGCATCTTATCAAAAAAGTGCAAGAACAAAACTTATTTAAGATATGATTCTACATAAAACTCCCATACATCAAAATCCGATTGGAATAAATTTTAAAAAAATCTTATTGAAAAGTTTGACTTCAAAGTGGAATTTTGGTACAACTGTTCGAATTTTGATACGAATATCACCATACGGGTCTCCAATGATTGCCAGATTGGCAATTATAGCTTTTGTTATGTTTTTTTATTCACATCACCCAATGCAACAACCTCATTCAAAGATTTTTCCATTTAAAAAATAAGTAGTTACACTTTTATAGTTTCACTTAACGAAAAAAATCTGTCAATATGTAAATCTCATATTTAAAAAAAATAATTGAGATAGAGTGCTAAAAATTTTTCAGCATGTTTATTCCGGTAAAAACTTGCGTCCATAGTAGAATTTGGCAATCGAAAATGACGATAATACAGTAGAATCCCGATAATTCGTACCCCAATAATTCGTATATCCCGCTAATTCGTATGAATTTGCTGGTCCCTTGAAATACGAATTATCGGGATTCTACTGTAGTTATTTTTGTCGTTTTTTTCATCTGACATTTTAAATTGTGGCAATTTTTCGAAAATTATTGCATTTTTGATTGTCACAACTTCACCCAGAGAAAAATATACTAAAATCAAAAAGAAATGCTCTAGATTTTAGTAATTTGTTGTTTGCGTACGAGCTAAACAAGTTCATACTAAAAATAAAAACCACATTCTTTTTAATTCTAGTGATAGCCCTTTTAAAATCTAGTGTTTATTTCTTTAAATTTAAAAGACGAGATTTTTAATTCTAAAAGATTCACACTAATTTTAAAAGAAAACCTTTTTGAATTTAAAAAGCTTCACAGAGGGAAAAAATCACATTTATAGCGGGGCGCTACAACATTTATAGTAATCTGCCATTATCTTTTTTTAAAAAAATATAATCTTCATTTTTCATGGTTTTACGGTAGTAATAGTAGATTTTTACCAATTTCCCAGTAGCATTTTTTACTTTTTACAGTATTTATAAATTATAAATATTTTCTTACGTATTAATTAAATGTTCCTGCTCATACTCCTGCTCATACCGCGATTCGAACCCGAGATCCCTAGGTTTGAAGTCCACTCGCCAACGCATACGGCCACCGAAGTAAATTAACGAAGCGAGTCTAAACATGAATGGTTTCTATCTCGCTTGAAAGAATGATTTTAAATTTTGAAAGTAACTTGTTTAAATTTAAAAAGGTCATTTTTGAATCAAAAAGAAAGATTTTAAATTTAAACATTTTGGTTTTTTAATTCTAGTAGGGGCAATTTTAAATTTAAACATTTTGGGGTTTTTAAATCTAAAAACAAGCTTTTTAATTTAAAATCATGAATTACTAAATAATAAAATTTTCTGCTGATTCTAGGATATTTCTTTTTAAATCAAACAAGTAACTAGATTTTTAGATCTAGGGTGGAAATTGTTTAATTTTAAAATGTTCATTTCTCTCAGTGTTGATAAAGATTAAAGATAATTTTTTTTTTCTACATGTTTGCCTTTTACCGCATCTGTCTAACATGAACCGTTTTCGATATCTATATATATAAAATCGTTTAACCTGATTGGCTGACTCATCAACGCCCAGCCCAAACCCCTGAAGCTAGAAACTTGAAACTTTCACAGTATGCCCAACCATCACGTAGGCACTCACTAAGGCGGGGCTAAGGCGGAAATTTTACCGCTAAGGGGGTAAACGAGGGGTAATTCGGATTTGGGTGTTTTTAAACCGTGATTTTCGCCATGAATCCTGCTCAATAGGAGGCTGAAAAGTGTCAGTCGGGGGTTTTTGGGGTCGCTGATCACGAATCCGGTGTTAGATTTTCAAAACTCGAAACGGAAGGTCCTGTAAGGATAACGGGAAAAATAACAGGAGTTTTTGACTGATCACGAATCCGGTGTTAGACTAATTCGCAACTGAGAGTCCTGCACTGCAAGGATACGATTTTTCTCAAAAGATTTTAAGTTCGTTCCGGTTGTCTTCGTATTCTAAAACTTATACAAAAAACTTAACCCGGTAACGACGGGTATGCAAGCTAGTATGTATTGGATAAAATCGTAAGTACTTCCTCGACTACTCATAAGCGTTAATCAGTTTGTCACTTTGGCTACTTTATGATTCTTCTCAACATCGTCTCGGTTTTGCTAAAGATATGTTGCGAACTCATCGAACTGAATCGATGGATATGTGTCCCGGAGTCTAGCGGGCTTTCGTTGATTTCGGTTTTTGAGGTGATTTTAATACCTTTCTTATATGTAACAAAGGTAAAAACAAGTGAACCACCGGTGGATCATACGGCAGCCAACGTAGGTTGTTCCCTGAAAAAATGTTAAATGTCACTTAAGGTGTAAGCACAGCATTGAAGCAAATAATCATCGTAGGACGACTTTATTTGTGGAGTGATGTATTTGATTTGCTGTTTTTGTAGAATATAAAGTTTTTATGATGCTACAAAATACTTGAGCTAACTTAAGTAACCAACCAAATTAAATTACAGGTAGATTTTAATTTATTAATAGAAATTCAAGATATTTTTTTTTGTTTACAACATTTTGCAAAAAACTTGGTTGCTGCCATTTTGATTTTAGATTTCACGTTTTTTTCTTACTCTATGAAATATTCTACTTAATTATTTTTAACAGCTAATCAAATAAAAAATATGTATCATTTTATATTATAAACAATTACAGATTCAATTCAGAGAAAAGGTGCTATGGACAGCTATAACATTGTTTATTTTCCTCGTTTGCTGCCAAATTCCACTCTTTGGAATTATGAGCTCCGATTCAGCTGATCCTTTCTATTGGATACGTGTGATTCTTGCTTCCAATCGTGGCACCCTAATGGAATTGGGTATCTCACCAATTGTAACGTCTGGTCTTATTATGCAACTTCTCGCTGGAGCAAAAATTATTGAGGTCGGCGATACTCCTAAAGACCGTGCATTATTTAATGGCGCTCAAAAATTATTTGGAATGGTTATAACTATTGGTCAAGCAATCGTTTATGTTATGACAGGGATGTATGGAGATCCAGCTGAAATTGGCGCTGGAGTTTGTCTTTTGATTATTATTCAGTTATTTGCAGCCGGTTTAATTGTATTACTTTTGGATGAATTACTTCAAAAGGGATATGGTTTAGGATCGGGAATATCGCTTTTTATCGCTACTAATATATGTGAAACAATTGTATGGAAAGCATTTTCTCCAGCTACAGTTAATACTGGCCGTGGAACAGAATTTGAAGGAGCTGTGATCGCATTGTTCCATTTAATGGCAACACGTAATGATAAAGTTCGTGCTTTGCGTGAAGCATTTTATCGACAAAATTTACCAAACTTGATGAATCTATTGGCCACAGTTCTTGTATTTGCAGTTGTAATATACTTTCAAGTACATTTTTCATTTTTTTTAAATATATTCATGAATTTGCTAAAAAATATTTCAACAGGGTTTTCGTGTTGATCTTCCAATCAAGTCAGCGCGCTATCGTGGACAATATAGCAGTTATCCGATCAAACTGTTTTATACCTCCAATATACCAATTATTCTTCAATCAGCACTTGTGAGCAATTTGTATGTTATATCACAGGTAATTTATTTTATATTATGGGCTATTAAAATAGCTGTTATCGTAGTAGAATGATACAAAATAATTTTCCTCGAACTGTAAACGCATTTTTCCGCAGTTGTAGTAAAATCGAAAATACACAAAATTTCTCTCACATCTTTTCACTTTTTCATTTTCTTCTTTTCGGAAATCACTCCAATCATCGAAAAATAACTAAAAACACTAATCACAAAAGATTATAGTTGCTAAAACACTTTATATCCAATTTTCGTACAAGCAAACAATTAACTGAGCCTGTCAAAAATGAGCAGATTGCTAAGGTTCATTTTGGCTTATTTCAAATATTTACCCAGATTTAATATTTTACACCAAGTGGTTAATACCATAATAAATTGCGTTATTTTGTTGTTGTTTACAAAACTTTAACAAATAATAATATTTTACGACAATAACAGCTATATTATTACCCTTATTATTTAATATACAATTTTTAAACATTTCTCTTTTTGATAGATGTTGGCAGTAAAGTTCCACGGTAATGTGTTTATTAACTTATTGGGCGTTTGGGCTGATGTTGGGGGTGGCGGTCCTGCTCGTTCTTATCCTATTGGTGGCCTATGTTATTACTTATCACCGCCAGAGAGTGTTGGACATATACTTCAAGATCCTATACATGCAATTCTTTATATCATATTTATGTTGGGTTCCTGCGCATTTTTCTCCAAGACATGGATAGATGTTTCCGGTAGTTCCGCAAAAGACGTGAGTTATTCTTTCTATGTGATTTAAACTGTTATTAAAAATGAAATGTTCCTCATAATATTTATAGGTGGCGAAACAACTCAAAGAACAGCATATGGTGATGAGGGGCCATAGAGAGAATTCCATGATTCACGAATTAAATAGATATATTCCGACGGCAGCTGCCTTTGGAGGTCTTTGTATCGGAGCTTTATCAGTTCTAGCTGATTTTCTGGGTGCTATTGGCTCTGGAACCGGTATCTTACTCGCTGTTACAATCATTTATCAATATTTTGAGATCTTTGTTAAAGAACAGTCCGAAATGGGAGGAATGAGCACTTTGCTTTTCTAAAATTAGAGCTGTACAATATATATATATATTTTGTTTTCACTGCAACACGATGTAAGGTATCATTTAATAACAAAACATCAATTTAAAACAAATATATTTTCGTGTGCTCATGTGTGAAATTAATAAAAAACCCAAATTGTGGTTTACTTATTCCTTTGTATTTACAAAGATTATGAGACTTTTTTAATTATATTTTAATTTTTTTCTATTCCATAACGATAGATGAAATAAATAGTTAATTTATACAAAAATTTAGTTTAATTTTTCATATATTAATATTATAGTGGAAACCTGTATAAACCGGACTTTCACGAGACCAGGGACGCTATTCTCGGAACGTTACGGATTTTTCCGAAACGTTTGTGGTGCAGTGGAAAAAGACCTCTATATGGTGTACGTACCGCCTATATTGCTCCAAATTACGTCTCAAACATTACGAAGCAATTCACCACTTTACACGAAACCGCATTCTCGAACTTAGATTACGGAAATATCCGAAACATAACAAAACATTACGTTTCGGATCCATCCGAAACGTCCAGATGTTACTTTTCGAAACGTTTGTGTGCTTTGAGTTATCGTTTCGCGTCCGTTGTTTATTGTTATTCGATGCGGGCATAATTTTAATCGTGTAATAAGCATAATACGGAGAATAATTCTTTTTCATTCATTCTTTTGCAAATGATTCTCACGAGAGTTTTAGTTTTCATTCACTCACGAATTTTATTTTTCCATTCTCGTATTTTTAAAATTCTATTCGCGAATGGAATGGAAAATTTTATGAATGGAAAATTAAAATTCGCTCACGAATTTATTGCGAAAGAATGATTTTCGAATGGAATTATTATATGAAGTAAAAGTAACACCATAACTTTCAAAAGGATTGAGCCAGAGACTTGAAATTTCGTACAGTTGCGTTTCTCGTAAACAGTAAGGCTAAGTTATTGGACGGGGAAAATCGGACCACTTCTTCCGCCATTCAAATGAAACAGTTATTTACAATTGTCTCAAAAACGGCGCTTCATATCGAAACATTTATAAATGTAAAATATGTTTAGAATACGATTTTACATAACTCTATACATAAAAAGTCAATCAAACCACTCCCTCCCCCCTAACAAACGATAACAAACGTTAAAATCAACAAATAAACAAAAATCACTCATAATACGCTATTACTTACATTGAACACTAGTCAAATATTATTAACTATTATTGAAATTAGTGAAATATTACTCTAATACAAGTTAAACACTAGTTAATAAATATAAACAAAACAAAACTATTCAAATATTTCCGTTTTGACAGCTCTATTCTACGTACATTTCGGAATGAGGTGAATATGGTGAATATAATTCCGCAACATAAACATTTCCTTACCAGAATACGATCTTTCTATAGTACAGGGATACGGAGGATACGGACTACAGGGATACGGAGTTCCGACAAAGACACCCTTTATAATAAAACTAAATTGAAATGGAAACAATTAGGAATTTTGGAAACAAATTTGAAAAGGAACATTAACACCCTTATTGCGTTTTTTTATACTGATTTATTATGGTCCAATCGGGTGCCGGTCAATTTATCGTAAACATTGTATCGTGAACAATTTTATCGTGAACAATTTATCGTAAAACAATTTATATATGTATATAATACTAGCAGACCCTTCGTTGGCAGCTAAAAGTTTTTTTGTGTAAATTTTAGAATGCCAAAAAACCATAAATAACTTAAAAAGTTTTGGGAAAAAATGTTGTTCTTATAGGACCTTCCGTTTTGAATTTTGAAAATCTAATACCGGATTCATGATCAGCGACCCCAAAAACCCCCTTATGCCGATTTTTCCGAGGAAAAACGGGAAAAAGGATATTTATCCTTACAGGACCTTTCGTTTCGAATTTTGAAAATCTAATATCCGATTCGTGATCAGCGATCCCAAACATAATGCCAATGTTCCCGGGGATAATGGGAAAAAGGATATTTGCGTTATCCTTACAGGAATTTCCGTTTCGAATTTTGAAAATCTAATACCGGATTCGTGATCAGCGACCCCAAAAACCCCATAGTGCCAATTTTTCAGGGGAAAATGGGAAAAAGGATATTTTCTTTATCCTTACAGGCCCTTCCGTTTCGAATTTTGAAAATCTAATACCAGATTCGTGATTAGCGACCCCAAAAACCCTATAATGCAAATTTTTCCGAGGAAAAATGGGAAAAAGGATATTTTCATTATTCTTACAGGACCTTCCGTGTCGAATTTTGAAAATCTAATACCGGATTCGTGATCAGCGACCCCAAAAACCCCATAGTGCCAATTTTTCCGGGGAAAAATGGGAAAAAGGATATATTAATGATCCTTACAGGACCTTCCGTTTTGAATTTTGAAAATCTAATACCGGATTTATGATCAGCGACCCCAAAAACCCTACAATGCAAATTTTTCCGGGGAAAAATGGGAAAAAGGATATTTTCATTATCCTTACAGGACCTTCCGTTTCGAATTTTGAAAATCTACATAGCTAAAAACCTGCTCCTGACAACACAGATCATTTTGCAAAAAACCGCGTAAAGATCGGTCCAGTAGTTTTTGAGTTTTGTTATCTCAGACAGACAGACAAACATCAATTTTTAAAAGCTCTTATTTAGCTTGCCTTCGTGTCTGTCTGTTTGTCTGTCTGTCAGATTAAATCTTGCAACCCAATTTTGACCCACTTCCACTTGTCCGATTGACTTGAAATTTTGCACACTTATATAAGTCCGATGACAATACAATATCTTCACTACTTCGTCCTTGTAAGGATAACGGAAGGTCCTGTAAGGATAACGTGATTATCCTTTTCTCCAAATTTTCCGGAAAAAAATCTATTCTGGGGGTTTTTGAGGTCGCTGAATCCGAATCTGTCATTAAAAAGTCTGTAAGGATAACGGAAGGTCCTGTAAGGATAACGTGATTATCCTTTTCTCCAAATTTTCGGGAAAAAAATCTATTCTGGGGGTTTTTGGGGTCGCTGAATCCGAATCTGTCATTAAAAAGTAAGTAAGGATAACGGAAGATCCTGTAAGGATAACGTGATTATCCCTTTCTCCAAATTTTCCGGAAAAAATCTATTCTGGGGGTTTTTGGGGTCGCTGAATACGATTCTCAAGTTAAAAAGCCTGCAAGGACATCTCAAATGTAAGGATATATATTCGAAGACTAAAAAAAACAAAAAAAAAAATTTTTTTTTAAAAAAAGCTTTTATTAAAAAAGAATGCACTAAAAAGAAAAAAATAATTTTCTGGACGCTGTGTATCACAAATATAAAAGCTTTTAAAAAGCGAGATAAATCATAAAACAATAAAATAAAAATTTATCTCGCTTTTAAAAAGCTTTTATATTTGTGATACACAGCATCCAGAAAATTATTTTTTTCTTTTTAGTGCATTCTTTTTTAATAAAAGCTTTTTTTTAAATTTTTTTTTTTTATATATATAGATATGTATATATTACAATGTATGACGAAACATCAGTAATTTATCCTCTCCTCTCTCCACTTCCTCCCTCCACCTACCACCCTCCTACCACTTCTCCCTTCAACCCTTCGCCTCCCCCTTCCCCTTTTCTTCCCCTTCCCCTTCACTGTCGCTTTTTCGTTTCATCGAGTTTGAAATCACTCACAACGGCGCTAAAGAAGTTTTCACTTCAAAAAACTGAATTAGAAAAGGTGTTGTTGTGCAACAACACTATGCAACAAAGGGTTAACACTAGAACGACGGGAATTTGGAACTACCTAGAACGACGGGAGCGGTCATTTTGACCGCCATAAGAAACGACATATGAAAACAAAAATTATCTTTATAGTTTTGCTATATTATGCATCGTTATTAATTATTAATTAATTAATTATTCGATACAGTTTTCACAATAAACATTTTTGATACATCGTCCTTGACACTTTCCACAAGTAGGTTTTCCGCATGACGCACAAAAATCTGGCGTTTTATTACGGCAGAATGAACGCTGACGACGTTTTAAACTCTTAGCTCTTAGAGTTGCTGGAATCTTTTTGGTGGCACAATACGAAGCTCGTAGTTCATTTACAAGGTTCAGAATATAGCATCGCCGAAAAATAATAAACGAAATGAGATGAATCAATAGAAATCTATAGGCGGTCAATTTGACCGCTACCGTCGTTCTAGGTAGAAAATTGATTTTTTCGCTTTTGTTAAAAATCTCAGAATATTTATCTATTTAAATTTGACGACATTAATAGGATGAGAAAAGTCAAAGAAATTCAAAGTGCTGAGGTTACCCATTTGTGTGGAACCAGAACTCAAAATGCTTTTGCGGTCAAAATGACCGCTTCCGTCGTTCTAGTGTTAAAATCACCAATCGAAAGATCAAACTTTTTCTACACTTCTACAACAGCGATTTTAAAATCATCAAGAATGCCAGCAGGGCTTTTTTTCAAAAAAAAAAAAAAATTAAACGAAAGTTCCTGTAAGAATGACGCGAATTTCCTTTTTCTCAAGGTCGGGAATTTAAAAACTCTGGAAAAGGTCTGTAAAGATAGGGATTGCAATTGGTTTACCGGTAAATCGGCTGAAAATGCATAATTTTTTTACCGGTAATTTTACAGCTCATTACCGGTAAATTCGGTAAAAACATTATTTTTATAGTAAGGCGTGAAACTACTCTTGTTATGAATACATTAAATGTGTTACTTATTTAAAAGTGTTTTCTTTTAACTCAACCAAATTTAAAGTCAATATATTAATGTGGATGATTATTACTAGTGAAAAAAAAGAATTTTATATGCGTTGGTGAGTAGACTTCAAACTCAAAGTATGAGCAAAAGTTTTCCAATTTCCCGGTAGCGTTTTTTACTTTTTACAGTTATTTATATATTATAAATATTTTTTTACGTATTATAAGATTAAACAAAGCCAGACTAAACATGAATGGTTTCTATCTCGCTTGAATTTTAGGCGCTATTGAAAAATTTCTGAGAGAAAAGATATTGAGAGGAATTTTTTCAAAAGCTTTTCGCTCATTTGTCTTTCTACTATATGGAAAGCCCTATATCAGAATTTGACACTAGTGATTGGCTCTCAAAATATAGATTTCTGTTCTCTCAGTGCAGTTTAAAATTTCATAGTAAGCAATGTATTTTCAAAATAAATTGTTGTTTTAGTAAGCTATGAAATCTTGCATGTTCTTAGCATAAGTACAGTAAGTAATATATATTTCTGTGCAAAAAAAAGTTTTTAAAATAGATAACTGCATAAACATAAGCAAGCTTCTCAAAATAACTCAACAAAGTGGTGAGAATTTTGGTTTATTATTCTTAATATTATTATATTATATTGCGTTTTATATTTTAGTTTTCTGAAGACAAATAAAGGATACTTTCAATTACACATTATTTCTTATTTTTTACCCTCTCTATCGTATAATATTGTGCATTTCCTAATAATTTTAGAAAATGTTTAATTTACCGGTAATTACCGGTTTACCGGTAATTTTAATTTTTTTTTTTACCGCGTTACCGGTAATGACAAAGTTCGGTAAATTTGCAATCCCTATGTAAAGATAAGGTGAATTTAGTTTTTCCCCAAAAATCAGCAAAAGTAGGATCTTGAGGTCGCTGAGCATGGCGCGGTCTTCCTGGTACTCCTATAATATAATACGAGGAATGTTTGCACAACGATCTCGAAAACCCGCCAAACGATTTTCAAGAAACTTGGAGGCTAGGGATTGTCGGGGACAAAAAACCGATCTAGATAGGTCTCACCTCTGAGAAAATTCCCCTTGATACCCCTCGCCCCTTATATTCGAATTGGGTGATCCGATCTTAATGAAACTTTACAGTATTACTAAGGGGGCTAACGGCTTTCGCTTTTTCAACCTATCTTTCCCATCCCCTCGATACCCCTCGCTTGGTGTCTTCGAATTACGTGAAGGTATCTTAATGAAAATTCGCAATATTGCTAGGAAGTAAGGTTTTTCGATATGCATTCTAAAAATATCACTTTTTAGATATCTATCGGCAGCGATAAATAGTAACTAGGGGCTGCGCCCCGAACCGCTTCGCGGTTCATCGCCCTTTCGCAGGTCGACCTTCGGCCTCCCTGCCCCCGTCGGCTACGGCCTCCACAACTACTCGGCCTCGCCTCTCGCGCTTGAATTGTTGGAATTTGATGTATGGGGATGTTACGTAAAATTATTTAAATATATTTCAGCTCTCGCCTTCCTCTTTACTCGGCCTTCGGCCTCGAGTCAAATGCATATAGTTAACCCAAAAAAGGGAAATTTTTTTAGAGACATTTTTCTTTGTGACTTAACGGTGTACTACAAAATCGTACTGTTTACTTACAATATATTCAATAACAGTAAAAGGTGGTTATCCACACGGGGAAAGACAATATTGTGGGAAATGTCATTCTTTTTAATTCATGTCATACATTGAAGCACCAAATCCCTTTAGAATTGCAAAAGATAGCAGGTGAGGGCTATACATAACGATGGTATCTATACTGTTTTTCGCAGTATTATATTGTTTTTCAGACTCCAATACTGCATTACTGCTTTTTCCCAAAAATACTGTATTTAAATACTAAGAAAACTTTAATTCTTTAACGTTTCGAAATTCAAATTTATTAATAGCAATGCAAAACGTCAGTGGCAACACATGGCAAGTGTAAATACATTCAAACGACGAACAGCGAAGTATTGATGGCAACATTTCATATAGATTCGCTTCTTCCTTTCTCCATCGTTTACTGTCTTGTCATTATTCATCCTTCTTCAGAACGCGTTACTTTGATTTTGCTTTCCATAGTTAATTTAAAAGAATAAAAATGTCGAAATTAAGAGCAAAGACACAAATTTTCCTTGAATAAAATTTAACCGCGAAAAATACTGTTTTTTCAAATCGACTTACTGCTTTTTTAAATTTTTAGGTGAAATACATTGGAATCCGCTTATAACGACACCGGTTATAACGACATACCGGCTTCAACGACGCATTTCTTAGGTCCCGGCCAGAGCCCATAAGACTCTGTGCGTTTTGGTATTGGTTATAACGACACCGGATATAACGACATATCGGCTTTAACGACCCCTTTTTCTACGAAAACAGAAAAAATATCGTTTATAACGACCGAAACTTAAGATCTCATAGAAAAAATCAAAACCTGGTAGATTAAGTTTTTAACAAATGTTCTAAATTGGCCGCCATGTCAGATACCCTAGTTTTTGCCCAATTTGCAAACTTGTTGCACTTCTAAACGTCATTTGCTTAAGTCATTAAATGAAAGTTGGAAATTTTCGGGAATCCCCCTAATCAGTTCTGTCAAAGTTTTGTGCATCTACGTTGTGTTAATTCAGTTTATTTCGTAGTTTATACTGTGAATTCCACAATGAATGCTAGGCGACAATTTAGTATCGAGGAAAAAGATGAAGAAGATACTACTGGTAAATAATGTTTTATGCATCACAATACAAAATTTTAAAATCGGGTGAAAATTTCAGAAACAGGTTGTGTCATACCTTCAGTCAATGAAGCACTTCGGGGTATTACGACATTGAGTTCATTCCTATTATTCAATAACATTTTTGATGAGATTTCAAAAGAAGCTGTGCTAAGAATTGAAAAGAAAATTGAAAAGGAGTTCTTGCACCAAAAATCCAAAAAAACAAAGATTACTCAATATCTGCAGAAAAATTATATAAATTTAATTTTTTAATGTACGGACGATTTGCAATAAAAATTTTGTATTTTAGAACTTCACACATGTATTTTAAAACCTTTAAAACTATGAATCGGTTATAACGAACAACTGGATATAACGACCAGATTTGTTGGTCCCTTGGAGGTCGTTATAACCGGATTCCACTGTATACTGTTGTTTGTCCGAAAAAAGATACCATCGTTAGCTATACATAAAAAGGAGAGGTAGATATTAGTGAGCAAAAAATTTTCCTGCGGGCTGACCTCTCTTATGGTGAAAACCGGATCCGAAACCCTTAAGCGCATAAAGAGGTTTCAAGAGAGGGAAAGGGGTTGCTATTAAACTGGATCCGACACCCTTGAGTAAGAGATATCAGAAGAAACGGGGATTGACATCAAAAAGAATCATATCCTTTATTCTGTCAATAACTATACCTGTGTGCAAAGTTTGATCAAAATCGGCCGCGCCGTTTTTGTGTGATGCCTTAACAAACATTCAGTCAAACAGACAGAAATTCCGAGCGACATACAGACAGACGGACAAACATAAATTTTAAGCATAACAAAACCTATAATTGCCAGTCTGGCAATTATTAGAAACTCGTATAGTGATATTCCTATCAAAATTCGAACAGTTGTATCAAAATTCCAGTTTGAAGTCAAACTTTCCAACAAGATTTTTTAAAATTTGTTCCAATAGGATTTTAATGTATGGGAGTTTTATTTAGAATCATATCCTAAATAACTTTTGTTCTTGGACTTTTTAGATAAGATGCACCATTTTTGAGATATTGGCAAAAAACGTTTTCGTTCGTAGGGGGTACCCCCAAACCCAAATAACCTTATAAGGCGCCTCCACACGTTCAATGTTACTTGACAATTTTACTTGAATGACTCATGTTTCAAGTAGCATTGATCGTTTGGATGCTCTTCAATGTTACGTTTGCAGGCAATTTCCATCATTGTTACTTGACGAAAATTTTCATCAATAATACTTGTCAAGTAACATTGAACGTGTGGAGGCTCCTATAGGTCGTAAAGTGGACACTTCGTCTTCAAAGGCGTCCCTATTGGTCGTAATGCCCACGACTTTGTGGACACTAGGTCGAACTATCGTCGACCTATCGTCGACAGTGGGGAAGGTCCGCCGGACCACGAAGTGCCCTATTTCACGCCCTATAAGGCTTCACGACTTTGAAGGCCAAAATAGGGCCTTGTTTTACCATGACGAAATATTTTTTTGACATTTCATCTGGCGACATTATTTGTCTTTCTCTATTCTATAGGCCGCATGAGGAGAGAAAGATAAGACAAGAATCATAAAGTTTAATGGATATATTTTGTGGAAAAAAACGTTCAAAATAATTTCGTACGGTGATGTTAAGGTTTTTTGTGGATTTTATTGTCACAATTCACATGCGATTTAAAGTTTACGTAGAAAGCGGTTTTGCCAGGAGCTCTATTTACGTGGGCCGTAGCAATTCTCGATTTTAGTGATATAATTCAAAGAATTTTCATTTTTATTCGATTTTAATAAAATTCTTGTAAAAATAAAGTTATGCTGTGTACCCAAACACATAAAATTACTTTTTATTCGATGTTTTTCCATATTGTGCTTTAAAAACAGATTTTAAATTTTCAGTAGGAATGTTTTTTTTTCATTTCAATGAACGTCATGGCGGCTCGCACCGTGAATGCTAGAAGCATATTCGAAGTATGCTAGAAACAAGCTCGAAGCAGATATTCATCTGCGCATGCTCGAAGCATTCTCAAATAGGGCATTGGAGTGTTCTCAAAGGCATTATGCCCTATAAGACGAAAGGTGGAAGGTTGGTCTTATAAGGCAGGACGACTATGAAGGCGTCTGGAGGACACTACGACCATGAAAGCCAAAACAAGGCATTCGAACATTAAGACTATCAGGGCATATATTTAGGTCACTCGGACCGCTTGACGACCACTGCAAAAGCCTTGAAAGGCATCACGCCTTATAAGGCGGATTCGCTGGTCTTGGTGTGGTCGTAAGGACCAATTTTAAGACACCACGCCCTAATCCAAGTCATTATGCCTTATCTGGTTGCTTGGGAATGGCTCATTTTTGTCCATTAACGAACTTAGTCTCGCATTTTGCGAAAAACGGATGTGCACAAAATTTCAAGTCTCTAGCTCAATCCGTGCGCCCGCAATCCGCGCCACAGACGGACATGCAAAAATCAATTTTGTTTATCTTTCTAAACACACTGGTGTAATACATTTTTATGTGTGATGACGGGGTCTTGGCGTTACAAACGGTAAGGCAAAGTTAATATACCCTTTGGTTTCACCATACAATAAAATAAAAATTTATCTCGCTTTTAAAAAGCTTTTATATTTGTGATACACAGCATCCAGAAAATTATTTTTTTCTTTTTAGTGCATTCTTTTTTAATAAAAGCTTTTTTTTAAATTATTTTTTTATTTTTTTTTTTAAATAAAATTAGCGAGGAAATTTCTGAATAGCACATGGCTTTCTTACACAACAAAAAAACGATTTTTTTTTTTGGAAAATATCATACAGCAAAATAAAATGAGACAGAAAATTTCTGAACAGCACGTGGCATTCTTATACAGAAAAAATTAAATATCTCTAGCCATTTTTTGTATAAGAAAATCATGTGATGCTCAGGAATTCAAACCTTAATATGCATATTGACTTTTATTTAAAATTTACTGTTTATTAGCATATATTTTCGAAATTTCAGGCTGAAAAATATATAGGTATAAATATTTTTATTACTTCATTTATCTTTAAAATTTATATTCTTACTACTGAATAAGTGTAAACTACATCGCGCCAGGTACGGGTTCAATTCTGAGCGGTGGCAAAATATTTTTTTTTATTTTTATTTTTTTTTTGAAATTGAGTTTTTTAAACGTAAAATTAAAAATATCTGTGACGCATCGTCTTTTATTGGAAAAAGTGAAAACTACTTCTCTATATATCTCTATATATAAAATCGTTTAACCTGACGCCCAGCCCAAACCCGTCAAGATAGAGACTTGAAGAATATGTCCCAACCATCGCCTAGGCTCTCACTAAGGTGAGACTTTTCGAAATTTTAGCGCTAAGGGGGTGAACGGGGGGTAAAGGGGGTTTGGGTATTTTTAAACCGTGATTTTCGCCATGAATCCTGCTCAATAGGAGGCTGAAAAGTATCACTCGGGGGTTTTTGGAGTCACTGATCCCGAATCCGGTGTTAGATTTTCAAAATTCAAAACGGAAGGTCCTGTAAGGATAATGCAAATGCAAGAAATAGCTTTTAGAAAATTATCTTTATATGTGTCCATTTTACTTTTCCACCAATTTTTAATAATATTTTACTAGATGCAGACTCATCGTTGTCAGGCTAAAGTTTTTTTTGCACAACAAACTTCCAGAAATAACTTTTAGAAAATAAACGTGTTCGCTTCAAGACTTTCGGTTTTGAATTTTAAAACTCTAATACCCAATTAGTTTTTCCAGCCTCCTCATGGGCAAGCTAACTTCAGTCATAAAATATTATCATCACGGACAATGGTGAAAATCTGATCAAAATCGTTTTCGGTTTATAATTAGTGTCTCTATTTTTGTTTTAAACAGTTTTCACATACAAAAAAAAACACTAAAATCACAAAGAAAAAAATTTGTTTTAACTAAATGAAAAAAGAAACAAAGCCTTGGCACCAGCAACCCTGGCTTCGAGCATGGGTATTTTACCCCTTCATTAAACGTAAAGCTGCGATCCGTGTTGTTAAGATCGAGACTCATCTATATATTTAAAAGGCAAAGCGATTTTGTATGTATTTCTTTCGACACAGCTCCAGCTTAGAATCGATTTTGATTATTCTTTTTTTTAAAGGAAAGCTCTCTATCTGTAGATGTGCCCACTTTACTTTTTTCCCATCTAAATAATAAAAACTGTAAGGGAGACAATTTTTGTAATTTTGGATTTTCTCAAAAATATTGACATACATTGATGTATTTGGTCGTATAATACTGATGCCAAAAATGACATTTTTATACCCGTATGGTGAAATCAAAGGGTATATTAACTTTGCCTTACCGTTTGTAACGCCAAGACCCCGTCACCACACATAAATATGTATTACACCAGTGTGTTTAGAATGATAAACAAAATTGATTTTTGCATGTCCGTCTGTGGCGCGGATTGCGGGCGCACGGATTGAGCTAGAGACTTGAAATTTTGAGCAGATCCGTTTTTCGTAAAATGCAAGGTTAAGTTCGTTAAAGGGGGAAAATGGACTATTAGGGGGGTACCCCCCATACGAACGAAAATGTCTTTTGCGAATATCTCAAAAACTGTTCATATTATCAAATAAGTGCAAGGACAAAAGTTATTTAGGATATGATTCTAAATAAAACTCCCATACATTAAAATCCTATTGGAACAAATTTTAAAAAATCTTATTGGAAAGTTTGACTTCAAACTGGAATTTTGATACAACTGTTCCAATTTTGATAGGAATATCACTATACGAGTTTCTAATAATTGCCAGACTGGCAATTATAGGTTTTGTTATGCTTAAAATTTATGTTTGTCCGTCTGTCTGTATGTCGGTCGGAATTTCTGTCTGTTTGACTGAATGTTTGTTAAGGCATCACACAAAAACGGCGCGGCCGATTTTGATCAAACTTTGCACACAGGTACAGTTATTGACAGAATAAGGGATCTGATCAGTGACGTTTCTTCTAAGGTGCGAGGGTGTTCACTGCACACCCTACTGAAATCCAATATGTATCGGAAATCTATTGTTAATTAATTTCTTTTTTTTTTGTGCCAATTCTTTCGACAATTTACCAATGGCAATGGTTGCCTAAAGCACCCGCACCCTACATTACCAACCTGTTTCTTTATCTTTCGATCTTTCGACCAACCAAGTGTTCTCCACTTTACAGCGAACCAAAGTAAAAATTGCTTGTGGCCTTCTTTCATACTCGCCCCTTAGCCAAACACACTCGAAACGCAATACCGACTCTTTCGGTCGTTCGACCGACTCGAGTGTTCTCCAATTTACAGCGCACCAAAGCAAAGTAAAAACACATATGAGTAATAATAAAAGTCTATAATAAAAAACGTTTCATCGCACACAAAGTTCACAAGAAGCAACCGCACACAACGATGAATTTGGGTGCTCCAGAAAAAGCCGCACGGCGAACCGATGCGATGTTGCTTGCTGCTGGCCGCGATGCTGCGAAACCCGACAATAGAAAACCGACCATCGTATGGCCGTTCGACTGACGTGCTGATGGGTGTGGGTGTGTGTGCCAAGCAAAACAGCAATATTGCTTGCTCATCAGCTCAGTCGGTTTCTGATTTTACAGATGTTCAGTTGGCTTTTGTGTATGAGAAATAATTAATTTAATATTATGGCTTGTGAATGCGGATGCGCAATCGAAAAATGGTTTGAGAAACCATTTTCTCAATTAAATATCGAGGAAAAATTGGATCTTCGTCTATCACGTCCCGGACGTGATCCTGGATAAAACTAAGAGTAGACGTCTAAGGTAACTGTACCATATTCCGTGCCATTAAGGGTTCTGCCACTTTCAGTTGAATTTGTGCTTATCCATGATAAAACAGCAATGCAAAACTTTTTTTAGCATAATTTAATATCAATTCTGTGTAGATTTTTATATGTGTTATACTTGTAATAATATATCTTATAATATTTATTGATAAATTTGTTAACACCTTAATTGTCTGTAATTCCGTGCTAAAAAAATGACGTTGTATTTAATTCCGTGCTAGTAAGTACCTAATTCCGGCCTATCTATGGGGATTGCAGTTTTGCGCACAAAGCAGTATGAAAGAGCTTAAGTTTTATGAAATAAACATAAAAACAGCTACAATAGCGGCGTAAATCGTGAAAAATCCAATATGAAGAAATTTAAATTTAATAATTTGAATTTTCCGAAAATTTAAACACTTAAGTATACATAATATGATTTTCCTTCCTCTAAAACACAACAAATATTTAAATAAGAAAAACTATATTCATGCAGATATGTATTTATTCGATTATAGAATATGTATTGGATAAAAAAAAATATATTTTCTATATATAATACAAAAATAAAATAAAAATCGCAATTCATTGCATTGAAGTTAATATAAAATATATTTTCTTAAACAGTTGCATTATTATTTGCTCAATTAAAGTCTTGAATAGAATAAATTCCTCTATTATTTAAAAGCACTTGAAAGTTAATTTTCTTCAACACATCTTCAGCGTCATAAAAAGGACCTCATCGTGTTCAGGCTCCGCACATTGTCATTGTTTTTAATTCGATCGCGAATTCCGTCTTTGTCACGGAATATTGTACACGTCTGATTAAGTCGGGAACCAAATTCCGTGCTAGGTAAAATAGTAGAATATAAATATGTGTAATACATTTGCTCGCAATAAAATTACTTTTTAATCGACTTTAATTATTTTGAGTTTGTTTTTTTAATTGCCAATAGTACATTATCGATGAATACGTTCAATAGAAACAATTCCATATCCATTAACATTGCTTCATTGATACTTTGACTTGGAGTGTTATTTCACAATTCAATTCTGCTACCGCTTGGCGATTGCAGCCTCCGATAAACAGTTCCGATCATCAAGTTTTGGCGGATTGCTGTGTAATATTTGGCTGAGGGATATTTGCAATTGCAACTTTTGGTGGAATTGGTCAAGTACCTGTGAAAAATTTTGCATCATCACGAAAATTCGCTTGGCGTGGTTTCCCGCCAAAATAAAAATTGTTAGCTGCTGTAATTTATTGCTGTTCATCAATTACGGTTTTCTGTCATCTACACAATAAATTGCCTATTGATTGCTGCTGAGATTGCTGTCAGCTGTTTGCGGTTTTTTTTCTTTTACGGTTGCTGTCATTTAATTGGAGTGTGTGTGTGAGACATATCAGAGCACTGTGGTAAGAATTACTTAATTTTTATAACGATTCTGTTTGAAATGAGTGGCAGTGGAAAACATAATCGTGTACAACGGAGAACTGCTCCTGAAACAGATGCACTAACCATATGCTCAGTATGTTCCATAGATGTAGGTAATGAGCCGTGTATTGAATGCACTAAATGTAAACGTTGGATCCACAACTGCTGCTCAAACCTTAATTTTGCCGAATTCCAAGCTGAAGCAGCTAAAAATGATGAATCCGAATGGAAATGTAAAAAATGTTCGTCACCCGATTCTCACAACAGTGAAAAAGGAAGAGATGTCTTAACAGCGATATACAATAAACTTGATTCCATCGCGACGGATATGGCCGATTACAAAAAAACTCTCAGAGTCCTTACGAGACAGATCGAAGATCTGGACAAAAAATACTCCGAGCATGACAAACAAATCAGCACTGTGGTCGATGATGTAAACAGTTTGAAAAAAACGACATCTAGGTACTCTCACCAATAATTCAGTTTTTGGGCAACGATGTGCGGTAAAGAATGAGATATGCATTTTAAATTTCCCTTGTAAGGGTTCTTCGTTTCGTGATTCCACCTAGGCCATTAAAACATTTCAGGAGCTTGATGAGCTGATATACTTGTTTGATCGGTTTGTTCCTATTGAAACCTACAATAATAAATTGGTTAAGCCACCTTGGTTTAGTAATGACATCTCTTTTGCCCAAAAAGCTAGGAATGTTGCCTATACTTGCTATAAAAAATGTCGATATTCATTGTGCTGGGAAAAATTCTGCAAAGCGCGAAACAAGGTAAACAGACTAGTTAGGGATGCTAAGATGAAGTTTAGTGAGACATATCTTTCAACTACTCAGCCAAAATCGCAACTGTGAAAAAAATTAAGAACGTTAGGGGCAGTGAAGTCAACTTCATTTACTATTAACATCGAACCCGATGAACTTATAACCTACTTCACAGCTAGCAGTCCCGAGTCTGACTTTTTAGAAATCAACCCTAGTGAGGAAGCAGAAGATAGTCTCTCCTTGGTGAACACCGATATTTTTGAAGTGCAGCGCGCTCTTTATAACATTAAGTCAGAAGCAGTAGGCATAGATCAAATATCATTAAAATTTGTCAAGCTATTATTTCCTGCAATCGGTAATGTTATTGTTCATATTTTAAATACGGCTATTACCAAGTCTGAGTTTCCTAATCCTCGGAAAATTGGAAAAATATTACCCATTCCTAAAAAGAACTGTCCAATCAGTGACGTTTCTTCTAAGGTGCGAGGGTGTTCACTGCACACCCTACTGAAATCCAATATGTATCGGAAATCTATTGTTAATTAATTTCTTTTTTTTGTGCCAATTCTTTCGACAATTTACCAATGGCAATGGTTGCCTAAAGCACCCGCACCCTACATTACCAACATGTTTCTTTATCTTTCGATCTTTCGACCAACCAAGTGTTCTTCACTTTACAGCGAACCAAAGTAAAAATTGCTTGGGGCCTTCTTTCCTACTCGCCCCTTAGCGAAACATACTCGAAAGGCAATACCGACTCTTTCGGTCGTTCGACCGACTCGAGTGTTCTCCAATTTACAGCGCACCAAAGCAAAGTAAAAACACATATCCTATTATACTAAAGGCGCTTATTTCAAAATCGTTTTTCTTAAATAAGTCGACCCCGCTCCCACTTCTCCCCTCACCCACAAGCTTATTTTAAAAATAATAAAAATTGCCGCACATAGGATTCGAACCGGGGACCAATAGCTTGCACCCCAACAGGCATAGCGATTGAGCCACTTACAATTCTGGCATTAGTTGTTTAAATGTATTATAGGTGCAACAAATTAAGCAAACTTTGATCGAAATTATGAATTCAAAAAAGTGTTTGACGTATTTATAAATTCAAAAAATATTATGTTTGACGGGTAAATCAACAGAGTTTTTTAAACGTATTTTCGTCACCGAATTTTTGAGTGATTGAATAGTGTAGCGTGGAAATAATTAGCTCCGAGTAAATGTTTCTGTGGGTTCAACTCCTCCTGTGGGATTATTATTTTTTTTTTAAATTTTTCATTTTATTGTTTAAATGTTATTCATATATTATAATAACTTTATAGGTTTTAAGGCTTGTGTTCAAAATTTGAGAAGTACTCAACCGATTTGGACGAAGTTTTTAAGGGCAGACCAACTGCAACACGGGGAAAGCTATGGCCCAATTGCAGATTTTTCAGTCCCATGACAAAATTTGTTTAAATGATTTTTCGAGGTTTTTCTTTGTGGTAAATTTGATTTTTGTGAAGCTTTATCGAGTTTTGAATATATTCATATATTAATTTTTTTTTGTTAAACATCAAATGATCTGAAATGATCCAATACAGGAAAACCTGTTTTAGCCAGACTCGCACAGAACCAAGAAATTTGTCCGGCTGAGACAGATTTCTGGCTTATACAGGTTGGAGTAAAAAACACGGGTTTTTATTTTGTTTAACGATAATGTAACTATATACAAAACTATGCGATGAAACCTCGTAGTGTAAATTTTTGAATTTGTGCATTACTTTTGAGCCTAAAAATGTCCCAGTTCTTGAACAATGATCCGGTTTATAAAAAAATATGTTTCTTCGTCATACATGTGACAATAAAAAGTAGGAAGATTTCGAATTGATTTCAATTAGAGACGAGAGATGAAAAAAAAACTGTTGTCTGACGTTTTTATGAAAGAAATTTTTCCTCTAAACTATGTCTCCCTTCTCCTTGCTGAAACAAGATCTACTTGAAGCGTCTTTTTATAACATAAGTTAATAACTTTGTGCAAGATTTTATGCATTTTCAAAACTTGCGGATATGGTTTTTAGCATAAACTATTGCTGTGGGTTTGAATAACCCTTCCGGAGCTTGGAAACGAACAAAATCATTTTACATTGATTTTTCTGTTAAAATGTTGATAGAACTCCAATTAGAATTCAAACTATAAATTTATTTTGGTCTTTAGAACCTTTTTGGCTCAAAGTATTTTTCAAAAAATCCTAAAATCTTTTTTATTTGTATGGGGGAGGGGAGACCAAATATTCCGATTTACCCACTGACTAGGGCAAATCAAATTTTTATGTCATGCTAAACACACTACTGTAACTAATTTTTTGATCGGGCGATTTGTTCTATGCTTTAGAAATGGTCTACTAACTCTAAACACATTTTTATATAGAAAAAAGTTTCCGGCTTATACAAAAAAAATTATGTCCGGGTTCGCGTTAAGCAGGTTCCGGCTTATCCAGATTCATGGAAAACCACTTCAAAATCACGGGACTTGAAAACTATTCGGCTTAGGTAGGTTTCCGGCGTATACAGGGCCCGGCTTATACAGGTTTAACTGTATCTAAAAAATCTAAGGAATGGTCAATTCGATGTAAAAAATAATAAATTTGATTTCATAATTTTACTCAAATAAACTTACATAAGTTTTAATGAAATGAAGTTTTCATTAAAACTTATGTAAATAACTTAGTTTTTCAATACTCTGCCGTTGTTGGAAATTTAACTTTAATGATTAATTATAAGCGGAAAATTTTGGCAAAGCTATTATTATATTGTATTTTCCCATTCGACCTGCGTTTTCCATGACCATCAACAAATCTCAAGGTCAGACATTTGACAAAGTGGGGATTGTGTGGTACGAGCCCGTTTTCTCCCACGGGCAAATATACGTTGTCCTCTCAGGTAATTTATTTGTGTCAATAGCTAGAATTTTGTTGTTTTTAATTTCAACTTTTCTTATGTCTAAAAAGGTCTTGAAAATTGAAATAAAATATAGAAATGCTTTTCCCAGGGAGATTTACTAATCATGCCAATCGCGAATATCTAAATATGTGTGAATGTGTATAAATATGTGTGAATGTGTATAAAAATGTGTGGATGTTGGAGTTATAGAATTCAAAATACAATAATTTATACAATTAAAAAAGGTATGACACAGTAAAATTGTATACATTTTTTTGAAGTCATACTTTTTTTATTAAAGTAAATAACCCGATTGATACATTATTTTAAAAAAACTCATGTTAATGGTGAATATAGGGCCTAACTACACTGTAGAAAATGAATTTGAATTTAAACCGAAAAATGGGGTACAAACGGGGTAAATTTGCAAAAACGTCGTAAAATTTCGAAAAAAATCAGAATTTAGCTCGCACACCATTTAAGTTGTAAACTCACCCAAAAAAACATTAATCTTACACTAGAAATAGGGTAATTTTAAACCTTACGTAAAATTTCGACCAATATTCGTATTTTTACTCTCATTTTGGTGTAAAAACACGCTCGCAGGGTATTTTTACATTATTGTACGGACAATTTAACCTTAACCTTATAATTCGCATAAGGTTTGTGGAATCGGAGTATAAATACTCGAATCGAGCTTTACTCTACCAAAATCCTGTGTGGCGCCTGCCACATGGGTTTTCAGGGCAGACATGCCCGACCTGTTGGGGGGGAGTTTGGATGTGAAAACATCCGTAAAATAATATAATAATTTGTTGTATTATTTTTGTTTTTGCAGACCTATAAGCCGAGAAATTCTAATACCATTTTCGGTGTACTTTTAAACAAAAAATGTTGGTTTTGCTACCAAATAGGAGGAAAATTACAACAAAAATGTGGTAATTTTAAACATCCATGTCGTAAAATTACACCAGTATTGTACTTTTACTTCTTTTTTAGTTTAAAGTTCCCCCTTAAAAGTGGCTTTTGTACGCCACAAAATGAGTAAAAATGCATAGCTTTTAAGCCATTACGACTCGGTGTAATTTTACCCCTATTATCGTAGGAAAATGGTTTCCTACGATAATAGGGGTAAAATTACAATAAAATTTTCTAGAGTGTAGTCTCTACGAGGCTTACTATTACCTCCTTGTGTCACACAATATGTACGTCGATCAAAGTTTAAAGACAACCTACACTCTAGAAAATTTTATTGTAATTTTACCCCTATTATCGTAGGAAACCATTTTCCTACGATAATAGGGGTAAAATTACACCGAGTCGTAATGGCTTAAAAGCTATGCATTTTTACTCATTTTGTGGCGTACAAAAGCCTCTTTTACGGGGGAACTTTAAGCTAAATAAGAAGTAAAAGTACAATACGGGTGTAATTTTACGACATGGATGTTTAAAATTACCACATTTTTGTTGTAATTTTCCTCCTATTTGGTAGCAAAACCGCGTCTTAAAGGTGTAATTTTACGAAATTTTTTGTTTAAAATTACACCGAAAATTGTATTAGAATTTCTCGGCTTATACGGTCTGAAAAAAAAAATATTATATTATTTTTGCGGATGTTTTCACATCCAAATTTCCCGGGCATGTCTGCCATGTGGCAGGCGCCACACAGGATTTTGGTAGAGTAAAACTCAATTCGAGTATTTATACTTCGATGCCACAAACCTTATGCGAATTATAAGGTTAAGGTTAAATGGTCCGTACAATAATGCAAAAATACCCTGCGAGCGTGTTTTTACACCAAAATGAGAGTAAAAATACAAATATTGGTCGAAATTTTACGCAAGGTTTAAAATTACCCTATTTCTAGTGTAAGATTAATGTTTTTTGGGTGATTTTACAACTTAAATGGTGTGCGAGCTAAATTCTGATTTTTTTTCGAAATTTTACGACGTTTTTGCAAATTTACCCCGTTTTTACCCCATTTTTCGGTTTAAATTCAAATCCATTTTCTACAGTGTATGTTAGAATAGAACAACAGATTGTATAAAAAATTACAACTAAAATACGAAAAACTTAAATATGGTGAAATTTTAAGGTGAAACTAGCTTGGCCTTAGCTTGGCCCCAGATTGACCAAATAGTGGCGCTTTTAATGCGAAACTAGCCTCTACGAGGCCTGCTCTAAAGTTATCATGTCACAAACCGTTGTTTGGAGAAAAAGTAGTAAGTGCTAGAAGACCGCAAAAGATTTACCTCTATCTTCGGTAATACAGTCACTTTGCCCAATAATTTTGTATGAACTGAAACTCAGTGACTTCAAAATACAGTGGAGGCCCAATATATCGACCTAATGTTCAGCCCGTACGTTAAATCGGGTTCGTTATAACGGAATGCGCATTAAAGATCAACATACAGCCATGTTCAAAAGTGTTAGGCACCATTTCAAAATCGATTTTTTCCTGTTTACGTGTTATTATATCCACAGTGAAACAATGTGATTTTAGAATATCAAAATTTATTTATCTGACTAATATTAGGTGGGCTCACCCCTAGCCCTTATTACAGCAGCGAGTCTTTTCGGCATTGTCGCTACAAGCCTATTTTCGTGTCGACACTTATAAAATCCCATTCCTCCTGAATAGCCCTTTTCAGGGTATCTTCTGATGTTATTTTTGTGTTTCCGGATATTTTTCTTCAAAATACTCCACAAATGCTCTATCAAAATCTATGATTTCTTTGTAAAAAATGGGGGTGCCTAACACTTTTGAACATGGCTGTATGTTTTTATGAACATTATCATAATGAGATTTTAGATTGAGGTAAATTTTAATACGATTTATTCTTAAGTGGGATAATGCTTTAATGTATGTATAAGCGTTACAAATCCCACTTAAACTGATTACATTACCTTAAAAGTTTAATTTTTCGCGACGGTTTCACGTATAACACACATTATTTACGAAACAAATAGTTTTTCGTTATATAGAATAACAAAATTTTTCGTCTTTCACTATAGAGATGCTAATAATAATAATAATACAATAATATAATAATAATACGTAATAATAATTCGAAACTGCTGTTCGCTATACTGGACGTTCGTTATATAGGTATACAATATAGTGGACGCCCGGAAGGGAAATTTTTTCTTCGCGGGTAAAAATATCTGTAACGGTTCTCGAAATATTTGAAAAAATTGTTCACATAAGATATTTCAGTAAATTCAATCAAACGAAAAATTTAAATATTGACCAATTTTAAAATAAAACTAGCTTGGCCTGAGCTTGGCCAAACAGTGGGCTTTTAGTACGAAACTAGGCGTCTACGAGTGATAACCTACCCTAGTGTTATCACGTTACAAACTATTTTTTGGGAGAAAAACACTAAGTGCTGGCGAAATCTTTTGCGGTCTTCTAGCACTTACTACTTTTTCTCCAAACAACGGTTTGTGACATGATAACTTTAGAGCAGGCCTCGTAGAGGCTAGTTTCGCATTAAAAGCGCCACTATTTCGTCAATCTGGGGCCAAGCTAAGGCCAAGCTGACTAAGTAAAAGTCTATAATAAAAAACGTTTCACCGCACACAAAGTTCACAAGAAATAACCGCACACAACGATGAATTTGGGTGCTCCAGAAAAAGCCGCACACAACGATGAATTTGGGTGCTCCAGAAAAAGCCGCACGGCGAACCGATGCGATGTTGCTTGCTGCTGGCCGCGATGCCAGAGAAAAAAGAATCTAGAGAATAAACTCTTAGAACAAATTTTTAGAGAAAATTTTTCCACCGTGAGAGGAAGCAAGAGGATCCGATGTAACACGCAAAAAAATTATCCATTCGATTCCTCCATCTCATTGAATAGATACGACGAAAATGATTCTCTTTGCTTCGTGCTCCCTAGTCTAAAAGTAAATAACTTTTAGGCCGTAGCTAGTAAATGATAGGGACCTTTCCCCCCCCCCTTCGACGGGGAAATTTGTCGAAAATTTGTTCGGCAGAGTTTTTACTATGTTTCCTTATACTATGGCGATGCTGCGAAACCCGACAATAGAAAACCGACCATCGTATGGCCGTTCGGCTGACGTGCTGATGCGTGTGGGTGTGTGTGCCAAGCAAAACAGCAATATTGCTTGGTCATCAGCTCAGTCGGTTTCTGATTTTACAGGTGTTCAGTTGGCTTTTGTGTATGAGAAATAATTAATTTAATATTATGGCTTGTGAATGCGGATGCGCAATCGAAAAATTGTTTGAGAAACCATTTTCTCAATTAAATATCGAGGAAAAATTGGATCTTCGTCTATCACGTCCCGGACGTGATCCTGGATAAAACTAAGAGTAGACGTCTATATCATTTAACAGAAACTTAACTCTTTCAGACCCGGTGGTTACATTTGTACACATTAAAGTTGTTCCCAAATATAACAATTTCATAAGATTATTTCGTATTTGAGACCGGTTGCGAACGTTTGTACACATTACAAGCTATCGAAAACAGTAATAGACCTTGGATTTTTTTTTCAATATTTTCTTACTCTTATTTACCCACTTTATCAACACAAATTTTATCACAACCAAATTTTTTAAAAAAATAATTCAGTTCTGAAAGGGTTAATATTGAACACCCTACTGAAAGCAGCACGCCACGTCACTGGTAATTGTTCCTCGGAGTGGCGATAGATGTGAAAACCAGACTAATGTTAATGATTTTAATTTACAAATTATGAAATATTAATTTTTGATACTACAAATAATTTCAAAATCCAAAAAAAGTCTGTTATTTCATAGTTTAAGGTTATCACTTCTGTCGGCAGGCCCAATGACTGCTTTGTTTTTTTAAATTTTCTTTATATTTAGCGTATCTGTAATTTAAGTTAGTACTGTGTTTTGAATTAAAGAGTATTTTAAAAAATAAAATTTAATTTTTACAATAAAACTATGTAAGGGTGCAAAATTTTATTTAGCCCAGGGCGCTCAAACTTGTTAATACGGCTCTGCACTTGCCGGAACCATATCATGGGTTTGAGTATTGACTAAGCCACTTAAAAGATCCTACAGTCTTGGCTGTAAAAATTTGAACGTTAAATTTCCCAAAAGTAAATCATTAACGCGACAGTAAAAATGACACAATAAGTAGGGAAATTTAATAGAAATTAAACTAATCCGATTTAGGGGCGATAATAATAATTTAGTGCATAGATTGTGCGATGTATGATTGGAGTTTCAGAGGGTAATGGTGAAGATGGATAATAACTTAAAGTACCAATCTTAAAACCAGTGTAGGGTTGGGAAAAAGCCTCGTTGGTCACTCCAAAGGTACTTTTTGATCAATTCCATGATCAGTAAGGTTTCCGGGGGCTAAAAGTGTGGGTGTAAAAAGAAATAAGGAAAGTGGTTTCGGGCCGGTAACAATTGTTGCCCGAATTCGATGTTTTTAATTTCCTTGCTGGAGTCTGGTGAGTTTTTTTATTGCCTTTTTAGTGAAATCTGGAAGTACCAAAATATGTTTTTCTGATAGTTCGATTCGGCGACTGAAATCAATCAGAACTCGGCCACATTTTAACGTAAAAGACGGGTTTCTTGTGCAAAAGAATAAATACACGCGGCATAGGTGTAAATCGGTGGCTTGTACATGTGGAAAACGCAATTTTTGCAGCACCCACGCGGTGCGAATACCGACCTCCGTTTCATGCCCAAAAGACCTTCAGAAATACCAGAAGTTACCGTTCGTCGAACGGTGAATTTCAAACAAAACTGGGCGCCGGAAACCTTAGGAAATTCCTAAAATAAAGATCAGATCCAGAGAAAGGCTCCATCGAACAAGAATCATTAAGATCGTCGATTTTTGGTAAAATTTTCTTATCGTCTTGGCCGAAATTGAGTTCTGCATAATTGGACTGGAATCGGCCAAACGCATAGTTCCAAAAAGGAAAAGGCGCGCATTTGGAGTGCCATTCAGCGCTTTCATTTTGATTCGATTAACGAGGAATTTCTCGAGCAAAATTTTGTGTTCAAGGAAAGTGTGGTTCCTTTTGTAATTTTTTTGTTTCCCAAACTAATTTCGCCATTTAGTTCTTTTTTAGCAAAACAAAAAAAAAGAAGGATAAAATCCGAACGAACGAGCGATCAAAGATCAAGCTGAGAGTGTGCGCACATCCTCAATAGGCAGCCAGTAAAATTTATGCAAGTTTGAAAAGAGATATTAGTGGTATTCAAATAGTGAGTACAGTAATCCCCCGCTATACGGACGCTCGTTTTACGGAAATTCGAAGTTACGGACATGACTAATATAGGAACAAATTCGCTATACGGATGAAAAAATTCGCTATTACGGACAAAAAATTTTTTTTTGAATCACAAAAAAATCAAGAAAAAGTCCTCCATAATTATGTTGTATTTATTGTAAATGTACATACTTAATTTCTCCGAAATTTCTGACACATTTTGTGTATACACAAAAGAGAATTAAAAAAAGGCAATAAAAAACTGCAGTGCGGTGTATTTTTAAAAAATCTATTTGCTATTCTTAAGCGAGAACTCCAATTGGGCAGCAGCAGAAGCAGAATCTGCTTTCTGTCCCACAATGAAATTTGAATTCTGACGAAACTAGCAGAAACCTATGTAGAAACAGCTACGTTTTTTTGTCCGCGGCATGATTTGTCCCATAATATTTTGTTGGTTTTAACATATTCAATTGATTTATGCTCCATTTCAAGTAGTATAAATATTTTTTTTCTATAATTATATAGTTTTCTCATTATTCTAGTGGTTAAATAATTATTTTAATATATTATACTAATCTGTTTCGTATTACGGATTTTTTTGGTACGCATCTATCTATTTTTAATACGATCTTATACTAAAATAGGTTTCTTTTTACGAACATTTCTATTGATTGGAACACATCTATTTATTCCCAGTACAATCTCATACTAAAATAGGTTTCGTTTTACGGATTTTCGATATACGGACAGTTTCCGTAGAACGCATCCCGTCCGTAAAGCGGGGGATTACTGTACGCTTAAATTTAAATTATATTGGCTGGCGAAATTGTTTTTTAAAAGCTTTTATTTAGCTTGCCTTCGTGTCTGTCTGTTTGTCTGTCTGTCAGATCAAATCTTGCAACCCAATTTTGACCCACTTCCACTTGTCCGATTGACTTGAAATTTTGCACACTTATATAAGTCCGATGACAATACAATATTTTCACTACTTCGTCCTTGTAAGGATAACGGAAGGTCCTGTAAGGATAACGTGATTATCCTTTTCTCCAAATTTTCCGGAAAAAAATCTATTCTGGGGGTTTTTGGGGTCGCTGAATCCGAATCTGTCATTAAAAAGTCTGTAAGGATAACGGAAGGTCCTGTAAGGATAACGTGATTATCCCTTTCTCCAAATTTTCCGGAAAAAAATCTATTCTGGGGGTTTTTGGGGTCGCTAAATCCGAATCTGTCATTAAAAAGTCTGTAAGGATAACGGAAGGTCCTGTAAGGATAACGTGATTATCCTTTTCTCCAAATTTTCCGGAAAAAAATCTATTCTGGGGGTTTTTGGGGTCGCTGAATCCGAATCTGTCATTGAAAAGTCAGTAAGGATAACGGAAGGTCCTGTAAGGATAACGTGATTATCCTTTTCTCCAAATTTTCCGGAAAAAAATCTATTCTGGGGGTTTTTGAGGTCGCTAAATCCGAATCTGCCATTAAAAAGTCTGTAAGGATAACGGAAGGTCCTGTAAGGATAACGTGATTATCCCTTTCTCCAAATTTTCCGGGAAAAAATCTATTCTGGGGGTTTTTGGGGTCGCTGAATACGATTCTCAAGTTAAAAAGCCTGTAAGGACATCTCAAATGTAAGGATATATATTCGAAGACTAAAAAGAACAAAATAAAAAAATAAAAAAAAAATTTAAAAAAAAAGCTTTTATTAAAAAAGAATGCACTAAAAAGAAAAAAATAATTTTCTGGACGCTGTGTATCACAAATATAAAAGCTTTTAAAAAGCGAGATAAAGCATAAAACAATAAAACAAAAATTTATCTCGCTTTTAAAAAGCTTTTATATTTGTGATACACAGCGTCCAGAAAATTATTTTTTTCTTTTTAGTGCATTCTTTTTTAAAAAAAACTTTTTTTTAAAATTTTCTTCTTCAAATCAAAAGTGACGGGGAACCGCAAAGGTGAACCATATTTTTCTCTTATTAATACTATTAATTAATACTAGTTAAGATTATGGTTAAATACCAGCGTAAATTACTGTTGCTGTAGATATTTTTTTTAGTTAAGAATATTTTGGTATTAACTTTAATTCCTTCTATGATTCCGCATAAAATTTGTTTTTTTTTAAGGATTTCATTGTGATATGAAGTATGAAATAATAGACACAATAATCTGTTAAATAGTTATAAATATTGGTAATAAAGCGTCCTATAAAAAAGAATTTAAATTCATTATCTTATCTAAATTTGTATGAGCCTCCGACTATTACCCGGCCTTTACACGCGATTATAAAGTCTGTCAGTAGCACAGACTCCAAATGTCAAATTACTGACAACGAATTAGAAGACATTTAGCGAACTGGCAGCCAGTTCATTTTCAAAATGACTTCGTTAGTAACACAGCTACAGTCCCTCATATTTCAGAGGCATGAATTTTGCTCGTATGCTTCATTATTTTAATTATCTCGTTCCTAGTTAGTCTTCTTTCACCAGTCTGAGAGTTCTAAAAGTAAAAAAAAGAATTAAAAATAGTGAATTCATAATAATTTAATAGATTTACCTCAAATTCTTCATTTTCCGCCATCTTAGATGTCTGAAATGTCAAATTACTGGCATGTCTGTACTGACTACAAAAATGTCCCGTCAGTACAGACTTGCCAGTGCCAGTAAGCATTTACACGAGACTGTTTCAGTGACTGTGTCAGCTCTACAGACGCGTGTAAAGGCTGTGTTAGTTGTAGAAGCAGTTACGGCTGCGGCTACTCGTCTCCAGAGGTCGATAGGAGGGCTAAACCCCTCTGTAATCTTTTTGCAAAATTTCTCGAAGCCGGAAAGATTTTATGATGAATTGGTAGGCGTTTTAAAAAGAGGGGGCATGTAATTTCGAGATTAAGTTCGGATGAGCGGGGCTGAAGGGAAATCGTTTAGGACTCTGTTTTCTCATAATAATGGGTTAACTTGCATTGCCACGTCAAATTTCATTTCTTTCCAGTTTTAGAACCAAGCCACAAATTTTAATTAATTCCGAGTAACTTCAAACCATTCTTTAATCATTCGGCAATGCATGTTAAAGTGTAAGATCGTAAAATTGATAGAAAGTAATAGGCACGAATATATTTCTTTTACCGTTATGGCCATGATTCTTGACTGGGAAGTTCCCACCCCCTCCGACGAGTTCAAGCCGGCAAGATTGGACCGTGCCTGGCCAGATCGAGGAACCCTTAACTCTAAGGTGAGATCCATCAAGTCACCTATGTCTTAATCTTGTGGAGACTTTCGTTTGAGATCTTCAAGAAAACCTAAACATAACACAATCTGTTGTGCATTTTCCATTGACAATGCGAATGGTTTTCGACTGTGATTCAAATGAAATGAACATTTCTTTTGTTTTAGCTTTGCCTTTATCAGTCGTGAAAGGTTTTTCTGTTAAACCTGAATTAGGTCCAGTGTAACTGTGTTATCACCGTGAAGGTTCATGTTTTTTTCGGGCTCAGGGGAGTGACGAAGCTCTCGTCAGATAGAGTAGTGTTAACTCCTCCTGCTCTCTATTATAGAAATTGTTTTATTGGATGGATCATAGGAACTTACAAGAAGTTTATATATTCACCATCTGATTTAATTCGGCTGTGCGAATTATTTAGAAATCTCCGGCTCGCGAATTTTTGTTGTGCTTTTTCCATTGACAATGCGAATGGTTTTCGACTGTGATTCAAATGAAATGAACATTTGTTTTGTTTTAGCTTTGCCTTTATCAGTCAAAGCTCATGGGCCCGAAACAAACATGAACCTTCACGGTTATAACACAGTGCCACAGTTGCACTGGACCTAATTCAGGTTTAACAGAAAAAACTTTCACGACTGATAAAGGCAAAGCTAAAACAAAACAAATGTTCATTTCATTTGAATCACAGTCTAAAACCATTCGCATTGTCAATGGAAAATCCACAATAAAAATTCTCGAGCCGGAGATTTCTAAAATAATTCGCACAAGCCGAATTAAATCAGATGGTGAATATATAAACTTCTTGTAAGTTCCTATGATCCATCCAATAAACAATTTCTGTAATAGAGAGCAGGAGTTGACACTACTCATGAATCAAACACAACAGATTGCGCAAAGACGACTTTCATTTTGGTAAACTTCTGCGCATGACGTCACAAGAGAGCGTAAAGAAATGTCATCGATATGAGATTTGTTCTGTTTTCGCGTAAAAACTCGAATTTGTTCTGTTTGCTGCAATAAAAATATTATTTAATTTTATAAAAAGTAAAAAAAATAGTCAAACAACAACTATGCCTGTGAATTTTTACTACACTTTGTGAATATAAATGAAACATAGCTAAAATTTCTAGGTTAGAATTTTTTTATTTTTCCTTTTTCTTGTAGTTAAATGTTCACAGAGTTCTTTATTCAATTTACGTATACGAAAATACATCCTCGGTGTGAAAAATTTTTTTTTTAACTTTAATATCACAATTATCTAAAGATTCAGACATGATTAACGCATGAATAAGTTGTGTCCTCCAGCGGATTAACACTGCAGCATTGATTGCTTCGGCATGCAAAGGCTCCTCGTTTTGTTGTAATAAATCAGCAACTAATTGTTTTGACTGCTTTTCAGCCATCCTGGTTGACCTACTTGAAGTTGCAACAGTTTCGGAAATGCTAAAGAAAGTTAGAATAGCATTTGCCTTCAATTTTCGATTATGTACAAACCCTGTAAAATATAAACATTACTTAGAGTTTTGCTATTTACTGATATCTTACCCATTTCAAACTGCATATTATTTTCGAAGCAATCATGTACAAAATGTAGGCTACAAATCTCGCAGTTTTTCTATTAAATGTATCCTTTTTTTACAGAAGTTCGTTTATTTCCTCAATAAAAGTTTGTCCTTGGGAAATGTATGGAAGCTCGTCTTTTCACTGACTTTCTTTTCGTCGTTGCACACGGCACAAACACCCATTTCAATGTCTTAAATATTAAACACTTACAGCCTTATTAATAAACGTTAGTTAACTTTTATCAATGGTTTACGCAGTGGATAACTCGAAATTCTTATTAATAAAAAATTTTAAGAGTTAACTGACGTTAGTTAACTCTGTGTTGGCTAACATACCGATTCCCTCGAGTTAACGAGTTGATAACTCTTGACGGCACATAACTCTTGCAATAATGACTATAAGAAACAATGATCCATTAAAAAAATGCAATTTATGTTATTATATTATATTATCTTATCACTTGAACACCACTTTTCTGATCGCTTTCCTTCAATTTTTAAATTTTCCACTTTTAATTACTTTGCAGTGAATCACAATTAAAATAAAAACATTAATTTCACTCCTATTTTAATATTGTCTCCAAGGAAACGGATTTAAAAAACCAAAATATGACTTATTTTAATATCGTCTCCAAGGAAACGGATTTAAAAAACCAAAATTTGACTTAAATGTAAAAGATTTTCGTATTTTTTGGTACAATTCGGCACAAGGGTTGCCGTATTCCAGCTAAATTTTTAAATAAAATACGAGTTAGCTATTGGGCCCAATTCTACGATTTTGTCTATTTTCATTTTCATTTTATTTTCAATTTGTTAAAATGAGGCAAATGAAAATGAAAATTTGAGTTGGTATTCTGTGTTGCATTATTTTGAGTTCTAGTACTTCAAAATTTTCAGCCACTGAACTGTGAACAAGTAATTAAGAAAATGTCAGTTTTGAGTTAAGCCAAGATGGTCTGTATGTCAATAAAATACGGATGAAAAATCCTTATTAGGTGATACGGCCGTAGTAAATAAAATACGGATATTTTTGGCTTAGGTTTCCAATCGATTAAGTACTTGTGAACTTATTCAACAGCAACAGAAACTTCAAATTGGAAAAAATGGCTGAATCTGGTAAAATTTAAAGTTTTAAATTATTTAAACTAAATAACCAAAATTTTTTGTAGGAAAAAAGCAAAGGGCTCAAAAAACCAGCGACCTTCAGTACCAGCTGTACCTAGACGCCCTTCAGAATACAGAAATCAAATTAAAAAAAGATTTGGATGATTCAGTTCAAGAAATATGGGACGAGCTGACTGCAAAATTAAATTCCGCTGGCTCGGGTCCCGTAAAAACCAAACGGGAATGGCAAAAGGTAAGAATTTTTAGTGGAAAAAAATATAAAAGTATAATAATAAAAATTTCTAGACATTTGAAGGATGGCGGAATGGTGTACGTTTTAAAAAACGACATTTAATTGCGGAACTAAAATCAACGGGAGGAGGGCCAAATACTGGTAAGAGTTTGTCAGATATTGAAGAAAGGGCATTGGCTCTTTGGGGAACTCTTCCAGTTGACGGAAGCCCATTAACGGAAGCAGGCTTCACAGAAGCGACTACTTCTGTGGACGACACCATTTGCGACTCCTTCGCCTCTTCCAAGACAGCCCCGACCCAACGGAAAAGAAAAAAAATGAATACCGGAAAAACTAGCTCTAAGGGATCAGGTAAATTGTTTTTTTTTTATCGAATGAATTGTCCGGTTTTTAAATATGATTACAGAATATCCAGCAATCACATTTTTTGAGCCAATCGAAGAAAAACGATCCAAACAAATGGACCACATGATCTCGGCAGTCGTGGAAGTAGGGGATCAGATGAAAAGGATCGCGGAGTGCCTTCAAAACTTTGTGAATAAATAAATTTGTGTTTTTGATTTGATTATAGAAATTGTATTATTCAATTTTTTTTAAAAAAGGAAACAAATTGTTTTAAAAATATCGTTGCGAGTAACCGTTTCTCTGTCGCGTTCCTGCTGACAAAAAATCATTTCCTGATAAAAAAAGGATTAGTAGCTTAATAATCAAATTTTATCTTAATAAAATTACTTTGTGGCCTCAGGTTAGTATTTTGCTCGTCAAATTCATCATCCGAAAATTCATCGTCTGTTTCGTTTTCTTCATCGTCGAAATCGGTTGACATTGTTCGATGCAAATTATGAATGCATAAAACCGCGTAAATTATTTTTCCAGCAGCAACAGGATGATAATGTAATACACGATGCTTATACAAACACCGGAATTTGGTTTTTATCACACCAAAACATCTTTCAATCGTGGTTCTCGCAGATTTAAAGGCAACATTAAATCTTTGTTGCTGCTCATTTTCAGGATTGGTATATGGTGTGAAAAGCCATGGTTCCAGCGGAAATCCAGAGTCACCTTTGATATACCAATACATAATCAAATCAGTTTTTTAGTAAAAACACAAGAAAATTTTTTACCTAATAGCACTAAAAATTCGTTAGATGTTTCAAATTGTTGACGCAAGTGGGCTCTCAAAGTGGAAGTTTGCCAAATGGCAGAATCATGCGATGATCCTGGAAATCTAGCATTTGCATATAGTATGCAATAATTAGAATCACAAACCTTTACAAATATAGAATAAATTAATGGGAATATTTTTAATGTGCTTTGTTTTGTATTTACCGCCAAAAGATTGATGCTGTGCGACCCTTTTCGGTTAATATATAAATTACCTCGGAAAAAAGGGTCATTGCATGGCGGTGATTGGATCAAAATGTGACTTCCGTCAATGGATCCTATTACACCTGGCATGTTGTACTTTCTATAAAATCTGAAAATTTATATTTAGTTATGACTGAATCTTCGCTTTTATAAAAATTTTCTTGCCCATCTTTAATGTTGGATATTGCTACATTTGATGTCGGGAATTTAATAAATTCTTGTAAACAGTGATTGTTAATCAGGTTAGTAATATTCGTAACAGCCCTAGAAACCGTTGGCTGCGATAGAGCTAACACGTCGCAACTTCCAATCGAACATTGGTAGGAACCATGTCCAAAAAAATGAAGCGATGCTAGTGTCTGAAATCTGGTTTTACAAAAAATTACAGATAAGGTTCACATTATTCACCTGGATCTCTAGGGCAATTGATGACGCGTTGTGATGTGGTGCCAACTTATCTACTAATAAGCGGACTGCATCTTTGCTGATTCGGAAAAACTTCTCAAATGATGCATTAGTTAAGTTGAATGGATCGCTTATATCTCTAAGGTGACGGAGTCTTCTAATACGATTTCGCCTAAAAAGCCAATTTGTTACACTTCTTTTGAACTATGTTTATTTAAAACATACCTGTGCCTTGCTAAATTCTCCTCATAAACGCGCAATCGAAGTAAATTATCCATATTGTTCGCTAAATAGCAATTTTACTTCTGAAAACCGTAATGACTGACACTTCAAAATAACAAAAATCGACAACAACTTGGATTTTAATAAAATGAAAATCAAAATGAAAATTTTGAATGCTAGAATACGAATTTGGTGAAAATTGCATCTAGTACTGCAAAAACTCAGTTTTAAGCTAAATGAAAATGAAAATTTCGTCGACAGAATTAGGCCCATTATATGGAGGAAAATTTTTTATTAATAAGAATAGTTATCTAATGGATAAGTTTGCTATCTCGGAGTTAGTTAGCACATGAGTTATCTCCGTGTTAGGGATTTTTTATTAATAAGGCTGTTAGTTCTTGAGGTTAGTTTTGATATTACAGCACTTTTAACTACTTTTCAAACACTTAAAATTGAGATAAAACCACAAATTCTAAATTTTCCATATACTTATTAAACATCTACGCGCAGCTGACGTCACAATCTCGTGACAGCAAAAATCCAACATGGCGGACCTGCGCAATGCGCAATCTGTTTGTGTTTGATTCAGGGACACTACTCTATCTGACGAGGGCATCGTCACTCCCCTGAGCCCGAAACAAACATGAATCTTCACGGTGATAACACAGTGCCACAGTTGCACTGGACCTAATTCAGGTTTAACAGAAAAAACTTTCACGACTGATAAAGGCAAAGCTAAAACAAAACAAATGTTCATTTCATAACACAATATATTTCAATACTTGGCCACTTCGTAGCAAGGTGTCCGATCTACAGGACCGCCAGACAACATTTTTTAGGCGCGAAAACACTAAACCGAGACGAATTTTATGATCACTTAAATGGCTGTAACTATATGGCACTCTATCAGTTCGCAGTATACGCTTTAAGGAAGAACCTGAATCGTACGTCGATGCGTCCGTCATGCGTGCATCCTTAAACTACAGAAAGTTGTTACTTGACGAATTCAACTGAAATCCTGGTACTACTGAAACCACTAGGCTCTTGTGCTTCACTATTAATCTTATTATTTTTATTGTATTTTTTTTCTCATTTAAAATGTATCAATTAGAAAAATATTTTCTATTATTACCGTCGTGCCAACCTGACAGACAATAACCATATTATGTCAGTATATATTTAGCGCAAAACATATTTGTAAATTATTTCCTTTGGCTAAGAATAAAATATTATTATTATTATTATTATTATTTCAATACTTGGAATTAGCGGAGCCGTTTAACTAAAGGGTCTTTCAATAAGGACATAACAATTTTGTATTTTAATAAAAACGCACCCTAAAACTTTTTATACCCGTATGGTGAAACCAAAGGGTATATTAACTTTGCCTTACCGTTTGTAACGCCAAGATCCCGTCATCACACACAAAAATTAATTACTCCAGTGTGTTTAGAATGATGAAAAAAGTTGAATTTTGCATGTCCGTCCGTCTGTCCGTCTGTCTGTCCGTCTGTCTGTCCGTCTGTCCGTCTGTCTGTCTGTGGCGTGGATTGCGGGCGCACGGATTGAGCTACAGACTTGAAATTTTGCACAGATCCGTTTTTCGTAAAATGCGAGGCTAAGTTCGTTAATGGGCAAAAATGGACCATTAGGGGGGATACCCCCCATACGAACGAAAACTTTTTTTCTGAATATCTCAAAAACGGTGAATTTTATCAAAAAAGTGCAAGAACAAAAGTTGTTTAGGACATGATTCTACATTAAAGTTCCATACATCAAAATCCAATTGGAACAAGTTTTAAAAAAATCTTATTGGAAAGTATGACTTCTTACTGAAATTTTCATACAACTGTTTGCCGTTCACTTAAATCACCATACGGGTTTTCAATAATTGCCAGATTGGCAATTATAGCTTTTGTTATGTTTTTATACCCGTGTGGTGAAACCAAAGGGTATATTAACTTTGCCTTACCGTTTGTAACGCCAAGATTCCGGCATCACACACAAAAATGAATTACACCAGTGTGTTTAGAATGATAAAAATAATTAATTTCTGCATGTCCGTCCGTCTGTCCGTCCGTCCGTCTGTCTGTCCGTCTGTCTGTCTGTCCGTCTGTCTGTCTGTCTGTCTGTGGCGCGGATTTCGGGCGCACGGATTGAGCTAGAGACTTGAAATTTTGCGCAGATCCGTTTTTCGTAAAATGCAAGGCTAAGTTCGTTAATGGGCAAAAATGGACTATTAGGGGGGGTACCCCCCATACGAACGAAAACGGTTTTTGTGAATATCTCGAAAACGGTGCATCTTATCAAAAAAGTCTAAGAACAACATTTATTTAGGATATGATTCTACATAAAACTCCCATACATTAAAATTCGATTGGAATAAATTTTAAAAAATCTTATTGGAAAGTTTGACTTCAAAGTGTAATTTTGGTACAACTGTTCGAATTTTGATACGAATATCACCATACGGGTTTTCAATAATTGCCAGATTGGCAATTATAGCTTGGGTTATGTTAATGATTACTCAATGCTAAAACGTCAGTCAAGGTTTACATTTTTATCATGGTGAAGTTCACGAACGAGCAATGCCACACAGCTGGTCAAACAATTGATCTATTGAAGGAGAAGTTCGGTAATCGTGTAATCGCGAGAAATGGTCCGGTCGAATGGCCACCTCGCTCATGCGATTTAATGCCGTTGGATTTCTTTTTATGGGGTTATGTTAAGTCGTTGGTTTATGCCAACAAGCCAACAACGTTAAAGGAGCTCAGGAACAATATCAAACGCGAAATTGCCAACGTTCCGGCCGATATGTGTGGAAGAGTGGTGGAAAATTGGCTCCAAAGAATCAATCAGCAAACGTGCTCGCGGTGGGCATATGAACGACATCGAATTTCATACTTAAATGTAACATGTCCACTACACCTGGAATAAATTTCAGCCCGATATCTCAATTATTCTGTGTTTTATTTAAATACAAAATTGTTATGTCCTTATTGAAAGACCCGATACTTCGTTGAACCTTATGGATAAGTTTTCTCTCGGTATAAACTTACAGATGATTTATAGATACTAGTTATAGATACAGAATGTCAAAGTTACAGTTTGTGAATAACAAAGTGGACTTAAAATGTAAAGTTACAGATACAGAGCAATCTTACATTTCAAGAATAGGCCCATTAATTGCACAGAAAAAAGCATTATTTGGAATCAATTCAATGAATAATTATTAATAATGACAAATTTTAACGAAATCATAACTTAGACCGTGTATCCACTTGGGCTTTTTCATCGCAGAGATTTTTGATTGACCAATCAGAGCTCGAATTTCATGAAATCTTGCAATTGCAAAAATTCATGGAATTTCTCGATTCAAGATGGCGGAATCTAAATTCTCCCGACAAGTAGTTGGGAAAATAACTAATTTTTACAAACAATACGATACAAAAAGCTTTGGAAGAGAATATACAATATAACTTTAAGAGGTTTTTCGTTTCGCCTGTTCTTCTGTTTCAGCCTTTTCAATTTCACGTATTGCATTAATTGCGAGAGCGGCGACTAGGTGTTTCAATAAATATATATAAATATATATAATATGGCGCAAAATGTTATTCAGCAGCGAAAGCGGAAAAGAGAGAAACCCAACAAGAAGTGGAGTGAACCTGAAATCGCGAGTATTTTAGATTTTCTTGGATTCGTCCAATAACTCGAGTTCCATAACACAGGATTCGACGAGGTAATCCAAAATTTCTGTTTTCACACTTTTTTTCGGCATTGTTCAATTTTCTGCAATTAGAGCTGTCAAACTTGCAGTTCAGTGTCATAGTTCACTGGAGCTTTTTCAAATGCTTTACATGGTGTTCACGCTTTCTTGTAAAATGCACTTGTATCCATGCTACATTTACACCGATACTCAAAAGAGTGAATACCCATATTGTATATTCTCTTCCAAAGCTTTTTGTATCGTAATGGGCATTTCCACACACAGTTGTAACGACAACACATAACGACAACCAGTTCGAGTCCACACGCTGTTGTTACCAGTTGTATCAGTTTTGTATGTGTGAGTGCGAATATTGTCATTTGTGGTTTGAACGTGAGTAGAGAAGCATCGTAGTGTGAAAAACCATAATTTCACCCATGGAAAAATTTTATTGGTGTTTACTTGTGTTAGTGCATGCAGATCTTTTGTTCGTTCTTGAACTTCGCCCAAACGTTCATCACTTGCAGAACCCCCTCCACTGGTCACTGACCAATCAGAACCCGATCCGCAGATGCAAGAATACACGTGTGGAAAGGCCCATTGTTTGTAAAAATTAGTTATTTCCGCAACTACTTGTCGAGAGAATTTAGATTCCGCCATCTTGAATCGGGAAATTCCATGAAATTTTGCAATTGCAAGATTTCATGAAATTTATCTCTGGGATTTTTTATCGCCGTCAACTCGAGCTCTGATTGGTCAATCAAAAATCTCTGCGATGAAAAATCCCAAATCAAGACGCGGTGTTAGAAATCAACAAACATTAAATGTTAGTAAAGACATAAAATGCAAATTTCTCGATGGCGTCATTAGTTGCGTTTTTTTTACACGGAACATTAAAAAAACGATCCAGAGTAAGTGGGAAATTTCATTGAGTTCGAATGGCAACTAACTTCATGTTGGTTACATCAGTAGGCCGTTACTGCTATATTTTCTTGATATAATCACGATTCGCCATGATTAAAACTATTTCGCTGTCGAACAGAACCAAAGAACAACCAACAGGGGTGCCGGTCAATTTATCGTAAACAATTTATCGTAAACAATTTATCGTGAACAATTTATCGTAGAACAATTTATCGTAAGAACAATTTATCGTAAGAACAATTTATCGTAATGAAGATTATTGTGATGGGTTGGGTGGGTGATGGGTTGGGACGGATGAGTGGGTGGGGTGAGTGGGTGGGTGTGGGAAGGTGGGCGGAGGGGGAGGGGAAGGGGAAGGAGTGGGTGGGTGGGAAGGGGTGTTGGTGGGGTGGGTTAGGAGGGGGGGTGGAGGGGGGCGGAAGGGGGAGGGGGTATATATATATATATATATACCCCCTCCCCCTTCCCATATATATATACCCCCTCCCCCTTCCCATATATATATACCCCCTCCCCCTTCCCATATATATATATATATATATATATATATATATATATATATATATATATATATATATATATATATATATATATACTCAGTAGAAAAAGTCTGCGTTCAGTTGCCAACATTTAATTTGTGACATTGAAAAATGCAAACAAGTAAACATTTTTAAGATTTTTTCTAAATTTGTTTATTGGGTACCATTTAAACACTCAACACACAAAAAATTGTTGGATTACTTTCTATAGTATTTGAGACAACGGTACTTTAGTAACAAAGCGGAACAAAAGAAGGCAGAAAAAGTCTGCGTTCACTTTTTATAATCAGGTAATTCCCCGAAATTTGGAGTTTTTATTTCTCTCTACTAGTATTGTATTGTTTCCCATAATCATTTAAAGAAATTCTGGCGACTGGTTTTAAGTCAATTTTTTTAATTCGCTTTTTTTTGTTACCACAATGGACAAAAGGAAGGAAATCGATATAGGCGAACGAAAAATAATTATAAAATTGTGGAAAGAAGGAAAAACCTACCGAAATATAGGAAAAATAGTCGGAAGACAATATTCATCGGTCCAAAGAGTCATTAATAGTTTTAAATCTACAGGAATATTTACTTCCAAGCCTCGTTCCGGTCGTCCATCAAAGTTGACCTGCAGAGAAAGACGGAATGTGGAATTTTCAGTGAAAAAAAATCCACGACTAACTGCACAACAAATAGCAGCCGACATAAAAGCAAAGTTTAAAAAAAACATTTGTGCTGACACTGTGCGAAAAATCCTTAAAAAGGCTGATTACCACGGGAGAATAGCTCGAAAGAAACCGTTCATTTCACAGGTGAACCGGCAGAAGCGAATTGCCTTCGCCAACGAGCACGTAAATAAGCCAACTGAATTTTGGAAAAGTGTCATTTTTTCGGATGAAAGTAAATTTTGCATTTTTGGCATAAAAGGTCGGAAAATGGTATGGCGAAAACCAGGAACAGCACTTCAAAAAGAAAACTTGCTCCCCACAGTGAAACATGGTGGTGGCGGAGTAATGTTGTGGGGGTGTATGGCGATTAGTGGCGTTGGAAAATTGCAGTTTATCGAATCAACCATGAATCAATATGGCTACATTGAGATTTGGAAAAATAATTTGAAGGAAAGTGCCCAACAACTAGGCTTAGGAACAAATTTTTGCTTTCAACATGACAACGATCCTAAGCACACCGCCCTGAATGTAAAGCTTTGGTTACTTTATAACACCCCAAAACAACTGCATACGCCCCCACAATCACCGGACCTTAACCCCATCGAGCATCTTTGGGACCTGCTAGAAAGAAGAATTCGAAATCGTACTATAACCAGCAAAGAAACGTTGAGAACTGTCATTAGGGAGGAATGGGAAAAAATAAGCGCGGAGGATACAGCCAAGCTGGTCAATTCGATGCCAAAAAGACTTCAAGAGGTTCTTAAGAGACGAGGATATCCCACTAGCTACTAAATATACTAACAATGTATTAAAAACTAATAGAATATTGTCATGTCTGAAGGTGAACGCAGACTTTTTCTGAACCCTTTTTATACGCTTTACGATAATAGGGCGCCCGAATTTGTAAAAATAATATTCCTTATATTATTAAATAATATTCCTTATATTAATATTCCTTACGACAAAATGTTTACGATAAATTGTCTTACGATAAATTGTCTTACGATAAATTGTTTTACGATAAATTGTTTTACGATAAATTGTTTTACGATAAATTGTTCTTACGATAAATTGTTCTTACGATAAATTGTTCTTACGATAAATTGTTTTACGATAAATTGTTCACGATAAATTGTTTTACGATAAATTGTTCACGATAAATTGTCCGCGAATCAACCAACAGAAAATCCTCATTTGAGAATAAAATGTCAGATTTATTATGTTGAAGTTAGCAGCATTTCATTACCGTACATTACCGTATAAAATTTCCCTTTGTTCCAAGCGCTGTTCAAGTTGAAAAGGTGATGCAGGATTTTGTATGGAAAGCTTGTTCTGAACTGCTTCAGAACATTAAAAAAACGCAACTATTATACACGGCAATATAATTATTGTTGCTGTCGCTGTCCATTTATAGAGTTCAGCCTTTGGGAAACTTGTTCTAACGTTCGTTGACTGCATAATGTCTATTCTTGGGGGAGGCTTTGCCTTGAAAATCTAGGCATTTTTTATTAAATTATTGCGGTTTTTTTATTACACAAATCGCCATTCATTCGCATTCTCATTTGTCTCAGATGTGAAAAACATGCGATTTATTTCAAGTTTAGCTTATAAAGATTTTAAACAGTTTTCAGATAGTGCAATTCGTTATCAATGTACTTTTAATATAAAGCGTGATCGAAGAAATACTATAAAAGTGAAAAAACTTTTTGAATTTATATCACTTTGTTCTTGATTACGAGCATCTTAGGTGACAACCAATATTAGTTTGATTTTTTTTTGTTTAAATTCTGTTTATTTTGTCATAACATATTTATTCCACGAGTTTCGCCTTTCTAAAAGTGAAAAGTGATAATCAGTTTTGTCAATGCGTTTATTGTTAAAACGTGGAACCTAAAAAAGCAGATTCAAGAGGTTACAAAATGTCCAGAAGGAATAGGAAAGGAAGAGGTGATTTTTACGATATTTGCTTGTTTACATATAATTTCTTAATATTTCGTAAAGTTGATTTTCTTAATACCATGTTCGTTTCATTATATTAATACAGCGGTTCTGTATAAAAGCATGAAGGTCATAAATACAATGCGCTCACTGTGAAGCCCACTGCTAGTGTGTGTTAATATCAACATCATCTGACGTCATGCCTAAAGCTCGGTTTAGACGAGACAAGTAACTTGCGGCAAGTAGACGTAAATACACGCGATTTGACCTAGTGTGCGACGCTCGCATATGTGTGAGAATACTTGCCGCTCTCTCGAAAATAATAGAAAGCCATTCTATTTTTGTGGCAAGTAAAACCAATACAAGAACATGGAACCGCGTACAAATGAAGTGGTTTTATGTGTGTGTGTTTCGGTTCATTTTATATTTGCTGCTTTGCCAGAAAACGTCGTAACATTTTAAGGAAAAAACGACACGGATATAAAAAACTCGTCGGCAACAAACAGTTTCAGGTCGAAATTCGCAAATTTTTCCACAAAAAAGAGTCGTGATATTTTTTCTCAGAAAATTTTAGGTTATGTTTTCCTTCGGCTGTCATTCTACTTGAAATGATTTACTTGAAACGTGTAAACTAAGCAAACTACTTGCCTCTCTTTACTTGCCGCAAGTTACTTGCTGTGTATAAACCCTGCTTTATACACAGCAAGTAACTTGCGGCAAGTAAAGAGAGGCAAGTAGTTTGCTTAGTTTACACGTTTCAAGTAAATTATTTCAAGTAGAATGACAGCCGAAGGAAAACATAACCTAAAATTTTCTGAGAAAAAATATCACGACTCTTTTTTGTGGAAAAATTTGCGAATTTCGACCTGAAACTGTTTGTTGCCGACGAGTTTTTTATATCCGTGTCGTTTTTTCCTTAAAATGTTACGACGTTTTCTGGCAAAGCAGCAAATATAAAATGAACCGAAACACACATACATAAAACCACCTCTTGTGTACACGGTTCCATGTTCTTGTATTGGTTTTTACTTGCCACAAAAATAGAATGGCTTTCTATTATTTTCGAGAGAGCGGCAAGTATTCTCACACATATGCGAGCGTCGCACACTAGGTCAAATCGCGTGTATTTACGTCTACTTGCCGCAAGTTACTTGTCTCGTCTAAACCGAGCTTAAACCCTGCTTTAAGGCCAGAATACAGTTGGTCCCACTCAACACTTACGACGATAAAGGTGGGTTTAGAAACACGAGCATTTTCATTTTTACTGGCAAAGTGAGCGGGATAGCGAAATTCAAATTCACGTGCGCAAAAAGTCGATCACATCAGTGTCTCACACGTACTTTCCCTTCCACTTTATGGCGAACTGTCACTGCACATCACCTTCTCGCAGCAATATGTTTGTTATCTCAGGTGCAGTGCTGTGGAAGAATAACGCCAGCTTGCCGGCTTCCAGACATGGCCATATAGTACAACTAGGCCAACCTAACGCAGACTCCAAAAAAAAAAAAAAAAAATGTTATCACTTCAATTTCACCTAACAAAATCATTTTGTGTGATGTTATAATTAATAACGTAATTATTATTACCTCCCGTTTCCCTTTAAAATGCGTAGCTTTCAAATAAACATCGAACTTCACCTTACTTTTGCTGGCTGCCATAATTCCCCATAATTCAGGGGTAACATTTTGCTGGCAGGGCGGGGAAGTCCAATGTGTTTGTTGTTGTTTACTGCCATAACTTTCCTATCGTCGACGAAAATTATGGATAGTAAAACCACTACATGCAAGCAAAATTTCCAGTAAAATTTTTACTGAGTGGTTTCCCGTCCCTTTCCCACTTGGTGAAAAAGTCATAAAAAATCTGGCATTTCACTCACTTTGCCAGTAAAAATGAAAATGCTCGTGTTTCTAAACCCACCTTAATTCAGATTTTAAACTCATAGCATCCTATGCTTCTGGATGCATTCAATGCGACCAACTTGGCCGTCGTAAAAAGTTGAAACGAATTTAATTTTGTCGGTCAGGTCGTCGACAAAATTTCATGGTTGATTCAAAATGAAATCTTATGGGGACGTCATAAAATCTAAATTTTGTCACTCAATGGGAAAATAGGAAATATAGTTCGTATGCGCTGTTGCTCACATTCACATTCCTGACTTGTATGACAATTGGTAACAAAAATTATTATATGTGGCTCACCGTTCGACTGTCAAAATCAAATGAAAAACAAATGAGGTTTAGAACAACAAAGGTGGCAATTGTATATGGAGCTAGCCAACTTGGGAGACCTTTGTCACCTGGATTGTATTATGTGAAAGCAGTGCAAACGCAGTGTCAACTGTTTTTTTTTTGTTTGTATTAGCACCACAGATATCGTACTATTAGACTAGATCAAGCCATTTGCTATCTCAAATGGGCCACTGAAACGTCAAAAAGGTATGACGAAAAAAGGGACAAAGCTAGTAAATTATGGGAAATTTAAATTCTGGGAAATTTAAATTCTGGAAAAAAATGCTTATGCAGGTCCCCGACGGAATATTATTCAATCCCTATATCGATTATTCATATTAATATTCAAAGCTGCCACATACAATAATATGCAATTCCCTAAAAAATGCTTGCAACCTGTGTATAAGTCTTATGAGTTCGACGTAAAACATATAATTCAAGTGTTATTGAGTTTGTTGATTCGAACATCTGACATCACTAAAGTTCGAAGAAAAAATGAGACAACCATAGTCACGCTGTCCCATATTTTTGCTATGGAATTGTTCGAGGGCCGCGATCTAGTAGTACGATATCTGTGATTGGCACCGATTATATATACTATAGATAAGAAACCAATTGAAATTCTCGTTTCCCGGCGGCAGAGGAAAGAACAACGCGATAGAAAAATAGTATTTTCAATGTCGAAAGAAATTGGTTATCTCTTTTCATCCTATTTGCATAAATCCGTTTGATGAGAGTCAGGAAATTTGTCTTTCTGAATTATTATCACAGGGTGCACGAAAATCAAAATTTGTTGGAAAGAAAAATCCAATACTAATGACTAGGGCTGCCAAAAATATACACTAAAAAAGGCGAAATATGCGCATAAAATATGCACTAACAATGGCAAAATATGCACTTTAAAAACATTTAAAATCCGATATATAGTATATTTCACCCAAAATAGTGAACGGAACTATTTCAAATTTAAAATGTGGTTAATTCGACTTTTGTGGAAAATAAAAAAAAATTAAAATACCTTTGAATATTAGAAAAATTGAAAAAATAATAGTCTGTAAAAAATATTGACATTTTGACTGACAAAAAAAATTTTTTTTGACTGGAAAACTGGTTTCTAAATTGCAACTGTTAAATTTTAAGATATTTCTTAAAATTCGAACTGCGCGGTAGATACGTTCCACAAAAAGAGCGCGCACTGCGAAACCGTGCAATGCGAAACCGCGCACTGTGAACCCTACTTTGTATGAAATATTGGGGTTAGGTCCCAGATATTAGAAAAATTCCAAAAAAAAAAAATAGAAAAAGGTTTTTTTTAACGACATATTTAAAGTAATACAAAGATATGATACGTATTACTAATCTTTTTGAAAAATTAGTGATTGATTACCCGATTTTTACTTTCTTCTACGGAGTATAATAAAGTATTGTATTCATGGAAAATTTCGACCTCTTAATTTTGCCTAAAAAACATTTCCCGATCACTCCTGAGTCGATTGCAGTCATATTTAAAAAATGTCTTTCTGTCTGTCAGTCTGTCTGTCTGTCAGTCTGTCTGTCAGTCTGTCAGTCTGTCTGTCAGTCTGTCTGTCAGTCTGTCAGTCTGTCAGTCTGTCTGTCAGTCTGTCAGTCTGTCAGTCTGTCAGTCTGTCAGTCTGTCAGTCTGTCAGTCTGTCAGTCTGTCAGTCTGTCAGTCTGTCAGTCTGTCAGTCTGTCAGTCTGTCAGTCTGTCAGTCTGTCAGTCTGTCAGTCTGTCAGTCTGTCAGTCTGTCAGTCTGTCAGTCTGTCAGTCTGTCAGTCTGTCAGTCTGTCAGTCTGTCAGTCTGTCAGTCTGTCAGTCTGTCAGTCTGTCAGTCTGTCAGTCTGTCAGTCTGTCAGTCTGTCAGTCTGTCAGTCTGTCAGTCTGTCAGTCTGTCAGTCTGTCAGTCTGTCAGTCTGTCAGTCTGTCAGTCTGTCAGTCTGTCAGTCTGTCAGTCTGTCAGTCTGTCAGTCTGTCAGTCTGTCAGTCTGTCAGTCTGTCAGTCTGTCAGTCTGTCAGTCTGTCAGTCTGTCAGTCTGTCAGTCTGTCAGTCTGTCAGTCTGTCAGTCTGTCAGTCTGTCAGTCTGTCAGTCTGTCAGTCTGTCAGTCTGTCAGTCTGTCAGTCTGTCAGTCTGTCAGTCTGTCAGTCTGTCAGTCTGTCAGTCTGTCAGTCTGTCAGTCTGTCAGTCTGTCAGTCTGTCAGTCTGTCAGTCTGTCAGTCTGTCAGTCTGTCAGTCTGTCAGTCTGTCAGTCTGTCAGTCTGTCAGTCTGTCAGTCTGTCAGTCTGTCAGTCTGTCAGTCTGTCAGTCTGTCAGTCTGTCAGTCTGTCAGTCTGTCAGTCTGTCAGTCTGTCAGTCTGTCAGTCTGTCAGTCTGTCTGTCTGTCTGTCAGTCTGTCAGTCTGTCAGTCTGTCAGTCTGTCAGTCTGTCAGTCTGTCAGTCTGTCAGTCTGTCAGTCTGTCAGTCTGTCAGTCTGTCAGTCTGTCAGTCTGTCAGTCTGTCAGTCTGTCAGTCTGTCAGTCTGTCAGTCTGTCAGTCTGTCAGTCTGTCAGTCTGTCAGTCTGTCAGTCTGTCAGTCTGTCAGTCTGTCAGTCTGTCAGTCTGTCAGTCTGTCAGTCTGTCAGTCTGTCAGTCTGTCAGTCTGTCAGTCTGTCAGTCTGTCAGTCTGTCAGTCTGTCAGTCTGTCAGTCTGTCAGTCTGTCAGTCTGTCAGTCTGTCAGTCTTTCAGTCTGTCAGTCTGTCAGTCTGTCAGTCTGTCAGTCTGTCAGTCTGTCAGTCTGTCAGTCTGTCAGTCTGTCAGTCTGTCAGTCTGTCAGTCTGTCAGTCTGTCAGTCTGTCAGTCTGTCAGTCTGTCAGTCTGTCAGTCTGTCAGTCTGTCAGTCTGTCAGTCAGTCTGTCAAATGGGACGATCCTATCAACTTTTGGTGGAAATCCGTTAACCGGAAGTATCCAAAATGGCGGTTTTTCAAAAATCGCAATTTCGCTTTTCTCGATTTACTCCCAAACTACGCGTTTTTTAGTGGCCTTAAGTATGACAAAACTTGGAGAAAATAAAATTTCCCACACTTTTGTCTTTAGCTATAACTCGATATCTCCACCTGTTATCGAGATAAACCGTTATTTCCAAAAAAACAGTTTTTTGCGATTATCTCGAAAACTAACGGGTTTTTGCTGACTGAATGTATGAAGTGAATTAATGAGAATGGCTCTGCACAATTTTGTTTCTTACCGTTATCCGTTATCTTTTACCGTTATTGAGATATTTTCATTAATATGTAAAAAATCATATGTTTGCGAATAATTTGCAAACTAACGGTTTTTCGACAAATCAGTTAAAAGAATAATTAAGTTAACATTTTCTACATCTTTGCCATTTACCGTAAATTGATATCTTTTACAGTTCTCAAGTTATCTCAAATTTTGTACGTTTTTAATATTTTTGAATAAACCAAGAATTTATTGGGAGGTCGTCTTAGGTTGACAACGCGACAGGGCTCTAGCGTAAATTGCGCAGGGTCGTAGATTTTGTAGAAGAAAGTTTTGTGTTGACCACAACTGATATTTGTTTTTCATTATGCATTTCTACGTATGGGGCTAAAGCGGCTGTCAAATTTCACCGAAATTTTAGGGCACGCTCCATATCAGGGTCCATATTAAGATCTTCTTATTAAAGTTGACTAGCAAGCATTAAAAAAATTTTCAGTGTTTCGTGTGTAAGGTTTTTCTTTCTTATAATCTCTATAACTTCATTTTCATCATTTTCGTCGCTATAATTATCGCCGAACTGTGTCAAAATATCCTCAGCAGTCATATTTTCTTCATTGCTTGCAAGGACTTCCATGATATCTTCTGACTCTAAGTCTTCAAATTCGTCCCCACCAATTGTCTTACCTAATGTCACAATTTCCACTAATATAAGCACGGAATTACCAAATATGTACGAAGATAATATAAGCACGAAATTACCAAATATGTACGAAGATAATATAAGCACGAAATTACCAAATATCTACGAAGATACCAAATTACCAGCTGATTCCTTCTTGTCGGGGATTCACCAAAATATATGTTCAGAACATGTTTTTTATACGGAAATTATAAAAAAAAAACTGCGCAGCTGCGAAATTTTTACCGCGCAGTTCGAAATTTCGGTATTAAAAACTTAACCGCGCAGTTGCGAAACCGCGCAGTCCGAAACCGCGCAGTTCGAGGGATTGCTGTACTTCATATTGTCTATGGTATAATCGGGGTTAAAAGTTGTAGAAAAATATTAGTTGTGGTTAACACAAAACTTTCTTCCACAAAATCTACGACCCTGCGCAATTTACGTTATAGCCCTATCGTTTTGTCAACGAAAGACAAAAACTTAAAATGTACAAAATTACAAAATTACAAACCTACAAAATTTGAGATAACTTGAGAACGGTAAAAGATATCGATTTACGGTAAAAGGTAAAAATGTGGAAAATTTTATTGCCTTTAATTCGTTTTTCAAATTTTTTTTTCGAAAAACTGTTAGTTTGCAAGTAATTTGCAAAAATATATTTTTTACATTTTAATAAAAATATCTTAATAACGGTAAAAGATAATGGATAATGCTAAAAGACAAAATTGTGCAGAATGCCATTCTCATTAATTCATCTCACATATACAGTAAGCAAAATCCATTTTTTTTCGAAATAATGTCAAAAAAAACTACTTTTTATTATTCGATAACAGTTTGAGATATCGAGTTCTAGCAAAAGACAAAAGTGTAGGAATTTTTATTTTCTCCAGGTTTTGTCATACTTAACACTACCAAAAGATGCGTAGTATTGGAGTATATTGAAACCAAGTCGCGAGTTTTAAAAAGCCGCCATTTTGGTTACTTCCGGTTAACGGATTTCCACCAAAAATTGATAGGATAGTCTCATTCCAGGACCAAATATGCCTATAAAATTTCAGCTCTATTAGCACGGAACAACTATTATATAGAATGGAAAGTAAGGCCTTTCCTCATTAACTTCCACTAGAGTAAGCACTACACTATAGAAATCGGGTTTTTTATCTCACTTCCCCTTTCTGCTGTCATACACTCGACCAAAAAAAATCAAATAGATTTCCCTTTTCCAATACATACAGAAAAGTGATGGCACTTTTGTTTACATTTTGCATGACATTTCATTGCAACATTGATTCATTTCATTGCAACGATTGATTTTGATGGATAATCACATTTTAGCGTGTTAACATTGCATAATTTCACATGAAAATGAAAAAATCACAAATTCACCACTATTTAGTGAAGGAATGTTCCGCTAATTCCATTAAAAACCCAAACAGAAAGTTTTTTCGAGTCCCATCAACAACAGAAAGGTAAAGTATAACGAATGTACACTGTCATGTAACAGCTATAGAAATCCTCGGATGTACGCTCCCAACACAAAAAATTTTGTTAGAGCTTTCCATTCTATAATAGTAATTGTTCAGTGCTATTAGTTTTTGAGAAATTTTGTACACAGACTGACAGACTGACACACAGAAAGACATTTTTGTAATATGACTTCAATCGACTATGGAGTAATGGGAAATGTTAAAAGCTTGAAGAAATTAAGAGGTTGAAATTTTTCATGAATACAATACTTTTTCTTATATACTTCGTAAAAAGTAAAAACACACATTTATTTATTTTTAATATTTATTCTAGCTGAAACAGTCTAATTATAATTTGAATTGTACAAAAAATTTTTTTGGTATTCATGAAAGTTGTAAAATATGCAACTAAATATGCATTTATATGCAAATATGCACTAAAGTGTCAAATATGCGAAATATGCAACAAGTGACCTTCATTCGCTTCTAAACTTATTGATTCGGATGAATAAAAAACTCCCGGAGCCGAAATCATAACGAGAAGAAATATGTAAATGCATATTTTTGGCAGCCCTAGTTATCACATAGGTATATATACTTTTTGAATGCAGGAACATTGTTACTGAATTTTAACTTGAAAGTATATTTTTTTGCCATTAACACTAGATTGCCCAAGGAAGTCAAGCAGTCAAAATGACTGCTTTTGGCAATATAGGTATAACACATATATGTATATATACCGGAAATGAAGGAGGGGTGAGGTAACTACAATTATTAATAGACGCATTTGTATGTTGTACAAAAAGTCACAAAATTCTAACAAATTGTGTCATTATATACATAATTGTTTTTCTGATTGAAATTAAAAAGCAGTCAAAATGACTTGCTTGGGCAATCTAGTGTTAAGACCGTTTTATTAAATAAAATGTCCACAATAAAAAAGTATCCAGTCATTCGGAAATCTCCGTGGTTCGAATTAGGTCTGGTTTCTATTGATTCGAATTACCGAATCTCTAATGTACTTGTATGTTTCTACTCATAAATGTGTACATCTAGTTTTTATACGAAATGGAAGTTTAGAGTTTGCATTGGAGCCATTGAGGGAACACACATCCAAATGTAGTTTTAAATAAAACCGATAAAGACCATCCACGACTGGGTCAAATGACCCGTTTGAAACTTTTTGTCAGAAGTTTTTTAAAATAACATCATATCGCCAATTGCCTTTTCGACTTTTATTCAAAAATACATTCGATGTATTATAAAGGGTGATTCAATAAGAGCTTCCTATTTTTTTTAAATAAAACACATAATAATTAATATATTGAGGAAAATCTTTATTTAAGTTGCTAGTTTGGTTCATGCCATTTAATGTTAAAAAATAATTTCCTTCAAATGTTGCCCACGACTAACTCTTAAATGGTCCATTCTGTGGGTCCAATTTTCGACCACTCTTTCAAGCATATCGGTCGGTATTCCGCGAATAGCACGGGTTATGCTTGCTTCCAAAGCTGTGATCGTTCCGGGTTTATCGACGTAAACAAGAGATTTCACATATCCCCACAGAAAGTAATCCAATGGTGTCAGATCACAAGATCTCGGTGGCCAATTAACAGGACCATTTCTTGAGATGATGTTTTCATCGAACGTTTTCCTCAATAAAGCGATTGTATCGTTAGCTGTATGACATGTAGCGCCATCCTGTTGAAACCACAAGTCAGCTACACCAATATCTTGAATTTTTGGCAACAAAAATTCATTGATCATTGCTGTGTAGCGAGCTCCATTGACAGTAATGATGATGCCGCCTGCCAATAAACCGCACCAAAAAAGTGCTGTACGCATTCTGGTCGATGGATGAATTTCTAATAGTGTATAATTAGTTCGAAATTTGGTGATGGTTTCACGAATAGTGCGTTCAGTGGGACGATTATGACGACCAAAATGTGGACGAAGAGCTCTATAACAATTCCTAACTGAGCACTGATTTTGGAAATAAGTTTCCATAAATAGTAAACGTTGTTCACACGTAAGTCTATTCATGATGAAATTGCACTGAATACTGAACACAAACGTCATATAAACAAGCCAGTTGACACAAAAGAACTGTCAAAACAACCCTATTGGAAAAAGTACCTCCAATTGGATCACCCTTTATATCGAGAAATGTATGTAACTTGGTCTAACTACGGCAGCGGGTCGAAACGAAACGCAGTGAGCAAATTAGATATTTGAACTCTGGTTTAAACACAATTCTGGCCTGGGGCAGAATCAATCGTGTGGAATTCAACGCCCGAAACGGTCGAATTTATAACTGATTAAAAAGTTCAGAATGCTAAGCATCGAAATAAACGAGAAGCTCCAATGGAGTGATCACATTTTCAAAATCGCAAAGAATGCATCGCAGTGTCTAGCCTTTCTGGGATCCTGCAAAAAATGCTGTAGACTTTAATGTTTTGTAATTTTTTTTTAAATACAGATTTTTGGAAAATTTCTTAAATTGTATTGGAAAAAATGAATATAACAAAATTTAAAAAAAAATGTTTTCCTTTATTGGTTTTTACTAGGGATTGCAATATCGGTAAACCGGTTTACCGGTAAATCGGCTGAAAATGCATAATTTTTTTACCGGTAATTTTACAGCTCATTACCGGTAAATTCGGTAAAAACATTATTTTATAGTGAGGCGTGAAACTACTCTTGTTATGAATACATTAAATGTTATACTTATTTAAAACCTAGAGTTGGAACTTCTCTTTACTCTGAGATTGTCAGGTCTGCTGAAACTGAAGTTCTGGACGTTCCAGTCAGCTTTAATTTGTCTCATGATCCTATAATTGTTATTATTATTATTTTACAAATTTCATCAAAATACTGATTACTGATTAAAATTATTTACAATAACATATTAAAGCTTACTCTTCAGAAGCTCCAAACTATTGTTAAAATCAATATTTTCAAATTTCAAATTGAAATTACGGCATATGTTGGATATAGGTTCGTTAAGACCATAGTTTGTACGATGCATAGCAACATGAAGAAAATTATGACATCTACGTGGACGAGAAGGAGTAAGTATAGATATATTTTCTAATATTTGAGGCGAGCTAATCAGTCCCGTTAATAATTTGAACATAAAGGTAGTCTTTGTGATACTCCTTCTTTCTTTTAAAGTTTTTAAATTTAGCAGCGCAAGTCGATCTGCATAAGGAGGTAGACTTAAGACGTTGTTCCAGGGCAGTCCCTTCAGCGCAAAACGACTAAATCTCCTTTGCACCATTTCTATCCGATCACAATGTATCGCATAGAAAGGGTCCCAAACTACAGAACAATATTCTAATATTGGACGAACCAGAGAGCAGTATAAGGATTTGGTGACAAAAGGGTCAGAAAATTCCCTAGACCACCTCTTGATACAGCCCATGAGGGAATTAGCTCGACTCAAAATAGAATTTATATGATCAACAAAAGTAAGAGAAACGTCAAAAATTACACCAAGGTCCTTAATTTGTTGAAGCCTGATCAGATCAGTCCCTTCATGGGTATAGTCATAAAATAAAAATCTTTTCTTCCTACCATAACTAAGGACAGAGCACTTATCAACGTTTAATAACATAAAATTTTTTTTTACACCACACATAAAAATTTTCAAAGTCATTCGATAAAAGTACACAGTCATTTATGTCGCGAATAGGGCGGTATATTTTCATATCGTCAGCAAAGAGCAAAATAGAGCTATTTTTTATAATCAAATAAATGTCATTCACATATAACACGAAAAGCATCGGACCCAGATGGCTTCCCTGAGGTACACCAGAAATATTGTATATTGTTTTCGAAGTTTTCCCTCGAAAACAAACTCTTTGAGTGCGATCACAAAGGTAAGGACTTAACCACTTGAGAAATAATGGGGGAAAACCCAGAACAGAAAGCTTAAACAACAAAATTTTATGCGAAATTGAGTCAAATGCTTTGGCTAAATCAGTATATATGCAGTCGACCTGCAGCCCATTCTCGACGATATTTTGACAGAAAGATGTAAATTGCACTAAATTTGTTTCAGTAGATCGACCTTTTAGAAATCCGTGTTGCTGCGGAGTAATGATAGAGCTTATATGAAACTGTAACACAGAACAGATAATAGACTCAAATAGTTTAGGAATGGATGACAATTTAGCAATAGGTCTATAATTTGCAACATTCGATCTATTGCCTTTTTTGTGGATTGGGATTATATAAGATGCTTTCCAAATATGAGGGAAAATCCCATCACGAAGAGACAAATTAAATAAATAAATAAGTGGTTTGACAAAACTATTATTACAATACTTTAGCACGGCAGCGGGGACGCCATCGGGACCAGACGAATAATTTAAGTCAAGTTTATTTATTGATTCACAGATAGTATGCTCGTCAATGCTCAAATCCTTCATGGTCAAGGTAGTTAAAGGTATTTTAGTCAAGAAATCAAAATAATGCTCATCAATATCACAGTTTAAATTATCACTAAACGCGCCTTGAAAAAGATCTGCAAACAAGTTACAGATTTCCTCAGAGTTGTCAGAATTAAAATTTTTCAAAAATAATGACGTCGGGTAACCGTCGACGTTTCTCTTACTATTAATAAAATTCCAAAAACTTTTTGGATCACGTTTTAATTTGGTTTTCATGCTCGACACATAGCTATCATAAGCTTGGCTAGCAGCAGAAAGGAATTTGTCCTTAAAATAACAGTAAATTTTAAAATCGTACTCACATTGGGACTCAACAAATCTTTTCCAGTGTTTCGTTTTTAGGTTTCGCAGATGCATAATTTCAGTATTAAACCATTTAGGACGTGTTAGAAGATTTTTCTTCGTAAAGTAGGGTACTGTCAAATTTAAAATTTCAAAAATAATCATATAAAATTTAGAAGTTGCAATGTCAATATTTGTTTCATTTAAGACCACGTCCCAATTAACCATGTCAAAAAGCTTAGACATTTCTGAAAAGTTAGCTTTTCGAAAATTAAAATCTTGAATATTACAAAAAAGACTACTTGAAAGTGAACAATCAGTATGCAAGAAACAAGTTAACGCTGGATGATGACCACTCGCTGGCAGGATTGGAGAGATGCAGGTGCTCACAACCAAAGAAGAAGCATCTGACGTAAATATGAGGTCCAAAACGCGACCATTTGCATTGAGTATGCTATTAACTTGGCAAATATTGTGTGAGTATAGTTCATCCAGGAATGCAGATTCAGCTTGACATGAAGTAGTCGGAATAAGGAAACTCTCGTCGTCACATGGAGACCAGGAGACTGATGGCAAGTTAAAATCACCAAAAATTAAAATGTCATCTTCAGGATTCATTAGGTCCAGCACAAATTGGATTCCTCTATTAAATGTATGGTAGATTTCGATTTGAGATGACGGCGCAGTGTAGAAGATTATTACAAAGATGTTGCGTGAGCATAATTTAAGTTTGACACATAAAAACTCCAATTCTAGAACGTCAGGCACGTTGACAATACAAGAGTCCAACGACGAACGAATAGCACAGAGAACGCCACCTCCAACTGTAGCATTGTAGGAACAGTGTCTGTCACGTCGAAAGACAGTAAAATCAGAACTAAAAAGTTCGTTGTTCAGAAAGCTGGCATTTAACCATGTCTCAGTGAAGCACACTACGTCAAAGTCGCATCCAGTCGATGCGCAGAATAGCTGAGGAATTTTTGTACGAATCCCGCCTACGTTTTGGTAGTAGCAGGAGATGCGAGTACTCCGTTTTTTGAATTTCCCTTGAAGTGGGTTTTAAGATTTCTAGGCTGAAACTCCTTGACGATCATATCAGAAGGCCAAAAATTCCCGTTTATTACATCCGCAAAGCAATATTCTGGTAGAAAAACTTTAAATGACGATATAGTTGACCCAGGTTTTTGCATAAACTTGGACGATGCAATTTTATCGCCATCTTTAAATTTATAATTTGATTGGAGGAAACCAAGTACGTCGTCTGTTGTCGTTGAGGGATCCAGTCTGGATAAGAACAATACCCTTGGTCGGCTGACTGTTTTCAGTGTTGTTATCGAAGAGATAGCAGTTTTGGCGACAACATCAACCACTTGACTATTTCCCGAGTCCGTTTTTTCGTGCTCTGCGAGATCTTCAACCGATTCGACGCCACCATCAGGTAACGACGCTGATTTTTGTTCCGTGCCAAGTGGACGTCCTGCATCAGCATTTTCCAAAGGAATCCCAGATTTGGAACCGCGCGGCTCATTTAAGTCAACGTGGACAAAACTTTTGGTTGGATTTTGCCTATTTTTTTTGGTGATACTTTTATTGTTTATATTATTCAACGTCGTATTTAGTAAGTCAGAAATCGCATCCATTTTAGAAGTTAACGTCTCAAGTTTCGCAGAGTAATCGGTTTTTAAAGTATCGATTTGAAGAGTTTGAGATTTTAATATAGTTAAGACATCGCTTAAAGTAATATTGTTGCATTTGTCGCATCTAAAAGTTACATTTGACGATTTAGCACATGTATCCAATGTCGAAGTAGGCAGTTGGTAGCACTTTAAATGATAGGACCGATAACAAGGTCCATCACATGCTATAAATCTACTGGATCTTGACTCCACCTCTCCACATTTTCCACATTTTGGGTCGCAAAAAGAATTACTAGCAAATGCCATAGTTTTTGCTTTGCGATTTCACGTAAATTGTTTTATGTAATTTGTTTGCTGTGCGTATAAAATGTTAATGATTACCAAAAATCCCGTTGGCGCTGTTATCGTTTAAAAAGGTTTGAAGCTCAGAAGCGGCAAAATTTTCAAAAATTTTCACACTGACAACACGCAGAAATGTCAAAATTTGAATTGTTTATGTTTTTGGAATTTTTATAAACAATGTCGATCAACGACAGTAAAAAGCGCGGCAAAGTGATGATTGTCTTTTTCAATATATATATGTGTGATTGTGTGAAATTGTCAAAAAGTTTTAAAAGTTTTTACGAAAAAAAAGAAGACTGCGCAAAACTACGATGACAATTTTATAATCACCAGGACAGCGAAATGTGAACTATCGACACAGCAAGACACTTCGTATGAAAGTAATTTCTAAGCACTCAAAATTATAACGACTCCTGAAGACACTTGCTTTCCATCATTAAAAACAGTTGACCGGCCAAAAATTATTTTTCTTTCCCGCCTTGCTCCAGCTACTACAAATGATGACGTTTTAAAGTTTCTTCGACATAATTATAAATTTAAAGACGATGACGTTATCTCTTGCTATAAATTTCCACTAAAAGATAATGCAACATTTGCTTCTTTTAAGATCTTTATACCTAACTACTGCTTTAACAGTGTGTTGCATAGCGAATTTTGGACTAAAGATATGTTGGTAAAGGAATTTCAAACAAGATCACGTAATTCCAACAAGAACCATAAGGATTCAAAAAACGGTGCAGCTCCTTATCCTGCTATTATCAAAACGTAAATGGTATCCGTTCAAAATCTTCTTTGCTTTTTATTGCATCGCATGTTTCAACTTATGACGTTATTTGTTTTACTGAAACTTGGCTTAATACTAGCTTCTATAACGAGGAACTTTTTTGTGCTGATTTCCAAGTGTTTCGTCGTGACAGGCATCTTCAACCACATGCTCCAGTTGGGGGTGGAGTACTTTGTGCTGTTCGATCTTCATTATCGTGTAAATTAATGGATGTTCCTGTAGCTAAAGATCTGGAATTCATATGTGTATGTGTTACCCTTTCAACTAAAAACATATATTTTGTAACATTTTACACGCCGCCTTCATCTTCATCGACAATTTATGACATATTTATCTCTTCAATCGAGTATATTGTCAACTTCATGGACCCTTTGGATGATATTATAATTATGGGAGATTTTAATATGCCAGAAGTTTCCTGGTCTTATTCCTCGTTAAATGATTTCCTCATCCCAGTTACGTCTAATTTTACGTCTACTGCGTTTTTGGATTCAATGACTGCGAATAATCTTTGCCAAGTGAATAATATTGCTAATACAAATGGTCGTATTTTGGATTTAATATTTTCATCTGATCCAGCATCCAGTTTTGTCAATGTTTGTGACACACCTGTTTTACCAGCGAATCATCATCATCCAGCTATTATTTATACTTTTAACACTGACGATAATTTTAGACATTTTTCAAGTATTGACAATGTATGTTACAATTTAATTTTAAAAAAAGCTGATTTTTCAGAGATGTTTAGACTTTTTGGTATGCAATCGTGGCATAACGTTTTAAATGAATCTAATGTTGACTTGGCTACACTTAATTTTTATAAAATAATTTTTAATATTTTTACTTGTTCTGTTCCTATTGAATGTAAAAGAAACATCAATTCTTGTCCTGTGTGGTTTAATGACGATCTTATTCATTTAAGAAATAAAAAGACTAAGTCTTGGAAACGATTTTCTCTCTCCTCTCGTGTGTCTGATTTACAGTCCTATCTTGCGTTAAAAGAAGAACTTCTTCTTTCAGCATCACAGGCTTATGAGAAATATATTTCTTCAATCTGTGATAATATAAAATGTGATCCTAAGGCCTTTTGGAAATTTGTAAATAACAAAAGAAAAGTTGATGGCTATCCATCATCTCTTACTTTCAATAATTTTACTAGTTCTGACCCTGAGACTATTTGCAATCTTTTTGCAAATTTTTTCCAAAGTGCTTTTTGTGATAATTCCAATTGTGATATTGACTATAACTATTTAAATAGTTTAAAAAACTTGACTACAACTAGCCTGACAATGAATGATCTGAACATTGATCAACGTACTATTTTAAATTATATTAACAATCTTGAGTGTAATTTCTCGTGTGGTCCTGATGGCGTACCTTCTGTAGTCCTGAAAAAATGTAATGTTACGTTAATTGAACCATTAGTTCATTTATTTAATCTGTCTTTATGTTCGGGTACTTTCCCTAATGTTTGGAAACTTTCTTTTATCATTCCATTACACAAAAAAGGAAACCGTAACGAAATTGCTAATTACAGGCCGATTGCTAGACTTTCTTGCATCGCAAAACTTTTTGAGGCCATAGTGTGTTCCTCTGTGCAGTTCCACACTAAGTCATTAATAAATATTCACCAACATGGCTTTATGAAAGGTCGTTCTACTGAAACGAATTTAGTAGAATTTACATATTTTTGCAAATGTAAGATCGAAAATGGCAATCAGATTGATTGCATTTATACTGATTTTACTAAAGCTTTCGACAGACTTTCTCATAAATTACTATTACTTAAGTTAAATATTCTTGGTTTTCCTCACAATTTTGTCAAATGGATAGAATCTTATTTAGTTCATCGTAAACAGTTCGTTTATTTTCGTGGAAGTATCTCTAATATAGTGGATAATCCTTCTGGAGTACCTCAAGGTAGCCATCTCGGGCCTTTATTGTTTATATTATTTATTAATGACATAAATTTAGTAATTAAAAATAGTTGTGTTTTGATATATGCTGACGACGTAAAAATTTATCGAATTGTTAATAATCTTTCTGACTGCAACTTTTTAGTTTCTGATTTGCTTAATTTTCAAACTTGGTGTTCAAATAATTTTTTATTGTTAAACGTTGATAAATGTTCTGTAGTAAGTTATACTAGAAAGAAGGAATATATTTCACATAATTATATGCTCAATGATAACGTTATACCAAGATCAACTAAAGTAAAAGATCTTGGTGTCATTTTTGATGTTTCTCTTACATTTAATGACCATATTGATATGATTTCATCTAGAGCTAACTCTACCTTGGGTTTTGTTAAAAGATGGTCTAAAGAATTTTGTGATCCTTTTATCACGAAAACTTTATATTGTGCATTCGTTCGTCCTATTTTAGAGTATGCTTCAGTAGTGTGGGACCCTTACTACGATATTCACTCTGTGCGTATTGAAAGTGTCCAACGAAAATTTGTTCGATTTGCTCTGAAACATTTACCGTGGGAAAATTCTCTTATTCTCCCCCCTTATGAGGATCGCTTAAAACTTATAAATTTGCATTCTCTAAAAGTTCGCCGTACGAATGCCAAAATTAAATTCACTTTTAAAATGTTGAACGGAATAATTGACTCGGTTCCACTATTAAGTCAACTAAATATAAACGCAAATAATAGAACCAGAAGAACTTACAGATTTTTAAAAGTTCCATCACACTCGACAAATTATGGTTATAATGAGCCTCTTTCATCAATGGCTCGAACTTTTAATAATTCATTTGAATGTATTGATTTTAATATCAGTCTAGCGCAACTGAAGAATTTGCTTCATTAAATTTTTTTTTTTGTTTTGTATTTATTTTTAAATTATTATTTAGTATTGTAAACATATATTTAATTATTTTTTTTTTTATTATAATATTTTTTTTTTCTATAATTTGTATATACATTTATTAGCATTTAATTTAACTTGTAGTAGTCAGTGTATTGATGAATTAGTAAATAAATAAATAAATAAATAAAAGTGTTTTCTTTTAACTCAACAAAATTTAAAGTCAATATATTAATGTGGATGATTATTACTAGTGAATAAAATAATTTTTATATGCGTTGGTGAGTAGACTTCAAACTCAAAGTATGAGCAAAAGTTTTCCAATTTCCCGGTAGCGTTTTTTACTTTTTACAGTTATTTATATATTATAAATATTTTTTTACGTATTACAAGATTAAACAAAGCTAGACTAAACATGACTGGTTTCTATCTCGCTTGAACTTTAGGCGCTATTGAAAAATTTCTGAGAGAAAAGATATTGAGAGAAATTTTTTTCAAAAGCTTTTCGCTCATTTCGCTACTTCGGAGGAAGACTGTCACTACTTAAAAAACAAATAAAAAAAATTTAAGAAAAACTGTCATAAATCAAATTTTTTTGGGCTGTAAAAGGTGTTAGGATGGTGAAACCTAAGTAAAATTTGCTTAAAAGTTAGTACTATTAACCATGCAAAAGCTTGTTACTGTAGATATTTTCTAAATATCAAAAATACTAACACAAAATATCAGAATAACTTTAAAACGTCATTTCCCAAAATTTACAATTTTTGAGTTGTGATAGTCTTCCTCCGAAGTAGCGATTTGTCTTTCCACTATATGGAAAGCCCTATATCAGAATTTTACACTAGTGATTGGCTCTCAAAATATAGATTTCTGTTCTCTCAGTGCAGTTTAAAATTTCATAGTAAGCAATGTATTTTCAAAACAAATTGTTGTTTTAGTAAGCTATGAAATCTTGCATGTTCTTAGCATAAGTACAGTAAGTAATATATATTTCTGTGCAAAAAAAAGTTTTTAAAATATGTAGATAACTGCATAAACATAAGCAAGCTTCTCAAAATAACTCAACAAAGTGGTGAGAATTTTGGTTTATTATTCTTAATATTATTATATTATATTGCGTTTTATATTTTAGTTTTCTGAAGACAAATATAGGATACTTTCAATTACACTTTATATCTTATTTTTTACCCTCTCTATCAAATAATATTGTGCATTTCCCAATAATTTTAGAAAATGTTTAATTTACCGGTAATTACCGGTTTACCGGTAATTTTAATTTTTTTTACCGCGTTACCGGTAATGACAAAGTTCGGTAAATTTGCAATCCCTAGTTTTTACGTATCTTTAACGGTTCTCGAGATATTCAGAAAATTATAATATGATTTTTCACATATTTTTTCCTAAACTAAATATTGCTGAGGAAGGTTTTATGTTGATCACAACTGATATTTTTGTTAGATGTTGCAAGTTATATAGCGCAATTGCGTTGACTCACTGCGCTGATACAGTTCACTGCGCTTACGTTATCGTATGAACGCACAAATTTTAGCTGCGTCACCGATGTCTAGAGCTCATTACCTAAAATTAGCTAAAATCCACCCTTTTGCGATGATAATAGAAATTTCTGTGAATTTTTGAATGATAAATCCTTTAAGGATCAATTCCAAAAAAAATTGAAGACGTAAACATAGACATTGTTCGGCAACGTTTTTCAGCTCAAAATTATCTATCAGAATCCGTTAACATAATATCAATAGCATACAATTTTTTAAAAATTGTTCTACAGTGTTATTTTTGCTTCAATTTTGTAAACTTGCAAATATTTCTATTATTTTTAACGATAAAAAAATATTTTAATAGAACTGCAATTGCTTTTCCCTTGCGGTATTTATCTCATCTTTTATGCAAACTTTCGGCTTCAGCTCCGGTCGAAGGTTAAGAAAAGGTCGAATTTCGGTTTCGACTTCGTGTTCGATTTCAGCAAAAAACTGGCCTCCAGTCGGTCTCTACTGATAAAGGCAAAACAAAAGAAATTAACTGTAAAAATGAAAATGTTTACATTTACTCAGTTGACCTTATTTCTTTAAAAATCTTTTGGATTTTGGACTTAAACTAATTTACCGTTTTGTTAGATACATATTTGGTTCACTGGAGCAAAACAAGCATCATGCCTGGCTTATTTTAATCACTAAAATATTACTTCGGACGATTTATTTAATATATTTAGCCAATAATATTGTTCTTTTAATAGGTAATATTTAAATATTTTTTTTATTGTGTTATGTTTTTCTCGAAACCATTTTCAACATACAGGTCTAGATAATCAAATAATTTAATAATCAAAGAATTTTGGAGCCGTTGTATAGTGATATTTTTGATGATGTTATTTTTATAATGAAGGCGAAATGTTTAAATAATTATATTTTGAAGGATTTTTGACGTGGATACGTCTTGGATTTTGGTTATGGGGGTACAAATTGCTGCCATGATAACAAATTTGCAATCGATGACACTCGATAGTTTGTGGTGACATCCGAACAGAAACTGTGTTGTTTAGGGTATTTTGTTATGTTAAACTATGTTCAATTATTTTGTTAAAAATTAAAATCTAAATTTTCACTGCCGCTGTTATGCTGTGTTTGCTGCTTTAATACAGATTTACCATTTATACTATTTTTATGCTCCTTTGTGTGTATTGAATATGATGTATTGAATCTCATGTTATTTCGTTCCTTTCGCTCTTAAAACTCTCGCTCTTAACGGCAAGAGCGTTTCCTGTGGTTTCCGACTCTCGTTCTTGGGAACAAAAATGATTTTTATTTAATTTTTCGCTTCTTGTTCAAAGCGGTTTGCGAGTCTCGCATAAAATGAATGAAAGCCTCGAGCGGTGGCTGTTGGGTATGATGCACAAACATATATAAGTATGTATTTCATTACTAAGAGAGTGATATTTCGCTTCCAGCATTAAAGTTCTGTTCTCAAAGAACGTAAAAATAAAACGCAAATGTAAAGATCTTAAGAGCAAGAACGTAAAAACCATAATTTTGTTCTCGTTCTTTGGGGGGTTTACTCAAATGCTGAATTTTTATTTTCCATTGATTTCAATTCCTCATTGGGAGCAGAACGAAAGACTAGAATTGGGAACGTTTTGAACACTGTATGTATGATATCTATTTCATACTTCTCTTATCATAAACCAATTACACCTAATTCTGTTTTTACACGATTTTTTTTTACACGATTTTGATTTAACACGAATTGAAAAAAAAATTTGATTCTCTTTTTCCACGAGTTGTTTTGATTTAACACGAACGACCCCAATTCTAAGATTTTTTTTTTGCGTATGTATTGTTTTTCTCCCAACCTCACCATCACTCAGCTTCACAATTCGTCTCGTTACATTTGCAATTTCTATTTGTGGGGAATTCCCCGAATTATGTAACCTCAATTATATAACCTCAATTCGTTTTGCCTGCGTTTCGAGTTTGTTGCTAAAAGTGACAGGTGCCAAATTAATAAAAATTAAAATTACATTCGTTCACGTACAAATTTATTGATTTTGTCGAAAGCTGATAAATAGTAAGTTATACATAATTTTCAAATCTTTTCTTATTAATTACAACTGAAATATTTTTCAGTAGCCCGTACACAATGTCACATAATTCACCTATAACAAAAAAGAAAAGGAAAGCGATTTCTTTAGATATTAAAATTCAAATTTTAGATCGTCTTGCCACTGGACAAGGTGCAACGTCTGTAGGAAAGCATTTTGGTGTACACGAAGCTACCGTAAGAACTATTAAGAAAAATGAAGCAGGTATTAGGAAGTCGGTATGTTCTGGAACAAAACCAGGTGCCAAGTCATCATCATACACAAGAGATAGTGTCAAAGAGAAAATGGAAAAAGCTCTGGTAATATGGATTGAAGATAAATCACGAAAAAGGATACCAGTAGACGGAAATGCTATCAAGCAAACAGCACTAAGAATTTATAGACAGATTAAAGAAATAGAGCCAGGCACTGCTCAGTTAAACAAAAAGTATGAATTTTCTGCAAGTACTGGTTGGATGACAGGGTTTCTAAAAAGGCATGCTCTACATAATATAAAAATTAAAGGTGAAACTGCATCTGCAGATGAATCGGCAGCTAAAGAATTTCCGCAAAAACTTGCTAAAATTATTGAAGACGGGGGATACACCCCTGACCAAGTTTGGAATGCAGATGAAAGTGGTCTTTTTTGGAAAAGAATGCCGAATAGAACTTACGTAGCTAAATCGCAAAAAACTGCTGGTGGTTTTAAGGCAGCTAAAGATCGTGTGACCTTGTTATTTTGCTCCAACGCTTCAGGAGATCGTATGTTGAAACCACTACTTGTAAATCGAGCCTTAAAACCCCGTGCAATGAAAGGTGTAGACTTTAATAAATTGCCAGTTCACTGGATGGCAAACAAAAAGGCCTGGGTGACCACTGATCTTTTTACTGAATGGTTCAACAAATGTTTCGTCCCAGAAGTTAGACAATATATGAATGATAAAGTTTTTGAATTTAAAGTTCTTTTGATTCTAGACAATGCACCCGGCCATCCGGTCTTGGAACACCCAAACGTGCAATTTTGTTTTCTGCCGCCTAATACTACATCCTTGATACAACCGTTAGACCAAGGCATAATTGCGACATTTAAAACATACTACGTAAAACGAACATTCCAATACGTTTTGGACAAACTGAATGATGAAACACTAACAGTCATAGATGTGTGGAAGAAATTTTCAATTATGGATTGTATCAATCAAGTTGGATTAGCGTTAACTGAATTAAGACCACACACTTTGAATGCATGTTGGAAGTCTGTTTGGCCAGAATGTGTCAAAAGCAAAGATCCTGTCATCCCTAATACGACCGAATTTCCCAACATCATAGCACTGGCACAAACAATTGGAGGAGAAGGATTCGATGATCTATCGTTTGCAGATATCGATGAATTGTTAAGCTAGCATCAGACGAGCACACAAAACCTTAACACGTGTGATGACTGACGTCACGAAAAAAACTCAAAACACATTTCAAACACATCTGACACGACACGTCCTTACACTTGAAATGTGTTGTTATCAGACGGTGTGAAATTTTTTTCCACACAATCGGATTTTTGTCCCAAAACGTGTTAACGTCGCTAGTCTTCCCACGAAATTTTGTCACACAATTACACACTGTGTTACGCAGATTGAGTAGTTATCAGACGGAGTGAAACGTCTCAAAAGGTGTGATGATAGAAGACGTGTGACAGCAGTCGAAATCGTCTGACACACTGATTTGCTATCAGACGGTGTGATAGCTCTCTGACATTTTGTGTATTTTTCTCGGTCATTGCTTGTCAAAATTGTGCGCTATTTTAAATTTGTGAAGAAAAATAAAATAAAATTAAAATGTCAAAAAGGAAATATGAGGAGATGATGGATATGGCGACTTTGGCAGCCTATATTGTGGAAAGCAGTGACTACGACGACGACGAGTCAATGGGTCGAAAGCGCAGTTGTTGGACAAAGGATTGGGTGTCGCGTCGCGAGAAGGAGGGTTTCTTTGCCAAATTGATGGTGGAATTGCGCTCTGAAGAACCCGAATTGTATCGGAATTTCTTACGGATGTCGGCCGGTCAATTCGATAATTTACTAACAATTGGTGAAGTCGCAGATAGAAACATAACAAAAGCTGTAATTGAAAACCCGTTTGGTGATATGGCATTATTTGAAGTTTAATCGAACAGCGAACAGTTGTATCAAAATTCCACTTTGAAGTCAAACTTTTCAATAAGATTTTTTTAAAAATTCTCCGAATCGGATTTTGATGTATGGGAGTTTTATGTAGAACTATATCCTAAACAACTTTTGTTCTTGCACTTTTTTGATAAGATGCACCGTTTTTAAGATATTCGCTATAACACAGTGCGTGTGAAATGGCACGAATTCATGCCAGTTTACACATTGGGACATTTTCCCACAGTCTTAACACAGACCGAAAAATGTCAAAACACATACCACGTTTTACACAGGGTTATCAGACGGAGGCAAAATTCGTTTAACACACGTCAAAAAAATTGTGGTAACACAGGTTATAACACGGTGTGTAAACAAAAATTCTGTCACAATTTAAGTTATCAGACGGTGTTAACTGGTGTTACAATTTTGTGACGTCAAAATTACGTCAGTCATCACACGTGTTAAGGTTTTGTGTGCTCGTCTGATGCTAGCTTTAGTTGACAAAGCCCTAAGCGAAGATGAAATAATAGAGGTTGTCCTTGAGACTCCTGATCCCAAAGAACATAGTGATAATGACGAAGAAGATTCTGGTCTAAACGCAGATTTAATTAAAGAAGGTCTTGAACTGGCCAGGAAACTGGGCAGTCATTTTGTTAAACATGATCCTAATGAGGAACGAGCTGGGAAATTTCAACATGAGCTGAAGTCGTTAATGGCCTCTTACAGAGAATTATATAACGGCCTAACCATAACACGGCCACAACGATTAATAACTGAATTCGTTTTTAAAACCACTGAAACAGCAGCACCGCGGGAGACTTAGTGCTAATTTTTTGAAATAGATCACAAAAAGGATTTCACCAATGGAGGAAGAAGATGTTTACCAAGATATTTCTAGTAATAGCAGTGATATTGCAGTTTACACAAACGTATGCGTTTATTTTCAAAAAGTGATAAAGCAAAAAAACCCTTTATTATGTTTAACTCAGGTTATTTTACCTAATTTTTGTGTTCTTGAATTATTGACATTATTTTTCTTTTCAAATGAAATTTCACTTCATTTTATTTCATTACAAATAAAATGTACAAACACGTAAAAATAATAAAATTTTAACACGAATTTTAAAGTCTTATTTTTGGTAATTTTTTAGGTCCGGAACCTATCTTCTATATTTCCATATATGCAATGTCTTTTTTTACACGAATTTTTTTTTACACGTACTGTTCGGGAACGTATCTATCGTGTAAAAACAGAATTAGGTGTATAAATAAAATTATTTTTAAATAAAGATTTGTTTCCTTAATTTCCTTTTCACTAAAATTTCTTACTTAAATATCTATCGGCGATTATTGTAGGCGGATCCACGTCTTCTGGCCGTCTCTACGAGACAGACACCTTCTTTTTTTGTTTTTATTCTAAAACCTTTTATATGAGCTTTTCTATGAGGTTCCCATTTTGCTATGCGTTCCGATTGGAGTTATTCAATCCAATTAAATTTATAAAATTTAGCTTCAATTGATTTTCGAGGTATCAGAGAAATATGTAAAATAACTGTTGGTGAACTCCACCTCAACTCATACTCACGTTTACAGTCATGTTCGATTTCTTAACTTTTTTTCATTTGGATGTTGTTAGGGACTTAAAAAAAAGTTACCCGTATTTTTTTGTTTGCCGGAATAACGTTCGGTAGGCGGAGGGGAGGGGGTCAAAGTCGGCGAAAACTGGAAATCACAAAAACTTTAAAAATTTGTAACTTCTGAACGGCTTTACCGATTGAGATGATATTGAACATTTTGGAAATGTAATTAAATTTCCTTGTCACAAAAAATATTTTTTGACTCCCTCCCCCTCACCGTCATATTGTAAAATTCAATTTCGTGACAAAATTTAAAATATCTCGAGAACGGCATTTTTTTTTCTTTTGAATTTTTTTCTGTAAATACTTACCATTATACCATACAAATTCGCTAAATAAAATTTGGGGGAAAATGCGTTGTTGATTTTTAAAAAAATTTCAAAAAAATCGAATACAAGAAAATTTTACATATTCTACTGATTTTCGATTGGTTTTTATGTTCTATGTACATAATATTAATGCAAAAGTTTTAGGAGATTGAAATTAATTAAAAATTTATTCGGGATTGTGAAAACAACAGTTTTAAAAAAAAAACCAACTCACTGGGTTTTATTAGATTTTTTTTTTGGGTTTTAAAAACATTTTGACTAATCAAATATTAAAAATTAATTATTTTTCTATTGCAAATAAAACGGTAAAATCTATAATTAATAACAGGTACTCGTATTTATCTATATAATAAAAATGGATGTTTGTCTGTTGATCTGTTTGAGATTAATAAACTCAAAAACTACTGGACCGATTTTTATGCGGTTTTTTACAAAATGATCTGCGTTGGTATGTTAGATTTTCAAAATTCGAAACCGAAGGTCCTGTATGGATAACGCAAATATCCTTTTTCCTATTTTTCCCCGGAAAAATTGGCATTATGGGATTTTTGGTGTCGCTGATCGCGAATCCGGTATTAGACTTTCAAAATTCGAAACGGAAGGTCCTGTAAGGATAACGCAAACGTCCTTTTTCCAATTTTTCTGACAAAAACTGGCTTTGGGAGGTTTTTAGGGTTGCTTATCACTAGGGCTGCCAAAAATATGCATTTACATATGTATTTCTTCTCGTTATGATTTCGGCTCCGGGAGTTTTTTATTCATTCGAATCAATAACTTTAGAAGCGAATGAAGGCCATTTGTTATTGCATATAAATGCATATAATGCATATTAAGTTGGATATTTCACAACTTTCATGAAAAACACATTTTTTTTGTGCAATTCAAATTTTAATTAGACTGTGTCAGCTAGAATAAATATTAAAAATAAATAAATGTGTATTTTTACTTTCTTCTACGAAGTATAATGCAGTATTGTATTCATGAAAACATTTGACCTCTTCATTTTGCCTTAAAAAACATTTCCCGATCACTCCTTAGTCGATTGGAGTCACATTACAAAAATGTCTTTCTGTCTGTCAGTCAAAAACTAATATAGCTAGAGCCATGAAATTTTATAGGCATATATGGTCCTGGAATGGGACGATCCTATCAACTTTTGGTGGAAATCCGTTAGCCGGAAGTAACCAAAATGGCGGCTTTTTAAAAATCGCGAATAGGTTTTTCTCAATTTACTCCGAAACTACGCATTTTTTTAGTAGTGTTAAGTATGACAAAACCTGGAGAAAATAAAAATTCCTACACTTTTGTCTTTTGCTAGAACTCGATATCTCAAACTGTTGTCGAGATATACTGTTATCTCAAATAAAAAATAGTTTTTTTTTGACATTATCTCGAAAAAAATGGATTTTGCTTACTGTATATGTGAGATGAATTAATGAGATTGGCATTCTGCACAATTTTGACTTTTACCGTTATCCATTATCTTTTACCGTTATTGAGATATTTTTATTAAAATCTAAAAAATATATTTTTGCGAATTACTTGCAAACTAAGGGAGGTGTCACACTGGCCAATCAGCTCCTGCAGCTGACTGATCCCGGTATCAGGTCGCGCAGCTGCAGGAACTGATTCGATCAGTTCACATGGCACACTGAACTGGTATCAGCTGTACTCAAACGTCAAAATGTCGGACTCGGAGGAAGAATTTCTCCTTTCTCTGCTAAAAAAACGGAGCAGTGTAAAACGTAGAAAATATTGGGTACATCCGTTTATAAAAAGAAATGCGCAATTAAGTTCGGAAAATAAAACCTTCAAAGCAGGAAAATTTCAAAACTTTCACAGGATGTCCTAGGAAAGTTTTAAAATATTACTACATCTTTTGGAGAAAAAATTGACTAAGAAAGACACCAATTTCCGGAAAGCAATCAAACCCAAAAAAAAATTGCAAATTACGTTACGGTAAGTAAATTATTTATTTTATTAAAATCAATCATCATTAATATACTTATTGACCAATGAAAATAAATCACTCCGGAATTCTTTTTGTTTTTTTGGTGTCATTTTCAGTAGATCTGGTAGAAGTGACTTAAAAAAAACCCAGAAGGGGCTCTTTCTTTTCCTTTTTTTCTTCTCTTCTCTCTTTTAAATACTGCACAATAGCCTCATCCGAATTCGATGTTTCTTTGTGTTTTTTTTAAACGTAATGCCTCATCAGCCACTTGCGACTCGTCTCTGGTTGTACTGTCTTCATTGCAATGGACGGAGAAGAGTCTTCCAAAGGCTCCGGACTCAGTACTCCATAATTTAATGTATAAGAAGAGTTCGGACTAAGTACTTCACAATTAATGACTTCGGAAGATAAATTTCCACTCTGTTGCTTGTGTTGCAGATATGGAACTAAAAACTGCATTTCATTTTCTAAATAATACTTTTTTTTTGTGGCAGTGGAAGACACAGATCCACTTGGGATATGCTTTCTGCGAGCTCTTAGAAATCCAGTCCTTAAATTTCCCCTCTTACTTTTGACGACATCATCTAAAAATATCAAAATATATTTTAATATATTGCGTTTTTGTGTGTGTTTCAGATACTTAGCTACAGGCAAGTCGTTTTCAGCTATCCAATACAAATTTATGAGAGGAAGAACCACGATAAGAAAAATAATTGCTGAAACCACAACTGCAATTTGGGAGCATCTACAACCGATATTCATGCCAAAACCTACAGAGAGCACATGGAAAGAAGTAGCAAATAGGTACTACACGTTGTGTCAAATACCGAATTGTATTGGAGCTGTAGACGGCAAGCACATCCGTATTAAAAAGTTGCCCAAGAGTGGAAGTTTGTACTTCAACTACAAAAAATACTTTTCCATTGTTTTGATGGCCATAGCTGATGCGGAGGGACTCCCAAGTAACCAAATAGGGCGTACAGTGGACGTCGTTTCCACAAAGTCCGACCAAGAGGGCGTGACGTTGGTGCAAATGTCGAATTGGATTCGACGACGATTCGAAACGAGTTCGAAAGTGGGGAATGACGTGATGTCCGCTTAGCGTCTACTCAAACGTCCGCAAAGGCGAAAGTTCTATTAGGACGTCAATTGGTCTTCGTTTGGGCGTCGGTAGCCATCGGGAATCTTCTCTGTTGACGACATTGCATTCGCTACACATCATCGAACGGAAATACTTATGTCCCTCTTATACTTACATGAATTGCTGGGCGAACAAAGAGATGGGTAGAAAGATAAACGACAGCACAAACTTACAGATGATAGCGACGAAATAATGGAAACTTGTTATATTTACTTTTCGTAAATGGACTTTTCATCATGTTATATGCTGCCATTTCAGTTGCAACTAATTTTTTTTTGACAAAATTCTATCTAAAACGCTTTAAATTGAAATGGGCCATCTAAATATTTTGTTTTCAACAAAAAATTTCTTTAATTTAATTTTTCGTCAAAATTTTTTTTTCCACTAATTCAATAAAATTTTGATGCCAATAAAATTGTGCTGCTTCAAAATTGTCTCCCATCTATTCTTTATGCGATTTCCTCCAGTGATTAGCTTAAAATAAGAAGTTTAATTCTCGAAGGGAAATTATTTGAATCAACATCAAAGTGGAATATGGCGGATGGAAACATGTGCGCCCTCAAAGACGCGTCAGCTCATTTTCGCGCCCTATTAGACGTTAAGTTCTAATGGGAGGGCGTGAATACCTTCAAACACGCCTAAAAGGGCGTCTAGTGGAATTCAAGTCTGTTAGGGCGCCGAAATATTTTTTCAGAGATAATAAAAAATGTCACCTGTTTTAGTGAGACAAAAGAACTTGAGACGAAGTGAGACAAAGCACAAAATTACTCTCTTAATAAGCCCCATATCCAGGCTTCCTCTCTAATCAGAGGACTTGGTTTTCTGTCTTGCTCTTTTCGCACTTGGTTTTCTGTCTTGCTCTAATACGCCCAATAGGAATTCTACAGTAGAAATTACGCCCTATAAGGCGTCAGCTTGATTTAGATAAGGGATTGACGCCCTTATAGACCGATAATGGACGTATTGTCTGCCATACGCCTTAAGAGTCATGAAGGCGTCACACGGTCTCAATGCCTTATATAAGACGTTAAGTTCTTTTCAGGTCTTATTGGGCGATACTTCCATTAAGGTTTAATTTGAGGGCGCTCGGTCTTCTTTTCGTTCAGACGATACGCCTTATTGGAAAAAACGTCTTTGAGGAATTTTAATAGGTAGTGAAGTGGACATATCGACCGAATATAAGGCGGCCAGACTTTAGTGCGGTCGCCGATTACCAATTGCGTTACTTGGGCTTCTTCTCACAAGCGAAATAGAAACTCTGAAGTTTTTCAACATTCAAATGTCGGAAGAGCAATGGAACATGATCAACTGGGCATTCCTACTGAAGTTTTTTTGCCCAATGACAATTCTTGAGACCATATCCACAACGGAATCTAACCAACACAAAACGGATCTTCAACTACAGACTCTCAAGGACACGAAAAAGTGTTGAATGCGCTTTTGGAATGGCAACTTCCAAATTTCGGATACTGGAGTCTGCTATTTGTGCTAAAGAGGAGTCGATGGTTAACATAATAAAAGCGGTGTGTGTTCTTCACAATTTCATTCGCTCTCGTGAAGGACGTTTTAGTTCCTTTCACCTTTCGAATGAGGAAAACACCGAGGAAAATTGTGAAGCTTCAGCCGGAATAACAATTGATGAACTGGGAACAACTTCTACAAGACATTTCAATAAAACAGAGGCACGAAGAAATTATTTGGCCAATTATTTTATGCGAAAAGAAAATGCCTTACCGTGACAATGGAAGTATCGCCTTTAAATCTAAAATAAAGTTATAAAACTTTTACTTACGCGGTAGTTTTACTTCTTCCGCGATTTGTTTCCACGCCATTTCTATCCTATCCCGCTTTCGAATGGATCTGTGCAATCGTACAAGCATTTACGTTTTTCTACAGCTTGTACGATTGCTGTGTTTATCTTTTCCTCTTCGGTGGACATCGTATTTATTTTCGCTTGTCAAAATTTTATGATGTTCCCAAATAGTCAACATTAAAGTCAACATTATATGAAGTAGAGAGCCTATAACCTAGAGAGTGGCCAATAGACTGTGCTACTGACAATTATTACCGCCAGACGAAAAAAAATATTGAAAATTATCATTTTATTGTAATTTAACAAAAATGACATTAGAAACTACCCGACATGTTCCTGATATCAGCTACATTTAGGTCAGTTGAAAAAAGTCAGCTACGCGTCCTAGACATGCAGCTGCACATTTTTTGCAGTGTGCCATGCGCCATTGGATTACATGTGCAACTGATGTCGGGATCAGTCAGCTGCAGCAGCTGATAGCCATTGTGACATCTCAGTGTGACAGTTTTTCGAAAAAAAAATGAAAAACGAATTAAAGGCAATAAAATTTTCCACATATTTATCTTTTACTGTAAATCGATATCTTTTACCGTTCTCAAGTTATTTCAAAATTTGTACGTTTTGAGGTCGTCTTTGGTTGACAAAACGATAGGGCTATAGCATAAATTGCTCAGGGTCGTACATTTTGTGGAAGAAAGTTTTGTGTTGACCACAACTGATATTTTTCTATAAGTTTCAACTCCGATTATAATAATAATAATAATAATAATAATAATTTTATTAGTAATAATTTTACTTTTTCTTTACACAATCATGATTTTTCTGTTATAATATTTTTACTTGTTACGATTTCAAATTTTTTTCTCTTTAATTAATTTAATTATTTCAATTTTAAAGTTTCTTGGTCTTGTTTCTTCTTTTACACTTCTAGGTAACGAATTGAACAATTTGAGCCCATTATAAATAAGGTTGTTCTGCGATTTTGCCTGTGTGAATTTCGGCAATCTGATGTTTACGTCACCTTCCCTCAATCTATATGGTTGCACTTCCGATGTATATTGGATGAAGTCTCTTAGATATGTTGGTGCTTTGCCTTTCATCATGTTAAACACAAACAAGAGTACATTTAGTTTAACCCTTTCTTTCACGCTTAGCCATTTTAACGTTTCCAACATCAACTTAATTGCACAGTATTTATTCACCTTTAATATGCTTCTCATAGCCTTGTTTTGCAGATTTTGGAGTCTATTCATTGATTGCTCAGTACACATGTCCAATATAACATAGACAATGGGCGCATTCACGGTACTCAACGGTTGAGAGATTTGCTCAACAGTTGAGAGATTTACTCATCATAACCACTGATCGGACGCCATTTTTTGTATCAGAAAATTACTGCGATACTTTTCTGCTCAACCGATGGATTGAGTATTTTGACAGATAACAACTAGCGTTTTTTCGAAGAACAAAATATTTGAAAAAACAGAATGGCTTTTCTGGATCAAATTTACAAATTAAATGATATGGAATATAATATTTTCGAAACTCCGGAGGTGCATCACAGATTACAGACTGATAAGTTGCATTTTATTAATTTACAAGAGATGGAAATATTTCCAATCGTTTGAAGAAATTTTTCATTCCGCACTTTCGCCGATTCACGGCCTTTAAATATTTCATGCGCAAATAAAAATGTTTGCACTAAATCAGGAATCTGTTGCAATGTTTGTGGTAACATCATCTTCAGCTAAAAACTCCAAAAACCAGTGGTTTTCCATAATTCCAACTAACAATTTTCACACAACAAATTTTCCCTCCATTTGTCTATGACAAGATTGACAGATATCAGCTGTTTAATGTATCGAGGCATTCACGAGAACTCATCGAGATTTACTCAACTGTTGAGTGTTCGTGAATGCGCCCAATATGATTGCAATTTAGAAACAAGTTTTCCTGTAAAATTTTTTTTTGTCAGTCAAAATGTCAATATTTTTTTACAGCCTATTATTTTTTCAAATTTTCTAATATTCAATGGTATTTTTACTTTCTTCTACGGAGTATAATAAAGTATTGTATTCATGAAAAATTTCGACCTCTTAATTTTGCCTAAAAAACATTTCCCGATCACTCCTGAGTCGATTGGAGTCATCTTTAAAAAATGTCTTTCTGTCTGTCAGTCTGTCTGTCAGTCTGTGTACAAGATTTCTCAAAAACTAATAGAGCTAGCGCCATGAAATTTTATAGGCATGTGGGGTCCTGAAATGGGACGATCCTATCAACTTTTGGTGGAAATCCGTTAACCGGAAGTATCCAAAATGGCGGTTTTTCAAAAATCGCAATTTCGTTTTTCTCGATTTACTCCCAAACTACGCGTTTTTTCCCAAACTACGGCCTTAAGTATGACAAAACTTGGAGAAAATAAAATTTCCCACACTTTTGTCTTTAGCTATAACTCGATATCTCAACCTGTTATCGAGATAATCCGTTATTTCCAAAAAAACAGTTTTTTGCGATTATCTCGAAAACTAACGGGTTTTTGCTGACTGAATGTCACGGCATACAGACAACCAAGGTATGCTGTAAACTCAAATCTGACGTTTCGTTGCTACGTCACTTGTGCCGATTAGTTCGTCAAGTGCAGAAGGAATTTTGTATTCTGGATGGTTTTTTTTTAATTTGTGCGATCTAAATAAGATATTTGTAAATTAGTGGACTGATTGCATTAAATAGTGATCAATAAACATAAAAATTAATTAAAAAAAGTCGGCACAAATGACGTCACACCTGACTATCAAAAGTTTACAGCATACCTTGGTTGTCTGACTGAACTGAATGTATGAAGTGAATTAATGAGAATGGCATTCTGCACAATTTTGTCTTTTACCGTTATCCGTTATATTTTACCGTTATTGAGATATTTTCATTAGTATGTAAAAAATCATATTTTTGCGAATAATTTGCAAACTAACGGTTTTTCGACAAATCAGTTAAAAGAATAATTAAAGTTGTTAACATTTTCTACATTTTTGCCATTTACCGTAAATTGATATCTTTTACTGTTCTCAAGTTATCTCAAATTTTGTACGTTTTTGATATTTTTGGATGAACCAACAATTTATTGGGAGGCCGTCTTAGGTTGACAACGCGACAGGGCTCTAGCGTAAATTGCACAGGGTCGTGGATTTTGTAGAAGAAAGTTTTGTGTTGACCACAACTGATATTTTTTTAAAATTTTCCACAAAAGTCGAATTAATCACATTTTAACAAGTTCCGTTCACTATTTTGGGTGAAATATACTATGTATCGGATTTTGAATGTTTTTTTGAAAGTGCATATTTTGCCATTTTTAGTGCATATTTTATGCGCATAAAACGCCTTTTTTAGTGCATATTTTTGGCAGCCTTACTGATCACTAGGGCTGCCAAAAATATGCACTAAAAAAGGCGAAATATGCGCATATAATATGCACTAAAAACGGCAAAATATGCACTTAAATATGCACTTTAAAAACATTAAAAATCCGAAATATAGTATATTTCACCCAAAATAGTGAACGGAACTTGTTAAAATGTGGTTAATTCGACTTATGTGGAAAATAAAAAAATTGAAAAAATAATAGTCTGTAAAAAAGATTGACATTTTGACTGACAAAAAATTTTTTTACTTGTTTCTAAATTGCAACTGTTAAATTTTAAGATATTTCGAAAAGAGGTTCAATACTTCATATTGTCTATGGTATAATCGGGGCTAAAACTTGTAGAAAAATCTCAGTTGTTGCTACCACAAAACTTTCTTCCACACAATCTACGACCCTGCGCAATTTACGCTATCCCTATCGTTTTGTCAACCAAAGACGACCTCAAAATGTACAAAATTTGAAATAACTTGAGAACGGTAAAAGATATCAATTTACGGTAAAAGGTAAAAATGTAGAAAATTTCATTGCCTTTAATTCGTTTTTTAAAAGTTTTTTTCGAAAAACTGTTAGTTTGCAAGTAATTCGCAAAAATATATTTTTTACATTTTAATAAAAATATTTCAATAACGGTAAAAGATAATGGATAACTGTAAAAGACAAAATTGTGCAGAATGCCATTCTCATTAATTCATCTCATATATACAGTAAGCTAAAAACCATTTTTTTTTCGAGATCATGGAAAAAAATTAATTTTTTTGAAATAACGGTTTATCTCGATAACAGGTTGAGATATCGAGTTATAGCTAAAGACAAAAGTGTGGGAAATTTTATTTTCTCCAAAAAACGCGTAGTTTGGGAGTAAATCGAGAAAAACGAAATTGCGATTTTTGAAAAACCGCCATTTTGGATACTTCCAGTTAACGGATTTCCACCAAAAGTTGATAGGATCGTCCCATTCCAGGACCCGACATGCCTATAAAATTTCATTGCGCTAGCTCTATTAGTTTTTGAGAAATCTTGTACACAGACTGACAGACAGACTGACAGACAGAAAGACATTTTTGTAATATGACTCCAATCGACTAAGGAATGATCGGGAAATGTTTTTGAGGCAAAATTAAGAGGTCGAAATATACAATACTTTAATACAATACTTTGTTATACTTCGTAGAAGAAAGTAAAAACACATATTTATTTATTTTTAATATTTATTCTAGCTGAAACAGTCGAATTATAATTTGAATTGTACAAAAAAAATTTGGTTGTTCATGAAAGTTGTAAAATATGCAACTAAATATGCATTATATGCATTTATATGCATTTATATGCAAATATGCACTAACGTGTCAAATATGCGAAATATGCAACAACAAGTGACCTTCATTCGCTTCTAAACTTATTGATTCGGATGAATAAAAAACTCCCGGAGCCGAAATCATAACGAGAAGAAATATGCAAATGCATATTTTTGGCAGCCCTACTGATCACGAATCTGGTGTTAGAATTTTAAAATTCGTAACGGAAGGTCCTGTAACGATAAGGTTTTTTCCAGTTATTTATGGTTATTTAAGTTTTTAAGTTATTTATGGTTTTTTGGCATTCTAAAATTAATACAAAAAACTTTAAGCTGGCAACGAAGGGTCTGCTAGTCTAATATGAATAAGAAAAATCAAAATTATTTAGAACATAAATAATATTAGTCAATTTTTCTGAGTAACCACATCACTTCTTTTAATTAATGAACAAAGTTTAAGTTTACCAGTAAAATTAAAATTTTTAAACTGTCGCTAAAAACGTTAAAATTTGTTTGTAATGAACACTAAGACGAAGAATAAAGAGGTCTATTTCTTATTATCAAACACACCACTCAAGAACAATTTTCCCACTAGTGGATTTCATGAAAACTGTAACTCATGATCCACAAACATTTGTGTAATATATTTCAAGATACTGACATTTACAGTACGACTTGCAACAAACAAAACTAATGCCAATTTTGTTCTTTGTAGAAAGGTATATATAATTCACCATCTTTTTTTCTATAATGCAAAGTTATACATATCAGTAAATACATTTTTGAAATATTTCTAATAAAATTCTTTATCATATTCTTTAAATTATTTCTATTAATTTTTCTTAGGTCGTGGTGGCGAATCTTCAGAAGATGAATCTGTTAATGATAATGACAGCGTCTACTCGCTTCAATCAGATAACGCAATATCACTTGATGAATCTGAAGAGACAGCACAGCCAGAACGATGTGAAGAAAAATTTATTCAGGCATTAGAAAATGCAGCCGAAAAATCAGCACAAACTCGAGTCCAGGCTCTTCAAGTTCTTTGTGAGACATTGATGCATCGTTATATACCAGATTTTGTTGAAGATCGAAAAGTTACTTTGATTGACGTAATTGAAAAATCAATACGTCGTGGAAAAGGGGCCGAACAAGGTTGGGGTGCAAGATTAGCTCCTCTTTTGGTGCTTCAATTAGGAAATGAAGAGACCGTTTCTAAAGGGTTAAATCAGTTTCTTCTTACTGCTATGCAAGATAAATCGGTTGCATTCGATGCGAGAGCGAAATGTTGTGCCGCTCTCGGGTTATTAAACTTTTTAGGTGGTGAGGACATTGGAGATCGATTGACATTAATGCAATTCTTTGAAAATATATTCAGCGAAAGTTACTTGAGAGATGAAAAAACTCCAATTTCGGTTAATGCTGAAGCAGCAGCATTTCATGCAGAAGCTCTTAGAGCTTGGGGATTGCTCTTAACACTGATTCCATCTGGCGATTTCGTATCTTTGATGAATAATGGAGAAATGGTTCCGTATGTGCAGACATTTTCCGAAAATTTACAAAGGATATAAAATTTTATTTTTTCAGATCTATTAAAAAATTAATGGGTCTTTTACAGTCGTCACATTTAGAAGTACGAATGGCAGCCGGTGAAACTATTGCTCTTGTGCTTGAAAGTGGCCGTTGCCATGACGAAGATTTTTTAGATCAATATTTAGGTGAACTTATTATTGCTACCAAACAGTTAGCTACTGATTCACATAAATATCGCGCTAAACGTGATAGAAAAACTCAAAGAGCTACATTTAGAGATTTGTGGAAATATTTGGAAGTTTGTTTTATAAATTTTTCTTTTATATTGAAACCTTAACAAAAAATATTGTCTTTAGGAAGACGTTTCGCCAGAAATAAATATTCGTTTTGGTTCTGAATCACTTTTGTTAGATACATGGGCTATACATCATCAATATACTGCTTTATGTTCAGTCATGGGTCCAGGTATGACTTCACATTTACAAGAAAATGATTTTGTTCGAGATGTTTTACAACTAGGAGCAAAAGTTGTACCAAGTCCAGTTACAAAAGCAAGCAAGCAAACCAAATTGGAAAGGGTAAGCACTTTTAATAAAAGCAGCCTTTGAACTAATTTTAGAAGATAAAAGCAAGGTGTCTGTCTCGTATAGACGGCCAGAAGACGTGAATCCGCCTACAACGACCGCCAATAGATATTTAAGTAAGAAATTTTAGTGAAAAGGAAACTAAAGAAACAATTTGATTGACCGTAATGTTACGTTTACGGGATGTGCCTTTCCGTTTGGTGAATTTCGGCATCTTGTACCTAAAAATCAAATTTCACTTGCAGCACAACGAACAAATGTTTAATTCTAAAATGTTATAGGGCATTTTCATAAATATACTCGGAAGTGGCGCAAATTGCACAAAACATTTTCTTCCATTTCTCCGTAATACTTAGTTGTTCATTAATTTGCGAAAGTAAACTAACTAAACGAATAACATATAACTGGGTTTATTATTATCAAAATCTTTTGTGTTATTTGCAGAACTTACATTCATGAAAACGCCCATAGATGAAAAACAAATAAAAATCAAATTAAAATAAAATTACACGATAAAAACAACAAAGCAATTTCAATTTACAGCAACTAAAATCTTAAACACAATCCGCCTGCTCATACGACTCGTATACAGAAATTAAAGGAAACACGGGGCAATCAAGAGAAACAATCAAGTAAAATGAATTTCCAGAACCAGAACAACCCATATAGAGAAAAGAAACAATCAAGAGTAAAAGCTTACACTCACCCTCAACATACTTCGTCGTGTTCTCTTTCCTGTGCCTCTTCCAAATATTCAATATCACAAAGAAAACATAAAAAGAGTATAAATGTGAAATCTGTACTACAAGCAGCAAACACAGCATAACAGCGGCAGTGAAAATTTAGATTTTGATTTTTAACAAAATAATTGAACATAGTTTAACATAACAAAATACCCTAAACAATGCTTTAATGTAGGCCGCATTTTATAACACAGTTTCTGTTCGGATGTCACCACAAACTATCGAGTATCATCGATTGCAAATTTGTTATCATGGCAGCAAGCCGATTTTCTAATTTGTACCCCCATAACCAAAATCCAAGACGTATCCACGTCAAAAAAATTTACTTCTTTGTTATCTGGTTACTGATTTGACCAGCACATAACTATCTTATACAAAATCTACGTTCTTGCGTAACTTCCAAGCCCCAATTTCACCGAAATTCGTTTACCGCCAAAATGTATACTTGCCAGAACACAATTTCCAATTCAAGTCAAATCAAATTTCTCAAAACTTCGTTTCCCGCCAAAAATTACAGGGCCTATGTTGACGCCACCACTGCACCACAGCTACCATAGAATTCGTTTAACTATTGTTCATTTGAATTAGAATTTTAGTCTCTCTCGATACTTCTATTGTACCGCGTCATTATCGGAATTTAAGAATAACTGAATTTATACCGAATTATTTAGTGAAATATACTGTTTTTAAGATTAGAAAATCTGCCGAGCTTTTTACTTTTGCCCCACTGCAATTGTTGAAAGTAGCAACATTATTTATGGTCCTTCGAGCCGGATACGCGAGTGGAAGTGCCAAATTCCTTGTACCGCACGGTTCTTCGACTCGAGAAATATTGTAGTAAAATTCTGATACCGATCTAATCGAATTCGAAGTATTGGAGAGCTCAAATTACATACATCGTTTACACAAATGATCAGCGAGCATCGTTAATTACTTTCTCTCTAAAGACCATCTAAAGACAAACAGCAATTTATTCGTGGCCAGTAAACTGTACATTCACAACGGCGTTAGTTCTATGGTCAAACCTTATTGTCTTCTCTTACGAACAAAGTTGCATTGTATTCGAAATATCAAAACAATTTAGTCATCTATACAATGTCAGCTGCTAATAAACGAACCACTGCAAAGAATGCCCTTGCTCGCACATTGGCAGCTAGCAAAAAACAGCAGGAATATGACCAATCTGATATTCAAGCCTTTCTAAGTCTATTAAAGGATCAATGGACTGCTTTTTTATCTACGCATGAGCTAGTGCTGGAATCCTGTGGTGCCGCCACCATTGCCGATCAAGAAGTGGAATATTTTCAAGCTGAAGAGTGGTACCGTGTGGCGCTCGCTAATCTGAATCGCAATTTATCAAAATTACAGTCATGTAATACCGCGAACGAGAGTACCACTACACCATCTTCCGCAACGCAATCCGAAAGAAGCCCATTCGCTTCTTCCGGACTAAAACTACCTCGCATTCAAATTCCAACCTTTGCTGGAGAGGTGAAAGAGTGGATTCCGTTTCGCGACCTATTTTCATCTCTGGTAGTCAATAATACAAACCTAGCTGGCAGTCAAAAGTTGCATTACTTGCGCAACGCTTTGGCTGGCGAAGCTTTGCAACTAATCAAGGCTTTTCAAATATCGGACAATAATTTTCGCGAGGCATGGACCGTACTCAACAAGAGGTATGATGTGAAACGCGTCATCGTGGATTCGCATTTTTGCAGCATTTTTGACATTCCTAAGGTTATCAAGGCCAGTTCTACTGCATTACGTTCCCTGTTAGACGTTACCGAAGAACACATACGTGCTCTAAAGGTTCTCGATCGACCCACTGAACATTGGGATGACTGGCTTGTGCACTTGACTGTACAGAAACTTGACGCAGACTCTCATCAACAATGGGAATTATCGTTGAAAGATCATGACGTACCAACGTTCAAAAAACTTGCTGAATTTTTGGAAGTACGATGTCGGTCTCTAGAGGCTTTGGAATCCCATTTCCATCAGGCTTCCAGCAGCAAAAGTGTTAAGACCAACCCTTCTATCAATAAGAACAAGGCGTCAAATTCAGCTCTCCATGCATCCGCTCAAAAATGTCCTTGTTGCAGTCAGGATCACCGCATATATCAATGTCAAACGTTTAAAACAATGTCTATGGACCAGCGTGACGTAATTCAAAGGGACAAGGGGCTATGCAAAAACTGTCTCAGCATCGGTCATGCGTCTGACCAATGTCGAAGTTCCCATACATGTCGAATTTGTCGAAATCGTCATCACAGTTTATTACACCGCGAACCAATTAGCTTGACCACATCTCGTACACTAGATTCTACAAAAGTCCCAGTAGGTGAAGTACTCCTCGCAACCGCTTTGATCAAGGTACGTGATTCCGCTGGAAGGGTTCAACTAGCTCGAGCATTGCTTGATTCTGGCTCCAATATTTCATTCATCACAGAATCTTGCGTGCAACGCTTACAACTGAAACGAACTTCATTGCCAATGATCATCGAAGGTATTGGTTCTACAGCTGCTGTGACGTCAAAGGGGCATGTGGATCTAACGTTCCAATCAAGGCAAGGTTCATTTACCGAATCTGTCCAAGCCCATGTATTATCGCGAATTACAAACGACTTACCAGCAAGCGGTAATTGTCAACAATCATGGCCACATCTAGCAAATTTGCAGCTAGCCGACCCGCTCTTTTACAAGGCTGCTGCAATTGATGTGTTGATGGGTGCAGATGTGATGTGTGATATACTTCTTCAAGGAATCATAAAAGGTCCACCTGGTACACCTGTAGCTCAAAATACAGAACTTGGCTGGATACTATTTGGCACATTACAACAACCTGCGATACCTAAATTATCCAATTCTATAGCATTGCATGCAACATCTTTGACTGAGCAAATCGCAAAGTTTTGGGAACTTGAACACATCCCAAAGATCAAGTTCCTCACCATGGAGGAAAAGGCTTGTGAGTCCACGTTTGCCGCAACCTATCGCAAATCGTCAACAGGACGTTTTGTGGTAAAACTACCTTTTAAAGGTGAACCGGTCTTTGGTGATTCCCGACAAACTGCTGTTCGCTCGCTGCTGCGAATGGAATCAAGATTTGCGAAAAATCCACAGCTTCAGAAACAATATTCGAATTTCCTTCAAGAATACCTGCAACTAGGTCACATGAGAAAAACTACAACACCTGAAACTCCTTCGAAATGTTATTATTTACCGCACCATGCAGTCTTCAAGGAGTCAAGCAGCACTACAAAGCTGCGTGTCGTTTTTAATGGTTCTTCAATCACCTCCAATGGCAACTCATTAAATTCCACCCTTATGATCGGGCCACAGCTTCAAGCTGAGCTGCCAACTATTTTACTGCGATTCAGAGTCCATCGGTTTGCAATGACTGGGGATATCGAGAAGATGTACCGTCAAGTATGGGTTGACGAGAACGACACCGAATTCCAAAGGATTGTGTGGCGAAATTCCCCACTTGACGAAATAGAAGATTTTCTCCTTTTAACAGTCACATATGGCACCTCTTCTGCTCCATACCTTGCAGTTAAAGCCCTACAGCAATGTGCAACTGATGAAAAAACTCACCATCCAGCAGCCGCGCGGATTATTAACAACGACTTTTATATGGACGATTTGTTGACGGGTGCACACAATGAGGAAGAGCTACTTTCTTTGAAACAAGACATTTCAACCGTATTAAGTAGAGCAGGTTTTAACATCCGCAAATGGGCATCCAATTCATTGGTTTTACTAAACAGTGTGCCAGTAGAAGAACGCGAAATCAAAACCTCTCTAGAACTAGGCGACCAGGACATCGTAAAAGCTCTGGGATTAGAGTGGATGCCTTCTTCTGACTCCCTTATGTTCAGCTGCGACTTTGGATTGCCACCAACTAATGTTACGAAGAGGACACTGCTTTCGGACGCTTCTAAATTATTTGATCCGTTAGGTTTACTTTCTCCTACTACCATAATCATAAAGGCTTTATTTCAGAAACTTTGGCGCCCTAAGGTTGAATGGGATGACAAAGTACCGGACCAAATTCTCCACCAATGGCAGACATATCGACAAAACCTAAAATATTTAAACGATATTCGAGTCCCTCGATGGATTGGCACGGGAGATTCCGAAGCTTTTGTCGATCTACATGGTTTTGCTGATGCATCTCAGATGGCGTATGCTGCTGCTCTTTATGCCCGTGTTGAAGCACCCAATAAAAGGGTTAAAGTCACCTTAATATCAGCGAAGACTAGACTCGCACCACTAAAAACACTCACGCTGCCTCAGTTGGAACTTTGCGCTGCTTCCTTACTGGCTACTCTGATATCCTACGTCAAAGGCTCATTAAATTTAAATATAAGACAGATTTTCGGATGGTCTGATTCAACTATCACTCTTGGCTGGATTCACAAATGCCCAAGTAAGTTAATCACATTTGTGGCGAACAGAGTTGCATCTATTCAAGTCATTCTACCGGCGGAAAACTGGCTTCATGTTCCCTCAGAACACAACCCGGCAGATTGCGCTTCGCGTGGAGTTCAACCACAAGACTTGGCGAACCATCCCTCTTGGTGGTCTGGGCCATCTTGGTTAGGCCAATCTGAAGCAATGTGGCCTAAACAACCAACCAACTGGAACACATCTATTGGACTTCGTAAGCAGGCACTTCCCGCGATATTGATGTGTGACGACAACGATCTAGAGCCTGAAATCTTGGGCTTATATTCTTCCTTTTCAAAATTGAAACGCATAGTCGCGTATATCTTGCGTTTCACTTATAACTGCAGAAGAACTAACAAGGCGCTAAGGAGGAAGGGGTGGCTCTCCTCTCCAGAACTACAGGACGCTCTAACTCTTTTAATAAGGCTGAGCCAAAGCCATGCATTCTCCAACGATATCGCGAAATTACAAAATCGCCTACCACTATCGAAACGGAGTCGATTGTTGAAATTGGCTCCCTTTCTCGACAGTTCCGGTATCCTACGTGTAGGTGGTAGATTGCGTCATGCTGACAACTCCCTCGACAGCCGTCATCCAATCCTACTGTCTAATAATTCGTCGCTGTCAACACTTATATGTCAGGAGATGCACAAAGTCACATTACATTCTGGACCTCAATTTATTCAAGCCTTATTGAACCAGCGCTACTGGATCTTAGGTGCAAGAAGGTTAGTGCGGAAAATCACACTTAACTGTCCTAAATGCATTCGGCAAAGACATCAGCAATCATCCCAACTTATGGCTGATCTTCCATCCTTCAGAGTACGACCTTGTCGTCCATTTTTGAGATCGGGAGTCGATTTTGCGGGCCCTTTTCAAGTACGCGCTTCGAAAGGCCGTGGAATCAGACTGAATAAGTGCTACGTTGCTGTCTTTATATGCATGGTCACAGGAGCGATGCATTTAGAACTATCCAGTGACTTGTCATCACAGACCTTCATAGCTACGTATAAAAGATTTATTGCACGAAGAGGTCATTGCCAACACCTGTTTAGCGATAACGGCACAAATTTTGTAGGTGCAGATCGCGAGTTGAAACTGCTTCTTCAAGAAGCGATGCAGGATGAAGCTACCTGTAATTTTTTAAGGAATGATTCTACTGAATGGCACTTCAATCCTCCTTCCGCTCCACATATGGGCGGATTCTGGGAAGCTGCGGTTAAACGCTTAAAATATTATTTAAAACGCACTTTAGACGACGCATCACTAACGTTTGAAGAATTTTCCACGTTGCTAGCTGAAGTCGAGGCCTGCGTAAACTCACGGCCGCTATGTGCTTTATCATCGGATCCAGGAGATCTTCAAGTACTCACACCTGGCCACTTCCTAATTGGGGAACCTCTCAAAACTCTTCCTGAACCGGACTATTCTAATCAGGATCTGTGTCTGTCGCAAAGGTGGAAGTTGATTAGCCAGTATCGTCAACACTTCTGGAGACGTTGGAGCCGCGAATATCTAGTCCAATTACAGAAACGGGCGAAGTGGACTAATACGACTGATAACTACGAAATTGGAACTTTAGTCCTGATAAGAGATGAACGGTTACCACCATCCAAATGGAGGATGGGCCGCATTATCCAAGTGCACGTCGGCTCCGATGGACTTGTGCGAGTGGTCAGAGTGAAAACTTCCGATGGTGAATTAACCCGACCAATCGTTAAACTCTGTCCACTTCCAACCTCACAGTTAAACTAAACGTATTTAGTTCAAGGCGGCCAGGATGTTGACGCCACCACTGCACCACAGCTACCATAGAATTCGTTTAACTATTGTTCATTTGAATTAGAATTTTAGTCTCTCTCGATACTTCTATTGTACCGCGTCATTATCGGAATTTAAGAATAACTGAATTTATACCGAATTATTTAGTGAAATATACTGTTTTTAAGATTAGAAAATCTGCCGAGCTTTTTACTTTTGCCCCACTGCAATTGTTGAAAGTAGCAACAGCCTATTTTGGTATCTATTTGGAATCAGTTTAAGAAGAGATTCTCTGTCATCCATGCATTTTTGCTTGATTGGTACAATACTGGCAAAGAAAATCTCGAAAACGTTCTGGGATTTTTGAATGATTAGTAGTTTAAATTTGTGTCTTCCAGTTGCACTTCCAAAGAAGTTACGCGTTCCTTGCTAGTTTTTCGACCTGGTGCAGTTTTTTCAGTCGTTAACACTAGCGTTTTTTCTGGAAGAAGCTTCCAATAAAGAGCTGTCTCATCAGCGTTATAAATCTGCTTTTGATTAAGCGAATTTTGTCTGAAGAAGGTATGAAAAGCTCTTAAAAATGGTTTCTTACCCATTCAAATAACGCATCTTCCATTTTAGGCATTTCTGAAGTTCTGAGAGTCTTCCTCTTATTAACAGCAAATTCCGTTTTTCTTACAAAACTCAAAAGTTTATTTGATTTGTGTTTGATCGCAGCGATTGTAGATTTCGATACCCGATACCGTTGTGCTATATATAATCCAGAATGGCCTGGCTGCAATTTTTTTTTAAATGTCTACTTTATCTTTTATGGTGAGAAATTTGTGTTGATTTTGCGTTGTTGCCATTTTGTATTTGTTAAATGAAAACACTGGTGGAAACACTAAAAATAATAAATACTTATAGTATCATTGGTTGATAGGGGTGTGAATTTAGTGCGATATTTTGGAGTTATCTTCATCTGGTTGGTGAGCTTCTGTTCTAAAAATGAAGTAAATACAAATTCATACATTTACGGACGCATCGGCGAAGGTGTATGCAACGGTGATTTACGTACCGATTGAACGATAGATATGAGGTTAAAAGCTTCAAAGACCAAGGTCGTGCTGATAAAATAACGCAACCTTCCGCAATTAGAATTATGTGCTAGATATCCAGCTGACAAAACTACTGCGAAAGATTTTGGATAGTTGACTCTACAATCACGCTAGCCTGGATCAGTGCGGACCCAAGGAAGTGGAAGACGTTCGTGACGAATAGGGTGGCCTCCATTACCAACGTCCTAACTCCGACGCGATAGTTCCATGTCCGATCCAAATTCAATCATCCAGACATCGCTTCCCGTGGCATATCACCCATTCAGTTGGAAAACAGTGACCTCTCGTGGAACGGGCCGGGGTTTCTAAGGAACAATCCAATTTATTTACCGAATTGGACACCCGTCCAAGTATAGGAAGAACGGAAAATATTTTACACACAATAACATGTACTAATGATTTACTAAATGATTTAATTGCGAAATTTTCCAGATTCCGTTCGATGCAAAGAGTGATAGGCTGGTGCCAGTGATTTACGAACAATATGCGAGCACAGCACTCATTGCGCATTAAGGGCGAACTCACTACAACTGAGATGAGAACAGCTACTTGCACAATCATCAAAATAGTACAAGCGGAAACATTCAACGAAGAAATAAGTAATTGTACAACACTAGAAACCGAACGAACAGCAAGTTATCCGCGCTGTGTCCATTTATTGATGAGGGAGGAGTTCTAAGGGTTGAAGGCAGACTGCGTAACGCTTGTCTTGGATTCGAGCAGCGATACTGCCAAAAACTCATCCAGTAACGAGATTAATTATTGAAGCGACCCATTTACAACACTTTCATTCAGGACCACAGCTAACTTTGCAAATTGAATGCAAATTGAAATCAGGACGCGTATCTTCCAATGTGGGCATCGACTACGCTGTTCCTATTGTGATCTTGGAAGGGCAGCGGAGGGAAAACTTATAAGGCGTACATTGTAGTCGATTTAACAGCAGATTCCGTGCTGGCTGCGATAAGGCGTTTTACTGCGAGACGTGATCTGTGTGAGAATAAAGCTTGTCCCACAATTACGCGCGAAGCGGCGCGGCGCGGCGCGGTGACAGATGGTAGTAGAAACTATAGGTTTGTATGAGTTGGTTTATAATTGCGCGGTGACCAAACGCGGCAGCCGCGCGGCGACCGCACGGCACCGCGAAGAGTAGGTCTAGTTTCTACTTCCAGACGCGGTTGGAAGCGGTGACAGTTGTTTATGTTTTCTGAGTGTTGCAAATATTTTTATCAAGTAAAAAGATGGAAAAGAACTTTGAAAACGCATTCGAAACGGAAAATGAAACGGAAAAATTAATAATCTTCAAATTTTCTGCGATTTTTAGGTTATGAGAACACAAATAGAGCTGCAACCGCGCCGCGTAATTTCGGTTTAAAAATGACTGCGGCTGTCGCCCTGCAGCTCTGAGCTAACCGCGCCGCTGCCGCACCGCGCCAATTGTGGGAGAAGCTTAACTATTCAGAAAACGGACGGAATTTTGTTGGGTCGACTAATTTCTACGGACTTCAATAGTCAAGTCAGTAGTCAACCTAGTGAGCAGTTTATACAATGGCACATTATTCCTCCTGTGTTCCCTCGTTTTTGTGTTATTTAGGAGGCAAGAGTGAAATCCGTGAAATACCATTTGCGAAGAGTAGTTGGTGAATCCAGATTGACGTATGAGGAGATGCCAACAGCTTACGTTTTCAACAAGGTAACGAGTAAAGACGCAATATGAAGCGTAATCCACTCGAGGTGTGTGCGTCGGTTATGTCCAAGAAGGCATGTCGAATTTTGATGCCGAATGAAAGGAAAATTACTATCACCAGAGACCAATTTTTTGGATGTTAACGGAAAATCACATTACAGTGAATATATCCTAAAGAGCTCTACAAAATGCGGATCGCCCAGATTGAGTACAGGTTTAAAAATGACTGCGGCTGTCGCCCTGCAGCTCTGAGCTAACCGCGCCGCTGCCGCACCGCGCCAATTGTGGGACAAGCTTAACTATTCAGAAAACGGACGGAATTTTGTTGGGTCGACTAATTTCTACGGACTTCAATAGTCAAGTCAGTAGTCAACCTAGTGAGCAGTTTATACAATGGCACATTATTCCTCCTGTGTTCCCTCGTTTTTGTGTTATTTAGGAGGCAAGAGTGAAATCCGTGAAATACCATTTGCGAAGAGTAGTTGGTGAATCCAGATTGACGTATGAGGAGATGCCAACAGCTTACGTTTTCAACAAGGTAACGAGTAAAGACGCAATATGAAGCGTAATCCACTCGAGGTGTGTGCGTCGGTTATGTCCAAGAAGGCATGTCGAATTTTGATGCCGAATGAAAGGAAAATTACTATCACCAGAGACCAATTTTTTGGATGTTAACGGAAAATCACATTACAGTGAATATATCCTAAAGAGCTCTACAAAATGCGGATCGCCCAGATTGAGTACAGGCAACCAAAGTGCGATGGAGAGGATGAAGATGAAACTCTTGTGTACATACGAGGAGGAGGTAGACCTCCCATATTAAGCACCAGACAAAGTTTGACAAGAAGGAAGGCCCAACTCGTAGACCAAGGGTTTTCTTAACAACCCGGAGCAGATTACGTAAGAATTGAGAATTTTTGGGTTGCTTGCAACTTATGAAAATCACATCGGGTAAGTAATCGCTGCGGATATTCAAGAAAATTTCCTAACTTTAAAAAAACACTTCGATATTCCACTGGCGAAAAGTTTCGATTATGCTTAGAATCGGTGTACAGGTGTTGGATTCGCTCTTCGCGGTAATCGAACTGCACGATATGTAGGACTTCTTACCAAGTAAGTTTACGTTCGTGACCTTTGCATTCGCAACATATCGATATTCGTCACCATTTCGTTAGAAACGAGTTATCTAAAGGTGGAATTTCACTGGAGCACATTTCTACTGATGAGGTGTCAGCCAATATGTTGACCAAAAATATCATCACTATCTACAAAATTAGGGATGCAGGAGATATTAAGTGCTACTTACTGAGGTGGCGTGTTGAAAAAATTGCGTATGTCTTTACAGTAACCTTATTGAAATATTTCATATATAGTACTGTAAACTGTTATATATTTATACTGGAATCTCTTGGAATGTCATTCATTTAATGTTTGATGTGGATACGTCTTAGATTTTGGTTATAGGGGTACAAATTAGAAAATCGGCTTGCTGCCATGATAACAAATTTGCAATCGATGATACTCGATAGTTTGTGGTGACACCCGAACAGAAACTGTGTTATAAAATGCGGCCTACATTAAAGCATTGTTTAGGATATTTTGTAATGTTAAACTATGTTCGATTATTTTTTTTTAAATCAAAATCTAAATTTTCATTGCCGCTGTTATGCTGTGTTTGCTGCTTGTAGTACAGATTTCACATTTAACCTCTTTATGCTTTCTTTGTGTGTATTTTTTTATGTTTTCTGTTTCGTTCTCTAAAGAGAGAAATTTTGAGCTCCGCGGTACTGTTCGTAAGATTCGGAATGATCGATGCACATTTTTTGTTCTTCCTCCCCAAGTTAAGAACGGAATTGTTTCTTTTTTTTAATGTTTTTCTGGGCTTAGCGGCCTAAATGTTTTCTAGTTTGGTCCAGAAATTAAAAAAAAAACATGTGTGTGCAGTGCACACGCGGTAGAAGTGAAACCTTAGGAAAACTAAACAGCGAGAGAATGAGACGAATGCGGTATCAGGTGTGGGATAGTTATAGCGTTTATTTATTATAATATTGGTACCAAGTTCAAAAGTCATATTATATTTTTATTGAAAATCTAATACCGGATTCGTGATCAGCGACCCCAAAAACCCTAAAATGCAAATTTTTCCGGGGAAAATGGGAAAAAGGATATTTTCATTATCCTTACAGGACCTTCCGTTTCGAATTTTGAAAATCTAATACCGGATTCGTGATCAACGACCCCAAAAACCCTAAAATGAAATTTTTCCGGGGAAAAATGGGAAAAACGATATTTTCATTATTCTTACAGGACCTTCCGTTTCGAATTTTGAAAATCTACATAGCTAAAAACGTGCTCCTGGCAACACAGATTATTTTGCAAAAAACCGCATAAAAATCGGTCCAGTAGTTCTTGAGTTTTGTAATCTCAGGCAGACAGACAAACAATAAAACATCCATTTTTATTTATATACGAGTAGATATGTATATATTGCAATTTATGACGAAACATAATTTATCGCCTCCTCTCTCCACTTCCTCCCTCCTAACACTTCTCCCCTTTCCCTTCCCGTACCCCGCCCTCTTCCCCTTCCCCTACCCCTTCCCCCTTTCCATCAATCTTGTTTACGATAAATTGACTGGCACCCATCTGTATTCTATCTCACTTTCTCGTAGGCTAAAATATCCTATCTCTTTTTACTGTCGCTTTTTCGTTTCATCGAGTTTGAAATCACTCACAACGCCGCTAAAGAAGTTTTCACTTCAAAAACAATATGTTCTCGAATATTTACTCCGACGTTTCGACATCAATATATATGTCATCATATTTAGACTTACATGTTTGAGAACAGTGATAAATGTCTGGATACATTAAAAACGGGTTACACAAAAGTATAATAAATAAATAAAGTCACAAAACGAGGAAAGAAAGAGAAACACAAATTATTTTAAACTTCATATTTGATCAGCTGTACTTCGTCTTATCAGAATTGATAGCGGTAACAATGATGCGTCAGCTGATTTTTGAAAAACGCGATTAATACACAAACAATCTAAAGATGTGTTAGTATGTAGGTATTATTGTCTCGATAGCTTCGTCAAGTTTTCGTTATTTGTTTCAGTCCTTTTCCTTTTTCGATTTTTCTTCTCTTTCTCACCTTCCTCGAAAAAGGCAATCTAGTATAAAATATCTATTGGCGATCATTGTAGGCGGATCCACGTCTTTTGGCCGTCTCTACGAGACAGACACCTTTTTCTTTCGCGGCCACAATTTTCGTTCGACAATATTATTTCACCACTTGAATTTAGAAAATAACATAAAGATTTAATATACGTTATCATAATTCAAACGTTTATAATATTTTATGTTTTAATTTTTACTTTTCAGCACTTGCTGAATGCCGCTGCGTTTAAAGCACGTACAATAACCAGAGGAAAAAATCGTGATAAACGATCAGCTGTTTTCAATTAACATAACTGCTATCTAGTTTAAATGAACATTCTATAGTTTTTTTTTGTTATTGCAATGCGAAACTCTAGGATAGGTATACCGGTGTGTTATCAAACAATATATACATATTTGTAACTATATTGTTTTATGAGTTTAAATCAAACAAAAAAACAACTAAAAACTACTAAATTTCTTAATTTTATACGTATAAATTGTTTGCTAAATCTGACTTGTATATTTGTCAATAGATTTTAAAAGTATTTATCATAAAATTTAATACATAAAATATGATCAGTTATCCAAATTAAATTATAAATTCATTAAATAATTGATGACATGAATAAAAGTTGTACAAACTTATTCAAATGAATGCAATAAAAACAATGATTTTTTTGTTTGTAAAAAATGCGGTATTCATTTTACATATAAATTATCTTGCCGGATTAAAGTTTTTTGTTCAAAAAAAAAATTAAAAACTAAACTTTGTTATGCTTTTTGCACCAAAAAATAAATTAAAAACTTTTGACAAAAAATTGTTATCTTTACAGTACCTCCCGTTTCGAATTTTGAAATTCTAACACCAGATTCGTGATCAGCAAACTCGAAACCTTCTAATGCCGGTTTTTCGAAGAAAAATGGAAAAAAGGATATTTACGTTAACCTTACAGAACCTTGCATATCGAATGTCCAAAATTTTGTATGGATTTCTTTCGACAGAGCTCCTGCAGTTCCTATTGAACTGATTTTGATGATTCTTTTTTTTAAATGAAAGCTCTATAGCTGTAGATATGTCCGTTTTATTTTTTTTTTAATTTTTAATAATACTCTATTAGTGATTTGCCTTTCAAAATTATCAATACGCCGCTAACTAAGTCTTCAATGTTAACACGACATTCCATACTGTCTGCTCAGCGCAGTGAGTTAGCAGTTGGACTACCATGCACCAGACACCGGGTTTAATTCTTATCGGTGACAAAATTCTTTTTTTTTCTTTTCAAATTCTTTTTTGTTGATTTATTTACTTTTTTTAATATTTTATTACTTAATTTATCTTTAAGTTTACATTTTTACTCCTGAATAAGTGTTAGACTACAATGCGCCAGATGTGCGGGTTCGATTCCGAGTGTTGACAAAATGTTTTTTTTTTCAAATTTTTTTTTTACCTTAAATTAGGGTCAAAGTGGGTAAATGTAAACAGGGGTAATTGTAAACACTATTGGTTGTCCCCAAACTGCTATTCCTTAGCTTATCTAGACAATATATTGGAAATTGATCTTTTGTCTCACTGCAGACACGTGGCACAATAGATCTATGAGAGGGTTCGTTGTGTATGAGCTGTCAAAAAAGTGCTTCTTTTTAGTGTGATTTCAGTTTTTCTAAGAGTGAAAAGAATTAGTTTTTGAAGTGATTTTTAAAAGAAAGTATGTATGTTTTACTTTATATACGAACATTATAGTTGTTTGAGATCGATTATATATGTTAATTTTTGTCTATAAACAAACTGTAAAAAGTTATTGTCTGTTTACATTTACCCCCTAATTTTGAACCTCATGTCCAAATGTAAACATTATAATGGGGTTAATGTGAACAACTTGGGGCAAAAGTAAACACCCTTTTTATACCCGTATGGTGAAACCAAAGGGTATATTAACTTTGCCTTACCGTTTGTAACTCCAAATCCTGTCATCACACACAAAAATGAATTACACCAATGTGTTTAGAATGATAAAAATAATCAATTTTTTGCGCAGATTCGTTTTTCGTAAGATGCGAGGCTAAGTTCGTTAATGGGCAGAAATGGACCATTACGGGGGGTACTCCTCATACGAACGAAAACGTTTTTTACAAATATCTCAAAAACGGTGCATCTTATCAAAAAAGTGCAAGAACAAAAGTTATTTAGCATATGATTCTACATAAAACTCCCATACATCGAAATCTAATTGGAATAAATTTTAAAAATTCTTATTCAAAAGTTTGACTTCCAAGTGAAATTTTGGTACAGCTGTTCGAACTTTGATACGAATATCACCATACGGATTTTCAATAATTGCCAGATTGGCAATTATAGCTTTTGTTATGTTTATACCCGTATGGTGAAACCAAAGGGTATATTAACTTTGCCTTACCGTTTGTAACGCCAAGATCCCATCATCGCACAAAAAAATGAATTACACCAGTGTGTTTAGAATGATAAAAAAAGTTGAATTTAGCATGTCCGTCCGTCTGTCTGTCTGTCTGTCTGTCCGTCCGTCTGTCTGTCTGTCCGTCTGTCTGTGGCGCGGATTACGGGCGCACGGATTGAGCTACAGACTTGAAATTTGGCACAGATCCGTTTTTCGTAAAATGCGAGGCTAAGTTCGTTAATGGGCAAAAATGGACCATTAGGGGGGGTACCCCCCATACGAACGAAATCATTTTTTGTGAATATCTCGAAAACGGTGCATCTTATCAAAAAAGTCCAAGAACAAAAGTTATTTAGGATATGATTCTACATAAAACTCTCACAGCCTTATTAATAAAAAATCCCTAACACGGAGATAACTCATGTGCTAACTAACTCCGAGATAGCAAACTTATACATTAGTTAACTATTCTTATTAATAAAAATTTTTCCTCCATATAATAGCTAACTCGTATTTTATTTAAAAATTTAGTTTGAATAAGGCAACCCTTGTGCTGAATTGTACCAAAAAATACGAAAATCTTTTACATTTGAGTCATATTTTGGTTTTTTAAATCCGTTTCCTTGGAGACGATATTAAAATAAGTCATATTTTGGTTTTTTAAATCCGTTTCCTTGGAGACAATATTAAAATAGGAGTGAAATTAATGTTTTTATTTTAATGGTGATTCACTGCAAAGTAATTAAAAATGGAAAATTTAAAAATTGAAGGAAAGCGATCAGAAAAGTGGTGTTCAAGTGATAAGATAATATAATATAATAACATAAATTGCATTTTTTTAATGGATCATTATTTCTTATAGTCATTATTGCAAGAATTATGTGCCGTCAAGAGTTATCAACTCGTTAACTCGAGGGAATCGGTATGTTAGCTAACAGAGAGTTAACTAACGTCAGTTAAATCTTAAAAATTTTTATTAATAAGAATTTCGAGTTATCCACTGCGTAAACCATTGATAAAAGTTAACTAACGTTTATTAATAAGGCTGTCATACATCAAAATCCGATTGGAATAAATTTTAAAAAATGTTATGGGAAAGTTTGACTTCAAAGTGGAATTTTGGTACAACTGTTCGAATTTTGATACGAATATCACCATACGGGTCTCCAATGATTGCCAGATTGGCAATTATAGCTTTTGTTATGTTTTATATTATAAATTTGATCTCAGAATAAAATAAAAAGAGTATTTTTGGTCATTTTGTACAGTATTACCTATGACAAATTTTTATTTTTGGGTAAATGTAAACATAGTATATGTATCCATGTTAATATCATAAATGTTTGGTTTTCTGTTTAGGTTACTTTTCAATATGGCATAGAACCAAAAAAGGTCCCAAATAGCATTTTAAGTAGCAATTATGGTGTTTATCCCCATATTTCGTCACCATGCAGATCGCGGCGATAAGCAGTTTATGTCGCAAATACGTATTTAGTTGTGCGTATGAGACGCGCAACGACACACATAGTGGGGAACACTTTTCTGCGGTTTGCTACGTCGCAAATATAACGACAGGGACGTAATTAGTAGCCTCATGCGCGAGCGTCATCTGACGTGCATATCACACAATTACACAAATCATCGAGCGGGTTTTCTTTCTCCCTCGAATTCTTACTTAGCTTGGGTGAGTCAACAGAGATGAACAATAAAAACGTAAACAGAAACGAACAAGAAAAATCTAATGGCGATAAATTAATGGAAACTTTTTGTGGAGTATTATTTTATAATGGACTTTTCTTCCGATTGCATGTCGTGATTTTAATTGCCATTAAAATTTTTCGGCAATATTGGATCTGAAATTTAAACAAATTTTAATGGGCCATCAAATTATTTAGTTTTTAATGAAAAATTTCTTTAATTTTATTTTACCGGTCAAATTTATTTTTTCTTTTGCAATAAAATTTTGATGCCAATAAAATTGCGCTGTTTCAAAAATGTCTGCTATCCACTTTTTATGCAATATCCTTCAGTCATTCGCCTGAAATAAGAAATTTAATTCTCGAAACGAAATCGTTTCCATCAAATGTCAGTGAGAAATATGGCGGCTGAAGGCATCAATTTTTTTTGGTGTTTCTCAGACGGGGAGCTTTAATGAAACTTTAGTGGTAGCAGTTTCGTCACTTTTTCCATCACACGCTTCTTCAAAATTAAACTGACGTTCAGGCTCCACAGCCAATCACTATTTCGGCCCGAAAACCATCAAATGCTGCTCTATCGCCGCAGGATTTTCATGAAGCGAATGTTGCCCCAAAGATCGTGCTCGTCACTTCTTTCGCTTCTTTTACGCGGATGTGAATTATAGGTGTAAATTTTTAATCCCGATTGTGTAAATTTCTACTCTTTCAAGTCGCAAAGAACAAATCTCATGTTCCCGTACTTTTCGATGCTGTTTGGGGTGTTTACATTTACCCCATTTTCCAAAAATTTGAAAAAAATATAGGGGTAAACATAACAAAAGCTATAATTGCCAATCTCGCAATCATTGGAGACCCGTATGGTGATATTCGTATCAAAATTCGAACAGTTATACCAAAATTCCACTTTGAAGTCAAACTTTCCAATAAGATTTTTTAAAATTTATTCCAATCAGATTTTGATGTATGGGAGTTTTATGTAGAATCATATCCTACATAACTTTTGTTCTTGGACTTTTTTGATAAGATGCACCATTTTTGAGATATTCACAAAAAACGATTTCGTTCGTATGGGGGGTACCCCCCCTAATGGTCCATTTTTGCCCATTAACGAACTTAGCCTCGCATTTTACGAAAAACGGATCCACGCAAAATTTCAAGTCTCTAGCTCAATCCGTGCGCCCGCAATCCGCGCCACAGACAGACAGACGGACGGACATGCAAAATTCAATTTTTTTTATCATTCTAAACAGACTGGTGTAATTCATTTTTGTGTGCGAGGACGGGATCTTGGCGTTACAAACGGTAAGGCAAAGTTAATATACCCTTTGGTTTCACCATACGGGTATAAAAAATAAACATCCAATTTTGTAAAAAATTAAGGACCTATAATTTTGAAATCACATGGAATGGGCAATAAATAGACAACAATTTTTAACATAATATATCAAAACTCCGCTGTTAGTGATTTAATTTAAAAAAAACCATTACAAAGTTGAAAAATATCCAAAAAGTGAAAATCGTTTACAACCACCCCCTTGACCCTACTTATTTTATTTATATTATACTTCTTTAGGCGGGTTGGGCGATTTTTGGATGGGTAAAATCTCATGAGTTCGCGTCACCGACATGCTAATTTAACAGCTTAAGAATGCTGATTCACTTTCATTTGATGTTTTTATACAGAAAAAATTGATTTTTTTGGAAGACAGTACCGAGCAAAATAAAATTAGCGAGGAAATTTCTGAATAGCACATGGCTTTCTTACACAACAAAAAATCGATTTTTTTTGGAAAATATACAGCTAAATAAAAACATAACAAAAGCTATAATTGCCAATCTAGCAATTATTGAAAACCCGTATGGTGATATTCGTATCAAAGTTCGAACAGCTGTACCAAAATTTCACTTGGAAGTCAAACTTTTGAATAAGAATTTTTAAAATTTATTCCAATCGGATTTTGATGTATGGCAGTTTTATGCAGAATCATATCCTAAATCACTTTTGTTCTTGCACTTTTTAGATAAGATGCACCGTTTGGTCCATTTTTGTCCATGAACGAACTTAGCCTCGCATTTTACGAAAAACGGATCTGCGCAAAATTTCAAATCTGTAGCTCAATCCGTGCACCCGCAATCCGCGCCACAGACAGACGGACGGACAGACGGAAGGACAGACGGACGGACGGACATGCAGAAATTAATTATTTTTATACCCGTATGGTGAAACCAAAAGGTATATTAACTTTGCCTTACCGTTTGTAACGCCAAGATCCCGTCATCACACACAAAAATGAATTACACCAGTGTGTCCGTCCGTCTGTCCGTCTGTCTGTGGCGCGGATTGCGAGCGCATGGATTGAGCTAGAGACTTGAAATTTTGCGCAGATCCGTTTTTCGTAAGATGCGAGGCTAAGTTCGTTAATGGGCAGAAATGGACCATTACGGGGGGTACTCCTCATACGAACGAAAACGTTTTTTACAAATATCTCAAAAACGGTGCATCTTATCAAAAAAGTGCAAGAACAAAAGTTATTTAGCATATGATTCTACATAAAACTCCCATACATCGAAATCCAATTGGAATAAATTTTAAAAATTCTTATTCAAAAGTTTGACTTCCAAGTGAAATTTTGGTACAGCTGTTCGAACTTTGATACGAATATCACCATACGGATTTTCAATAATTGCCAGATTGGCAATTATAGCTTTTGTTATGTTTAATTTTACGTTTAAAAACCCTAATTTCAAAAAAATAAATAAATAAAACAAATAAAAATATTTTGCTACCGCTCAGAATTGAACCCGTACTTGGCGCGATGTAGTTTATACTTATTCAGTAGTAAGAATATAAATTTTAAATATAAATGAAGTAATAAAAAACAGGCAGTCATTGGGGACTGCCAACAGAAGTGAAAACAATAATATATGTAAGGTAATAATTATTTTGTCGTGTATTTAAACCTATATATTTTTCAACCTGAAATTTTGAAAATATATGCTAATAAGCAGTAAATTTCAAATAAAAGTCAATATGCATATTAAGGTTTGAATTCCTGAGCAGCGCATGATTTTCTTATACAACAAATAGCTAGAGATATTTAATTTTTTAGAAGCTTTTATTTAGCTCGCTATCTTGTTTGTCTGTTTGTTTGTTTGTCTGTCGGGGTCAAATCTTGCAATCAAATTTTGACCCACTTCCACTCATCCGATTCACTTGAAATTTCGCATGCAGACGTAAGTCCGATGACAATACAATATTTTCACTACTTCGTCCTTGTAAGGATAACGGAAGGTCCTGTAAGGATAACGTGATTATCCTTTTCCTCAAATTTTCTGGAAAAAAATCTCACCTGGGGGTTTTTGGGATCGCTGAATCCGATTCTGATGTTAACAAGTCTGTAAGGATAACGGAAAGTCCTGTAAGGATAACGTGATCGTCCTTTTCCTCAAATGTTCTGGCAAGAAAATCTGGGGATTTTTGGGATCGTTGAATCAGATTCTGGCATTAAGAAGTCTGTCAGGATATCGGAAGGTCCTCTAAGACAGAAAACTTAATTCCAGTGCACGGTAATTAAATTTATTGCCCTACTTTAATTTCACATTCGGATTTACCTGAACAAGTACGCTTGACAAATAAATAATTAAGGTAATTAAAGGAAGTAATAAAAAAAATGACTAAAAATTATAAAATAAAAAAAAATTTAAAAAAAATATTTTTTTTTAAAAAAAGCTTTTATTTAAAAAAAAAATGTGCTAAAAAATGCACTAAAAAGGAAAAAATAATTTTTTGGGTGCTGTGTATCACAATTGGAGGACATCGGCACGCGACCGGAACCTCTTGCGGCAGGCCAAGACCGGAAACCGGTTGTAGCGCCGAAAGAGAGAGAGAGAGAGAGTCACAAATAAAAGCGAGATAAATCATAAAAATAAAATAAAACAAATATTTATCTCGCTTTTATTTGTGATTCAACTGGTCAGAAATTTTCTGTCTCATTATACCCGTATGGTGAAACCAAAGGGTATATTAACTTTGCTTTACCGTTTGTACCGCCAAGATCCCGTCATCACACACAAAAATGAATTACACCAGTGTGTTTAGAATGATGAACATAACAAAAGCTATAATTGCCAATCTGGCTAATGGTCCATTTTTGCCCATTAACGAACTTAGCCTCGCATTTTACAAAAAACGGATCTGCGCAAAATTTCAAGTCTCTAGCTCAATCCGTGCGCCCGCAATCCGCGCCACAGACGGACAGACATGCAGAAATTAATTATTTTTATCATTCTAAACACACTGGTGTAATTCATTTTTATGTGTGATGACGGGATCTTGGCGTTACAAACGGTAAGGCAAAGTTAATATACCCTTTGGTTTCACCATACGGGTATAATAAGTGTAAACTACATCGCGCCAGGTACGGGTTCAATTCTGAGCGGTGGCAAAATATTTTTATTTTATTTATTAATTTTTTTTTAATTGAGTTTTTTAAACGTAAAATTAAAAATATCTGTTACGCATCGTCTTTTATTGGAAAAAGTGAAAAGCATCTTCTCTATATATAAAATCGTTTAACCTGACGCCCAGCCCAAACCCCTGAAGATAGAGACTTGAAACTTTCAGAATATGTCCCAACCATCGCGTAGGCGCTCACTAAGGCGAGATTTTTCGAAATTTTAGCGCTAAGGGGGTGAATGGGGGGTAAAGGGGGTTTGGGTGTTTTTAAACCGTGATTTTCGCCATGAATCCTGCTCAATGTGAGGCTGAAAAGTATCACTCGGGGGTTTTCGGGGTCGCTGATCACGAATCTGTATATTTAAAAGGCAAAGCGATTTTGTATGTATTTCTTTCGACACAGCTCCAGCTTAAAATCGATTTTGATTATTCTTTTTTTAAATGAAAGCTCTCTATCTGTAAATGTGTCCACTTTACTTTTTTCCCATCTATATCAAGGTGTATCAACTAGAGAGGTGGAGTACTCCCGTTTGTATCGTACACACCAAGCGCCAGTGTGAGTGTGCTGTGACGTAACAACCGCGCTCTGAGTGCACCGATGAATATAAGTTTATCTCGGCAGTATCAAACACCAAACGATTTCGATGGTGGGTAGAAAGTGTGCTTTGCCAAAATGTCAAAGCGTTAGGGGATATATATATACAGCAAAAAAAAACTTTCCACCAGTTTCCTAAAAATAAGGAGTTAAGGAAAAAATAGTTACGATTTTACTCAATTTCAATTAAAAAAGATAACGCACGTTTAGCGTTATGCTCACTGCACTTTGATAGCAGTGCTTTTGAAAATTAGTTAAAATTGACGCTTTTGAACAAAAGAAAAAATGAAATAAATTCTAAGACGAGGAAGTAAGTATATTTCATTTTATTTATTGAAATAAGTGCACTCAATCAAAACTGTTGTTCTCAATGGAGATATTTTTCTCATTTTTTCTTTGATTTTGTCCTGATTAATACGAGTAAATATGCTAAACTTCGTGTTAACATTCGATGCAAGCAATTTAATCAAAAACTGAAGGAACAGAAAATACTGAAAAGAAAGCGTAGAGCGGACGAAGATTTTCGTCAATCTAAATTAAGGAAACTTAATCAATAATGTACTAAAAAAAATACAAATAAAAAATACTTTCCATTCAAACTAACTCTATTTTCATATATACATATTGTATATACTCTTTAATTTGATCTATATGTATGTTATATTAAAACACCTAAACAAAAAAACAAAAAAAAAACTATATAAACATGTCAGATCTAAGTAATCGCATAAATCTCCCATAAGAAACCACAGGCACCATCGATTCTGTTTGCGGTTGTGACGTCACACACGCAATATTTGATAGTAGTGGACGGGAGTACTCCACCTCTCTAGTTGATACACCTTGCTCATTTTCAAAAGCACTGCTATCAAAGTGCAGTGAGCATAACGCTAAACGTGCATTATCTTTTTTAATTGAAATTGAGCAAAATCGTAACCATAATTTCCTTAACTCCTTATTTTTAGGAAACTGGTGGAAAGTTTTTTTTGCTGGACATTTTTTTTCCCTAACGCTTTGACATTTTAGCATACCACACTTTCTACCCACCATCGAAATCGTTTGGTGTTTGATACTGCCGAGATAAACTTATATTCATCGGTGCATTCAGAGCGCGGTTGTTACGTCACAGCACACTCACACTGACGCTTGGTGTGTACGATACAAACGGGAGTACTCCACCTCTCTAGTTGATACACCTTGGAAAATGAGTTAAAATCGAAGCTTTTGAACAAAAAAAATGAAACAAATTCTAAGGCGAGGAAGTAAGTATATTTCATTTCATTTATTGAAATAAGTGCAGTCAATCGAAACTGTTGTTCTCAATGGAGATATTTTTCTCATTTTTTCTTTGATTTTGTCCTGGTTAATAGATATGCTAAACTTCATGTTAACATTCGATGCAAGCAATTTAATCAAAAACTTAAAGAACAGAAAATACTGAAAAGAAAGCGTAGAGTGGACGAAGATATTCGTCAATCTAAATTAAGGAAACTTATGGTGGATCTCCATTACTGAAGCATTCGACGTGTGCAAAAAATTGCATATAAATAGAAAGAGACAAATCTCTGTAATTATCAGTGGGAAAGACAGAAGACGAACGCGATGTTTTTATAGGTAGTTTTATAGGATATACGTCATAGGAATTTGAACCTTATTCCATGACCACAACACTCAACTTTCAAACATTAGCTAGACTTCAAAAAAATCTCCCAACCGTGTGACAGTTGACATAAATATTGTAATAAAATGGATTCGGATAGCAAAAAATTACTAATCGATATAATTTTCGATGAAGATAGCACAAGTGACAGTGACAATGAAGACCGTGTCGTAAAAAAAAGAGAAAGTTCTGGGTTCATGAATATTACAAGGATCGGGACATAAATGGGGCATTTGTGAGCGTTTTTGGAGCATTACGTTGTATACGCGATCCGAGTTTCTTCTGCAAATATTTGCCAATGATGGCCACACAATTTGAAGAGCTTCTCCAAATGGTTGGGCCATTAATTGAGAAGCAAGTAGTGATTCGCGAACCACTATGCGCTTCCATGCGACTGGTAATAACGTTACGGTATAATCTCTATTTGAAGTATATCAGATTTTTGTATGTTTCTTTACATATTCCAGATATCTAGCTACAGGGGAATCGCAGCAGAGTTTAGCTTTATCTTTTAAGTGTTCCCCCCAATCGGTTCATCGGATTGTTGTAGAAACAACAATTGCAATAACCTTTGCGTTAAAGCTAAAAGTTTTCCCCAAATTAAACGAAGAATATTACCGAAGAATTGCATATGGATTTGGAAACCGGTGGAACTTTCCAAATTGCGTGGGAGCAATAGACGGCAAACATGTAACAATCAATGCACCACCAAAGTCAGGATCCGAGTTTTTTAATTACAAAAAAACATCTTCGATTGTGCTGTTGGCTATATGTGATCACGACTATTCCTTTATGATGTGCGATATTGGAGCTGCTGGTCGACAAAGTGATGGAGGGATTTTTAGAAATAGTGAATTCGGGAGGAAATTTTACTCGAACTCACTACGGTAAGTGCAATATCAACAGACAATCCAAGTTTAAAACAAAAATCTTTTCAGGCTTCCACAGCCTTGTGACGTCGCCGATGATCTTAAAGACGCACCTTACCTGTTTGTAGCAGATGATGCCTTTACATTGACCCAAAACATATTGAAGCCGTATAGCAAAACAAACCTTTCACATCAGGAGAGGATTTTCAATTACAGGCTTAGCAGAGCAAGAAGAATGATAGAGAATTCTTTCGGAATCCTTACCGCGAAGTGGAGAATTTTTCGAACATCCATAAATGCTTCTGTTAGCTTGGTGGAAAATATTGTCCAAACGTGCGTCTGCCTACACAATTGGCTGCGAAATCACGGCGCAAATAAATACATCGAACCTGACTTAGTCGATAAAGAAATTGATGGCAAAATTTCATACGGATCGTGGAGAACCGAGAGAATCCAATTTCTTAAATATGAAGTCAAACAGCAACAACAGTGTTACATCTTTAGGTAAATTCACTCGGGACAAATTTGCAGATTACTTCGTAGGTACAGGAGCAGTAGAATGGCAAGAAAATTTTATTTAAATAAATAGAGAATATGTTTTTAAATATTTAATAAAAAATGTAATTGAAAAAATGTGTATTTTAAATAATAAACAGCCACTTTCTAGATTTTCAGTTTTGACCGGCTTCAATGACAGCTTCGTCCAATTAAAAACAATTTTATGAATTCCAGCCGAAGTCTCCGTTGAATATTTTCCGGAAGAATTTCCATATCTTTGCAGATCATTTCGCAGGTCAGCTGCGCAAATGACTTCGGTTTTTTGATTTCTATTCTTGACTCCTTTTCTAGTAAATCGACTGCTCTTTTCTTGAGTTCAAAATTTTTGTCGTTGAAAATATTTCTCTCTGCAATAAAAAACATTTCAAGTATGTTGGTTTTATATAAAACGATTTACTTATTGAATTCGATGTTGAGACCGGACTTGTGGAATCGATTGAGGTCGACGGTAAAAGCGAGTCATCATTACATAGAAGTATTGACCTGAAAGTAAAAATAATTTTCTAATAATAAAAAACACAAGAGAAGCTACAATTGCCTGTTAGCTATTTATTGAACTGTTAACGCAACTGTGACGCGCAACTTTTTGAAGTTATGTCAGGATCAGATATGGCTACTTTCGCTGCGCTGCACGAAGAAAAACTTTCAGAAGAACTGCATCGGCTACAAAAATTGACGGTTTTTCTTCGTGCAGCGCAGCGAAAGTAGCCATATCTGATCCAGGCATTAAGCCGTCCCCCAGACAATGTTTTCACGTACTGAATTCGTCCCTCCCCTTACTTTACACCCTCCTCCCTTGATATAATTAGAACCGTCAAAGCCACTTTGACACGGTTTTTGCCACTCGGTCGGTTTTTCCATATGGCCTACTGCTAAGACTCCTTCCTTCGTCTGTAACCTCGCACCTGACATCTCCTGGAGCAATTAAACCGCTATGAGGTAGTCCATCTTACAAGGCAGGCCAAATTAAAAACTGTACAACAAAACGACTTTAAATTTCTGTTTAAACTCAAACTCGCGGACTCGAAATATTGGAAAAATAGTTTAGGACCGAATTGGGTAACTTCCAGTGGCGGCTTTATAGGGGAGGCAACGGAGGCATTGCCTCCTCATAACATTTTATAAAAATGTTTTTCTAACGTATGCCTTTAATTTTTTATACCATAATGGACTGTATAAAAATCTGTATGTTCAAAAAATAATAATTTAAAAGAAAATCCTATTCTCTAATGTCGAATTCTCTAAAACATAAACTACAAATTCTGTTCATAGAGGCTAGCCTCCGATTCGTACAAATACTTTCATACAGCTTTTGCTAAAAACAAGCATAGCCACATATAGAATACGAACACCAATCTCTGTTTCACTTTTCCCCTCCAGAAGAATATGTCTTCCTACATAATTCGGAATACGTCTTCCTACATAATAAAAACTTTTATAGAACTAAAAAAAACTTTGCCTCCTCATTTCAAATATACACGAGCCGCCACTGGTAACTTCGTCTTCCTTTGTCCATATCAACGGAATTGTCAGGTAGCTTTTAAACTGTCATCTAGGATGGCACTACACAAGTTACACTTTCTAAAATTTTCTTAAAAACAAGATTGCGGTTACCCGTTATATGATTACGGGCCTTAAAGCTAGTGAGGTATGTCGTGGTTTTTTTAAATAAAAAGACATACAAATAAAAATAAAATGTTTATTCACTTAAAATTTTATACATTTATTTCTTAACTTTATTTAAGAATTTAACTTTTACAATTTATTCACTTAATTATATTTTATTTTTTGACTTTACTTAAGATTTTAACTTTTACTATTTATTCACTTATAGAAAAAAAATGCGCGTTCACTTCATTTAAAATTGAGTTCACTTTTATTAAAGGGCCTATCAAGATTTAATTTTTAGTTGTTTAAATTCCTACTCCGTTGCAGCAGAGACAATTTGAGGCAACTAGGGCAAAACCCTCGGCCGATTTCTAAAATATTATTAAGTTTTTAATTTAGTAGCAACTCTAGTTGCATACTTTTTATTTTTAAGTCGCGATTAAGATCGCAGACCAAGAAGAACTTTTAGGTCGCGACTCGAGGTCGCAGACCAAACTTAACTAATTTGACCGTGCAGGTCGTTTTATAAGATTTTTGAAAGTCAAAAATCTTACTCTCTTTTGTTTTTTACTCTGTCAATCCTTAATATTTAAGTCTATTCCATTTCATTTGGAATCTTGAAAATTGTCGTGGGAGTTATGCCCATCCTTTCATTTAAATTTTCCTATTGGAAAATATTACTTTACCTAGCAGTGGGGAAGAAATAGGAAAATAGTTCATTTTCTTTGTACATGTAAGTAATTTGCCCAACCTACTTTCTAAAATCTCGTTGTTTGTGAAATATTCCCAAGTAAGATAATAACAAGTTCATCTTGCCCATTCTACTCATGAATTCTCCTTTGGAATTGCATAAGAGATGATGCAAGTAATTGTTGATCCTTCGTGTGTAGGAGATTTAGTTCCTCCTACTTTTGCTGCTTCTCCTTAAACGAAAAAAGGATGATGCAAAGACGGTTGATCATTCCCGTGTGTCTATTGGTTGAAATCGAATTGCATCATTATATGCGAAAGGATCTTCTTATGCATGATCATGCATGTTCCTTTATCATGCGATCTATTTTCGACTTGTTCGTTTGGTATGAAAACCAAACGAACTCAAATTTGTTTTATGTTTTCTCAAATGCATGAATGCGTATTTGACTATTGATTTTATCTTTTAATTTTTCGTATGTTTGTTTACATATGATTTAACGGGTTTTCTTCGAACGAAACATAAATTATAAAAGGGATGACTTTTATTACATCACTTGAAATATCTTACATGTTTTTCATTTTAAATAAAATAGTTTTGTTATTTGAACTTGTGTTAAAATAACAAGTGGAAAAAAAATCAAGTCCTTTAACGAGGTTGGTTACGAAAGATCTCGGTCTTTCACTTGATTTTGATATAAATTTTATGGTTGTGAAATCATACAAAATCCGTTTCACCACAGGTATAAAAGATAATAAAGTTATTACCTCTTCGGCTTTGATGTGTCATCTAGAAATGACAGCAATTTTCCATATTTATATGGCTTTTTGCCTGCAGCAGAACCACTTGGCAATAATCTTTTAGAACGTAGGTATCCAGATTTTAGCTGGTTCCATTTCTTTTTTTAAGGTGTTAACATCAATGTCGTCACCTAATAATTCATTAAAAATCAATTCCGAAACATTAAATCTGGTTTTTGTTATGCATACCAATTTCCTTTCCAACCTGTTTCCATAGTGTCGGGCGTATAACTCGATTTTTATAATCTGAGTCCCTGAAATATAAAAAGTTTCTAACATGCATTTAAGAATTAACAAAAGATGACATTACCCGTAGGAAAATTCTCATCCGACAAATTTGGTGTTATATATCCTTCCATGGAATCTTCCTCCAACCATTCTATATCCGTGCTATGCTCCGGAAAGTCTTGAAATATACGGAAACTCTCAGAATCGTCTAACATCCGGTCCTCGATTATCTCAAATTTTCTATCTGTAAAGATGATTATTATTATGCACTATATAGGAGTAGATATAATAGATATAAATACCTCCATTGTTATCCATTTTATAATTAAAAGTGTAATTTTACAGCAGTCAAACAAGAAATGTCAAAACACAACTTAAATGTATTGGACGTCACTATTTGTTTACGGAGAATGTGTGAGTTTAATTTTATAGTTGCACACGATCTTTATAGGAAAAGTTAAAGTCGTTCAACTTCATCTACAAACGCGACATCTGGCGACGTGTGCATCCTTTAAAAAAAAATACTAATGCGACATCTGGCGACGTATTGCATTTTTTTTGCACACGTTGTTCTTTCTCTTTTTTACGAAGGCCTTTTTACGTAAGTGTGTCTCTATATTTTTGAACACGTCGAATGCTTCAGTAATGGAGATCCACCATTAATCAAAAATGTACTAAAAAAATTACAAATAAAAAATACTTTCCATTCAAACTAACTCTATTTTCATATATACATATTGTATATACTCTTTAATTTGATCTATATGTATGTTATATTAAAACACCTAAACAAAAAAAACTATATAAACATCTCAGATCTAAGTAATCGCATAAATCTCGCAAAAGAAACCACAGGCACCATCGATTCGGTTTGCGGTTGTGACGTCACACACGCAATATTTGATAGTAGTGGACGGGAGTACTCCACCTCTCTAGTTGATACACCTTGGATAACTTTCTAGTGCCGCCAGATGCCTGTATAAATATTGCCACTTTCCCAACAAGCAGGCATTCTCTAATCAACTAGAGTACCGAATCAACTATAGTTCCAAATCAACTATAGTACCGAATCAACTAGAGTACCTCTAGTGAGCAAGTACTTTTGCAGTGATAAGTGTAGCAATAAGTGCTAATAGAAATAGCGATTTTGTATTGTAAAGTCTTAGAAATTGTAAATTATTGAATTGAGATCTGTACACCGATTCTGAGCATAATCGAAACTTATCGCCAGTGTATTATCGAAAAGAGGGAATTTTTTCGAAGATCCGCAGCGATGAAGAATTTTTTACCTACCCGATGTGAATTTCATAAGTTGCAAGTAGCTGCGACCCATTGGGCTGATTTTTTACTCCGGAGTGTTCCCGAACAAAGCAAAACTGCACCACCTCCAATTCACGAACAATTTTCAAGAACATGTATTGCCATATCGTAGTCACAAACGTTTGAATGGGAAATTTTTCTCTCAGATCGGCGGAGTGTATTCAATTGTAGCTCTTATGGAAATTACATTATGGCTAAAATGATAAAAACTTGTGAAAGCAAAGTTTAAATTGTCATTTCAATATTTTTAGTGTGATTATATTTGGTTGAACGCAAAAAGACTAAAAATAACTAAAAAATCATAAGTTTTGGTAAATATTTTATTGACATTAATCAACAAAACATATATATTGATATGTAAAGCAACGGACATAAATATTAATTAAACCTGAGACGATTGGGATTCTCTGACGGCCAACGAATTGTTGTTTAGCGCCCACAAAATCTGTATTAAAAAATTAATTATGGAGCATAATCAGGTAAAAATGGTGTATACTTTCTCTTTATAATCAATACATAATGAAAATCTTGGTTTAGATATTAAATTTATTATACGAGGATGAAAGTGATGGAAATTTTGAAGCACTAGATCCAGTCCCTCGGTCTTTCGCGTTCTTATAAGCGCGGTAAAGACTTTTCCACTTCACCTCCAGATTTTCCGGCGTCGCCAGTGAAAGCTGTGAATATATAAAATGTTTAATTGTTTTTCTTTATTAATTAAATAAATTACTAACCAGTACATCTTCAGCCTCCAGATCTTGCAACATATTTTCCCAGAACCGATTTTTGCTTCTGGTTCGAAAATATTCCTCTTTTCTGTTTTTGTGACAGGAAATAAGTGCTTTCCCCTCATTGAATGACCATTTTCGTGGCTGATTCATATTTTAAATTGAATATTTAACTGGAGACAATAGTTCGATTCACAGCACTGCTACACAAATATGACAGCTCAATTTTGAGGTTAGAAATTGTTCTTGGCATAAAAAATTCGACCCATTGAAAATTTACTCCGGAGTAAAAAAATCAGCCCAATGGGTCGCAGCTAGTGTAATCAGCAACCCAAAAAAATCTCGATTTGACAGCCGCAAATGTACCGCGAAAAACTTTAGATAGTGTTTTTAATAATTTACCAAAGACAATGAATTCCGCAGTACCCGTTTATTATTACTTTAGGAGGAATCAAATGCGAATAATGAGACGAAATCTACGGGACGCGTCAGATCCTTATGCGATACCCGAAGAAAGGTAAAAAGCGTAATTTATGTATGTTTAAAAACTTTAAATTTGTTTTGTACGTTTATATAGGCTTCCACAGGCAGTGTTACCGGGTATTAGTGTTACCCAAGTGAAGGAAATCGCATTGGAAGTCAAACCTGCATTAGTGTGCTGTATCCACCAACACAATTAAAAGAAAGTTGAATATGTGCACATAACTCGCTTGTTATCGACAGTTATGGACAGTTCCCTCAGAATCCCTATACTGGCTTTATGCCGGTACTTTTAACCAGCGTGATTCTAGCAGGTGATTGTCATAGTGAATCTCGCGCCTGTACCGCAGATTCGATGGCACTTTCACGTGAGGAATTGCTTTGCATGTTCATTTCCTTTCCTATTTCTTTCCATGACCTGTCTTCAGCATTCCGATTAGAATGATCTTTTAGTCGCTTATCTCAAATAATTTGTTTAACACTTTAAAAATTAAAATTTTTTATTAACTTCCGCATTCATTTTGCCAAAAAAGCTGACAATTAAAATAATAATCGCAAAAAATGTTCACAAGGCCAACTAATGATGACAACTAACAACTGTCAAAACAGGCTTGTAGCCGGTTACCGGCGTTAACAAGAATAAAAAATTGATTCCGGTAAAAGCTGGTAAACGCCGGCTGATTCTTATGAAAGCAAGAAACCGGTTCACTATGGACAATTCATACTTGTGTTAATTTTAATCGGCGGCTGGAAAGCGATAAAGCGAGAAGCTGGTTTTAAGACCAATATGGACGTATCTTAAAGAAACGCATAACGAAACACATCATATCACAATTCACCCACAATTTCCTACCATATAAAGTGCTTATATCACTCTCTAGATTTAATCTATCTACTATCAGGCTGGAACGTTATATGAAGATTTGTAACAGTCTATTTTAGATTAATTATTTTTTTTAATGAAACCTAGGCCCTCTACACGAGTATCAAGAACGAACTGTCACCCAGCGAGTTCCTGTGTCAAGCTTTTTGTTGCGCAAAATTTTTGTTTTGGAAAATTTTCGGGAAATATTCTGTAAAAGCTTATAAATGTAAAATAAAACTCGTACAGTTGGTCTTAAGATATATGGGAATATTTTACAAACTGTGTCGGTAAGTGTTTTTAATCGGATTTCATAAAATACAGTACTAGATAAAATATAAAACTTGAAGTATGTGAAATTATATACTTTAGATATTGATATCATGTTTGGTGTACTATATAGTTACGAGCATAATTTTAATAACAAGTGAGTCAGATTTAATTCAGCGCAGGAATATCGAATTCCACAAATTTAATTACTCTCGACTGCATTCCTTTATTCTCTGGAGTTAACCCATGTATTTGATTCATGGGGTTAACCGTAGTCGACTGAAAGTCGTTTCTGAATACTTTTCAGCTGCCTTTCCTCAACTTTACTCAAAAGCAGATTTGGACAGAGTTTTTTTGTGTTTGTATTAGGTTGGCCGAGTTAAACTATCTGGCCATGCCTGTAATTCAACTACCTGAGGTTAATTTATGGTATTTTACTTGGCAACAGGTTTAATCTGACTTTTACAGTAGCGAACACGACCGACACCCGGGCCCGGAATCAATCTCGACCGCTCAACTCAGCGACTTAAAAGAGACTGTTGCACAGAGTTAACTTTACTACGCCATTTAACCCTCTAACCGGAATGCCCGCCTTAAGGCGGGCTTCAGGGAATTCGCTTGTTTATAACGGGTAACAATTTTAAGCGCCGGAAATTGCCGGAACGCCTTACACTGACTTTTGTAAGTTATCGCTTTACATGCTGGAAAAAATTTAGCCCTGTACGTTGTCTTGGTTACGGTCTGTCGCAAGTTGAAAGTCATATTTTAGTGATTTTTTCTCGGAAATATTCCGGTTAGAGGGTTAAGCTAGAACCTGAATCGTACGTCGATAAGGTCCGTCATTAGTCCGTCCGGTAGACTTTTATGCGGTGACAGTTGGGTACGGCAACGAATCACTTCTTCTTCACTTTTTTTTGCACTTCTATTAGTTTATCGTCGAAACAATTACTTTCAATTTGTTCCATACTTAAATTGCTTAAATCGTAAACAAACTTTTTTGCGAAGTGACATTTCCGTGCGTTGCCGCATGTAAAATTAGAAAGTCGAACTACTCTATGCAGTGGAGTAGCGAGGGTTCATGGCTCCCGGGTTTATAATGATCAAAAAAGTCGATTTCTGGATATCCGTCCGTCCGTCCGTCTGTCTGTCTGTCCGTCCGTCTGTCTGTCGGTCCGTCCGTCCGTCCGTCTGTCCGTCCGTCTGTGGCGCGTATTGCGGACCCACGGAAATTTTGCACAAAGCCGTTTTTCCTAAAATGCGAGGTTAAGTTCGTTAATGTGGAAAAACGGACTCGCCATATGAACTAAACGTTTTTTACGAATTTCTTAAAAACGGTGCATCTTATCAAAAAAGTCCAAGAACAAAAGTTGTTTAGAAGACGTTTTTACATAAAAACGTCTCCCATATATCAAAATCCAATTGGAAGAACTTTTAAAAAAATCTTATGGGAAAATTTGACTTCAAATTGGAATTTTGTACTGGGCAATAAGTTTTTGAGTAACGTTTGGTTTAAACCAGTCTTCACCTTGAAACATAAAAAAAATGTTTTAAGGATACAAAAAAAAAGACGTGTCCCTTATTTGTCGCCCCTCTACAACATATACGAGTTTCTTCAACTCCGGTATCTTGCCTGTAACCGAAGTTATTGAGATTGCTGTGAATCACGGGCTAACAAATTTCAACCTAAAAAAAGTGGGTGAAGGAGTATTTGAGGAAGACTGATCAGGACCCACCATAGAATCGACCTGTATATATGGGGCACTTAGTTACGATACACTCTGTAAAATGAGGTATGCCGCGGAAAAATGATGTGAAATTTTGATTTTTCAAAGTACCCATATAATTTTAGAACTGTAGGATAATTTTATCATTAAACTATATCCCTGTCAAATTTCAGAACATATAAGCGAATAGGAAAATAACAGGGGGGAATATAAAAAATATCGAATCTTGGTACGGATAGATGCCCCAGTAGGTACGGATAGATGCCCCCTAAGAAGTCCTTGTGCAGAACGAATAAAAATAACCATAATTTTTTGGAAAAACAAATCTCTGAACACAATTCAAGAATATTACAATGTGCACAACACAGCAAAATAAAAGATGTGGAAAATAGACGACCGAATACTTGAGTGACTTCTTTACTCCATTGTCTTAGAGCAGGGGTGGGCATTAAGTCGATCGCGATCGACCGGTGGACCGCCAAGACATTTTGGGGTGACCGCCTTTACTAATTCATAAAAATTTACAAATCAAGAAATAGAGAATTTTTCTTCAATTTCTGTAAGTTTTTTTTGTGCAAAGTTAGCCATTAGATTAGAACTAGGAGTAAGCTTTTCTATGATTTCTAAAAAAAAGTCTCTTTCAGAGAAGTTTAAAACTGGAAACTTGTAAAGGACCTAGAAAGCTGTTGCTTTGTGTGGGTAAAATATTGAGAGTCGGTAAGAAAAATGAATAATAAAAATTTTTCGCGAAATTTTTTTGCCGGAGTGAACGGGATGCAGTTATGCTACATTTCTGTATAACCCACCGTGGTTTAAAACAAAAGCGACTTAAATTCAAATCGAACTTTTATTTTATTTCCTCGTAAATCCATCAAACTATTGGATGAAAATCAAAACGCAAACAAATCAAGAAAAATACTTGTGAAATATGTGGAAATAAAATGTTTATAGCAAGTGTAGGAATTTTTTATATCATGAACCATAATATAATTGAAGATGAAGGTGTTATGTAACAAAAAATAAATATAGAGAATTTTGAAGTTTAGTACTTTTTGTTGTAAAGTTGCATATGTTTTAAATGTTAATGTCGGTGATATCCGACTCTTTCAGGATTTTTTTCTTACCTCAACCTAAAGCATTTTAAGTATAGTATTAATAGCACATAACACCTTCCATTCAAAACTTAAATAAAATGCGACATAACTCCTTCATCCATTTCCATATCTCCTCAACAAATTAGATTCTTATATTTTTAGTTTTCCCCTATCATAGAATACCAAATAAAACATTCATACATAAAATAAAACCATATTTGAAAAATTTGTCACATAATACCTTCATTCACTCGTGTCTTCAATTCTTCTAGGGTTAAAAAAATATCGATGTTTTTTTATCGATATCTCTAATTTCTTCCCCGAAAAATGTAGAAATTAAATGAACTGCGTTAAAATAGTCTATTTGTGGTTATGGCACAATCTTGATCAAACTTGGTTCTGAGAGTTTTAGAACCAAGCCCCCCTGGCAACGGGCCAGCACTGGGTGGACCGCAACACCTTGGAAAAATTAGAAGTAGCCCGTACCCTGGAAAAGTCTGCCCACCTCTGTCTTAGAGTCTACTTCGTTCACAGCACTTTTTGCGATTTTTTCTGTCCAAATTACGTATGGCGGTCAAAAAATATTAAATTCTGGCGTAAAATTGATACTTTTATACCAATTTCCATCCATATTAAAATTAAGATCAAATAGAGCGTCAATCCTCGATGGGCATCTATCCGTACTCAAATCTGGAGCAACTATACTTCTTGGCACGGATAGTTGCCATTTCGTTATCCTTGCAGGACCTTCCGTTTCTCATTTCGAAAATCTAACCGGATTCGTGATCAGCGACCCCAAAAACCCCCTAATGCCATTTTTCCCCGGGAAAAATGGGAAAAAGGATATTTGCGTTATCCTTACAGGCCCTTCCGTTTCTAATTTCGAAAATCTAACACCGGATTCGTGATCAGCGACCCCGAAAACCCCAGAATGCAATTTTTCCCCGGGAAAAATGGGAAAAAGGATATTTGCGTCAAATCTAACACCGGATTCATCGATCAGCGACCCCGAAAACCCCGTATTGCCATTTTTTCCCGGAAAAAATGGGAACAAGGATATTTGCGTTTTTCTTACAGGACCTTCCATTTCGAATTTTGAAAATATAACACCGGATTCGTGATCAGCGACCCCGGAAACCCCCGAGTGACACTTTTCAGTCTCCTATTGAGCAGGATTCATGGCGAAATGCACGGTTTAAAAACACCCAAATCCGGATTACCCCTCGTTTATCCCCTTAGCGGTAAAATTTCGGAAAACCCCGCCTTAGTGAGCGCCTACGTAATGGTTGGGACATACTGTGAAAGTTTCAAGTTTCTAGCTTCAGGGGTTTATGCTGGGTGTTGATGAGTCAGTCAGTCAGTCAAGTTAAACGATTTTATATATAAAGATAATTTGACGTCGTTGATTCCGAATCTGCAAGTGGTTTGACCAAATTTGCTCTAGTTTTTGAGAAAATCCCAAAACAAAACATTAAATTTTTCGAAAAAATTTCTTATATACTGAAAATTTTCATTTTTTATTTTTGTTATTTTCGTGGATATTTCAACCATTTTAGAGTAATTTGATATCGCTGAATCTGAGTTTAAAAATAGTTTGGCTAAATTCGTTCTTGTTTTTGAGATTTGGCAAAGAGAAAAATTATTATGGGTATTCGCTCTTTTGAGTATCGGTGTAAATGTAGCATGGATACAAGTGCATTTTACAAGAAAGCGTGAACACCATGTAAAGCATTTGAAAAAGCTCCAGTGTAAATACTCGCGATTTCATCTTCACTCCACTTCTTGTTGGGTTTCTCTTTTTTCCGCTTTCGCTGCTGAATAACATTTTGCGCCATATTATATATATTTATATATATTTATTGATTTATCGCCACTAAACACTTTTTGCCGGAGAAAAATATAACCTGAAAGTTTCAGCTGTCATAATTTACACTTCTCACTATACAAGACCCAAAAACAAGGTTTCGAGTGAAGCAAATAAAAAGCTAAAGTGTAACCGATTTTGTATGAAAAATTTTGATAGGTCCAGTAAATATACATCCAATACACTGATACACAACCAAATGCTTCAATGAGCGAATACCCTTATTGTTCTTCAGAACACCCATATAACTAGCAAAAAAAAAAAACAAATCTCGAAATCTAGAGTGAATCCAGCCAAACTACTTCCAGATTCGGATTCAGCGAAGTCAACTACCCTAAAATGATTGAAATATCCACGGCAACAACAAAAAATAAAACTTTTCAGTTTATATGGAATTTTATCGAAAGAAATAATATTCTTTTTGGGCTTTTCTCAAAAACTACAGTCAATCTGACCAAACCACTTGCAGATTGAGAATCAGTGACGTCGAATTATAAAAAAAAAATTGTAAAATCTTTGACAATACAAAAAAAGTTGTTTTTTGTCGGGTAGTGTAATCGGAGATAACAGCAGTATAACCGAAGCTCAAGAAAGCCTCGGTTTTCGGCTTAAACAGGTTGAATATTTATATTTTATTTATTTTTTCTGAATACAAAAAAGGACGGATCTTGGGTTATAAACGTTTCAATCAGAGGCTGACTTTATGAAATCGTAAAATTGCAGACACTCATTGGACACTCCACAGCGTCCCGGAGCGTCCAGAGGTAGATCGCCAAAGGAACACGATTTGGCTATATCAGGGATCAGCACCGGAACCAAACGGATCAATCCGTCGGTTTGATATGATGCGACCCGATCCGGAATTCTCATTCTGACAATTTCGGATCGGATTGATCCGACGGATTGATGCAACATTTCTTATAATAAAAAAAATATTTTTTAATTTAATCATTGAAAAAAAAGTTAAATTTTGTTTTATACTAAGTTCACACCGACGCAAAATCACGTAATTTTGCGAAATGATTTAAATCTTAAACCAAAGTGTTCACACAGAGGTTAAGGTAATTTTGCTTGACATTTCAACTACAGGATTGCTATGAATTTTAGTGTAGGATTGCTATGAATTTTAGTAATATGATGAATAATATAATTCAAAACATCGATGAAATATGTGCAAACAGAATTAGACACTTTAGAAGAAAATGGAAATGATCTGTAATGAAAATAAACAATTATTTTCCATTTCATATTTAACTACATCATAAACATGTCCATTTATTTATAGGGAGTATAAATTAATTCGTGCGGTTTTTAGTGTAACTAGTGTCACTAGCTTATTATTCTATCGTTTTATTTTTCCAAACATTCATTTGAAAGCTACTGTCATTGCCAGTCTTTTTCAGTATATTTCATTTGTTTGAAACGTAAACAACAAAATTTTTTATACATTTGAAAATGTCGAATTTTGTGCCTGACAAAGTGTTTTTGCGGGGAATTCTTCTTCATTACTTTAACATGAAGAAAAGTGCTACCGAAAGTCATCGTATTTTAGTGGAAGTATATGGTGACTATGCTCTAGCTCAGCGAACGCGTCTGAAGTGGTTTGCACGATTTAAAAGTGGGGATTTTGGCTTGGAAGATCAAGCACGTCCTGGACAGCCAAAAAAGTTTGAAGACGAAGAATTGGAGGCATTGCTAGATGAAGATTCGTGCCAAACGCAAGAAGAACTTGCAGAATCTTTGGGAGTGACTCAAGCAACCATTTCGCAACGTTTGAAAGCACTGGGATTGATCCACAAGATTGGATTTTGGGTGCCACACGAATTGAAGCCAAGAGACGTCAAACGGCGATTTTGCATGTCGGAAATGCTGCTCGCTCGTCACAAAAAAAGGCATTTTTGCATCGAATTGTGACGGGTAATGAAAAATGGATCTACTACGACAACCCGAAACGCAAAGCATCATATGTGAAGCCTGGCCAACCAGCCAAACCGACGCCTAAGCCCAATATCCATGGCTCCAAGTTAATGCTCTGTATCTTTTGGGATCAGAAGGGTGTACTATTTTATGAGCTGCTAAAACCTGGTGAAACCATTAATGGAGAACGCTATCGACAACAACTCATTAAATTGAACGCAGCAATCAAAGAAAAACGGCCGGAATGGAAGACCAGGAGACCAGTCATTGATTTTTCATGACGACAACGCTCGACCACATCGCGCTCAAAGGCCCAAAAACTATGTGCAAAATGTTGGATGGGAAGTCTTACCCCACCCGCCCTATAGCCCAGACATTGCCCCTTCCGACTACCATTTGTTTCGATCCATGCAGAATGCCCTTGCTGGAATACGCTTCACTTCAGTCGACGGAATCAAAAACTGGTTCGATATGTGGATTGGCTCAAAAAACGAGAAGTTTTTTTATGACGGAATTCATAAGTTGCCAGAAAGATGGGAAAAAGTAGCGGCTAGCGATGGACAATACTTTGAAAAATAAATGAGTAACCATTCTTTCACAATAAACCATCAATTTTTGAAAAAAAAAAAACCGCACGAATTAATTTATACTCCCAATATTTTTTCAGATCACAGGTTTACTAAAATATCCTCTTCGCGTGCGGAACACGGCTTCTTTTTCTTATATCTCCGTCTTTCCAATCCAGCACAAATGTCAAAACTGATGTACTCAAGAGAGCTGAATGAGTGATGCAGGGTTGTATTCATTGTTTTTGCTTGATTTCGTTCCTAATTTTGTGGAAATTGCATACTTTTAGTGATTTTGAAAACAGGTTAATGTACTGGAAATCTCGTGGTTTCGAGGAAGATTTCGTTCAAAATTACGAAAATCTTCAAAATTACGTAATTTTGCGTCAGTGTGAACATAGTATTAATCAATGATTCATTTTGTTTGCTGGGATATTACGTACCTGGTAAAATATCACTTGAAATATCACTTGATGCCAAACGTGAACTGGAGAGTTATAAAACCTCGAACTTTGGAATATGCTACGACGAAATTTCAACCAAGTCACATCATTTTCCATTACTATTTTGGATGGAGAAATGACAGCAATATCCTTTGCTTCGATCTTCCGAGCAGATGTTTTCTTTGGCTGATCGCGTTTCACTGATCGACGGACGATGTTGAGTGGCACAAGTTTAGAAATGTGAGTTTTTGCCATTTGTTTTTGAATTATGGTAATAAAAATGTTTACTTTGTAATTGAAATTAACTTGAATACTATCGCTTGTTGAGTTCGATATTTAAAATTTTATTGTTGATTAACAAAGAGTGTTATCTAAAAAACAAGAAAAAAAATCCAATCCGTTCTGATCCGATCCGAATCTGGTCCAATCCGGTCCAATCCGATCCGTTCCGAATCTGACCCGAATGAAGCCTATCGGTTCGGGTGTTGAATCGGGGGTACTTCATAACCTGACATGGATATGAATATAAGTTAATAAGGTTTACCAATCCTGAAAAATTCTGACAAAACATTTTTTGCTGAAATTTAAATCTAAATAAAATTCAAATGGATGTGGGAATTTAGTTCTTAGATGTGCTGCATAAGGGAAGTGCCATCTCGCGGACATTTTTGAATTTGACTATCTCTGATCTACCCCTAGGATTGGGTTGGAGTCTTTCAATACAGCGGTTGCTACTCCAGGAGTGCTGCTCCAAGATCAATGGAAAACGCATGATGTGTGTGAGAGAGTTTTACGGTTTCGCCGCGCGTTCACTGCGTTAACTACGGAGTTTGTTCTCTGTTTCGCCTACTGAATAAATTTAAATTTTTGGTACATGAAATTGCCGGGAAAACAGGATTAAAGCAGGAGTTTTACAGGATTTTGGGCGAAAACGTAGGATTAAAAATTTCGCAATATTTGAAGCGAAAAAATAGGACTATCCTGCGCAAAGCAGGACACATATGAAGCTTAGGCATGGGGCATTGGACCGATTTTGCCCATTTACGAACTCAAATCAGGGATGGAAAACGTTATCGTAACGTTACGAAATAACCATTTTCTGCCGATATTTTCCTCAATTTGCCCAAAAAAACGACATAAATTTCAATAATTCTTATTGAAATTTATGTCGTTTTTTTGGGCAAATTTTTTTTAATGAACGATTTTTTTTCTTTTACATTTTTTATTGACTTCTTAATTTAAGAATTAGGGTAGGAGCGGGCATGTTGAATTATCGGGCATGTTGAATTATCGGGCATGTTGAATTATCGGGCATGTTGAATTATTGCCAAATTTAAAAAAACTATCCAGTCAATTTTTTTTGAAATTTTAGTATATTGGTAGTATTAATGTCCTCTACTTGCCATAAAATTTTGACAGCGATACCTTATTTATATCGTAAGTGACAGGTATATGTGTGGCTCTAAAAGTAAATATTAGACTATACAGTGATTTACTCATTTCTCATACAAATTTCTGTCAATCTGGAAATTTTTTGTATTAAAAGTGTTGTGCAACACCTCTAGAATAAAAAAAACCTCGTGAGACATTCAAATTTATTGTTTTTGTGATTTTTCTAAGAGAAAATATCAAAAAAGTGGGTTGCGGGTAAGTTGAATAACGGCTTGGCGGGCAAGTTGATACATTTTTTTCTTACGTATTTTTTGTTTTTAAAAGCTTTTATTTAGCTCGCTATCTTGTTTGTTTGTCTGTTTGTCGGGGTCAAATCTTGCAATCAAATTTTGACCCACTTCCACTTGTCCGATTGACTTGAAATTTTGCACACTTATATAAGTCCGATGACAATACAATATTTTCACTACTTCGTCCTTGTAAGGATAACGGAAGGTCCTGTAAGGATAACGTGATTATCCTTTTCTCCAAATTTTCCGGAAAAAAATCTATTCTGGGGGTTTTTGGGGTCGCTGAATCCGAATCTGTTATTAAAAAGTCAGTAAGGATAACGGAAGGTCCTGTAAGGATAACGTGATTATCCTTTTCTCCAAATTTTCCGGAAAAAAATCTATTCTGGGGGTTTTTGGGGTCGCTGAATCCGAATCTGTCATTAAAAAGTCAGTAAGGATAACGGAAGGTCCTGTAAGGATAACGTGATTATCCTTTTCTCCAAATTTTCCGGAAAAAAATCTATTCTGGGGGTTTTTGGGGTCGCTGAATCCGAATCTGTCATTAAAAAGTCAGTAAGGATAACGGAAGGTCCTGTAAGGATAACGTGATTATCCCTTTCGCCAAATTTTCCGGAAAAAAATCTATTCTGGGGGTTTTTGGGGTCGCTGAATACGAATCTGTTATTAAAAAGTCAGTAAGGATAACGGAAGGTCCTGTAAGGATAACGTGATTATCCTTTTCTCCAAATTTTCCGGAAAAAAATCTATTCTGGGGGTTTTTGGGGTCGCTGAATCCGAATCTGTCATTAAAAAGTCAGTAAGGATAACGGAAGGTCCTGTAAGGATAACGTGATTATCCTTTTCTCCAAATTTTCCGCTGAATACGATTCTCAAGTTAAAAAGCCTGTAAGGACATCTCAAATGTAACGATATATATTCGAAGACTAAAAAGAACAAAATAAAAAAAATAAAAATTTTTTTTTAAAAAAAAGCTTTTATTAAAAAAGAATGCACTAAAAAGAAAAAAATAATTTTCTGGACGCTGTGTATCACAAATATAAAAGCTTTTAAAAAGCGAGATAAAGCATAAAACAATTAAATAAAAATTTATCTCGCTTTTAAAAAGCTTTTATATTTGGAATACACAGCGTCCAGAAAATTATTTTTTTCTTTTTAGTGCATTCTTTTTTAATAAAAGCTTTTTTTAAAAACATTTTTTTTATTTTTTTTTGACGTTTGTTTCACATTTCCTTTGTTCTTTTATCAATTTTTGTTTGTTTCTTGATGATTTTTTACATTTTTTATAAAAACGCAGCAGGAAAACAATCAAAAATTGGACAACAAAAAAAATGAAATAAGCGATCAACTAAATCGTAAATTTCATTGTTTTTTTCATATTTACATTATGTAGTGTATATTTAAATTTTTCACTTAATAAAATACTTAAAAATAACGTTTTTTCATTCTTAAGTATGGAAAATGTATGGAAAATTACAGTTATTCATCTTACCCGCACCACTTGTAAATCGGCGGGCATGTTGAATCACCCTTTAAATTGACCTGAAGGCCAGTTAATAAAACATTTTAAAAAAAGTTCTTCTATGAAATGTAGTCAAGGTATCACTCTATCGAATGGCTTAACCATTGGAGCGATATGTGACTTTATGTGCGCGCTACAACCTAAATTCTAAAAAGTAATGCAACATGCCCGCTCCCACCCTACTATTTTAGCTTTTTACTTTCTTCTACGGAGTATAATAAAGTATTGTTTTCATGAAAAATTTCGACCTCTTAATTTTGGCTAAAAAACATTTCCCGATCACTCCTGAGTCGATTGGAGTCATATTAAAAAAATGTCTTTCTGTCTGTCCGTCTGTCTGTCAGTCTGTCAGTCTGTCTGTCAGTCTGTCAGTCTGTCAGTCTGTCAGTCTGTCAGTCTGTCAGTCTGTCAGTCTGTCAGTCTGTCAGTCTGTCAGTCTGTCAGTCTGTCAGTCTGTCAGTCTGTCAGTCTGTCAGTCTGTCAGTCTGTCAGTCTGTCAGTCTGTCAGTCTGTCAGTCTGTCAGTCTGTCAGTCTGTCAGTCTGTCAGTCTGTCAGTCTGTCAGTCTGTCAGTCTGTCAGTCTGTCAGTCTGTCAGTCTGTCAGTCTGTCAGTCTGTCAGTCTGTCAGTCTGTCAGTCTGTCAGTCTGTCAGTCTGTCAGTCTGTCAGTCTGTCAGTCTGTCAGTCTGTCAGTCTGTCAGTCTGTCAGTCTGTCAGTCTGTCAGTCTGTCAGTCTGTCAGTCTGTCAGTCTGTCAGTCTGTCAGTCTGTCAGTCTGTCAGTCTGTCAGTCTGTCAGTCTGTCAGTCTGTCAGTCTGTCAGTCTGTCAGTCTGTCAGTCTGTCAGTCTGTCAGTCTGTCAGTCTGTCAGTCTGTCAGTCTGTCAGTCTGTCAGTCTGTCAGTCTGTCAGTCTGTCAGTCTGTCAGTCTGTCAGTCTGTCAGTCTGTCAGTCTGTCAGTCTGTCAGTCTGTCAGTCTGTCAGTCTGTCAGTCTGTCAGTCTGTCAGTCTGTCAGTCTGTCAGTCTGTCTGTCAGTCTGTCAGTCTGTGTACAAGATTTCTCAAAAACTAATAGAGGTAGCGCCATGAAATTTTATAGGCATGTTGGGTCCTGAAATGGGACGATCCTATCAACTTTTGGTGGAAATCCGTTAACCGGAAGTATCCAAAATGGCGGTTTTTCAAAAATCGCAATTTCGTTTTTCTCGATTTACTCCCAAACTACGCGTTTTTTAGTGGCCTTAAGTATGACAAAACTTGGAGAAAATAAAATTTCCCACACTTTTGTCTTTAGCTATAACTCGATATCTCCACCTGTTATCGAGATAAACCGTTATTTCCAAAAAAAAACAGTTTTTTGCGATTATCTCGAAAACTAACGGGTTTTTGCTGACTGAATGTATGAAGTGAATTAATGAGAATGGCATTCTGCACAATTTTGTTTCTTACCGTTATCCGTTATCTTTTACCGTTATTGAGATATTTTCATTAATATGTAAAAAATCATATGTTTGCGAATAATTTGCAAATTAACGGTTTTTCGACAAATCAGTTAAAAGAATAATTAAAGATGTTAACATTTTCTACATTTTTGCCATTTACCGTAAATTGATATCTTTTACAGTTCTCAAGTTATCTCAAATTTTGTACGTTTTTGATATTTTTGAATAAACCAAGAATTTATTGGGAGGTCGTCTTAGGTTGACAACGCGACAGGGCTCTAGCGTAAATTGCGCAGGGTCGTAGATTTTGTAGAAGAAAGTTTTGTGTTGACCACAACTGATATTTTTCTAGATAAATTCTTATCACAAATCATCTTTTATCGTTACAACAACATAATGCCAATTTATGCGTGCTTTTTTATGCGTACGTGCTCCATTCGGAACTCTGTGTGTGTTTTTCGAAAGTCAGGCAAGATGCCAAACGCTTCAGGAGTGATGTTGGAAAATTTCAGCGGGAGAATGGCACCATGGGTGATTGTTTGCCTGCTCCAGGACCTTGGAATGGGGTTTCTTGTTTGTGTTTTTATCTCGAGCTTCGCCTACCTTTCTAAGCGTCCTGCACATGGGAATTAGAAGAGGGCGATGGATGTTGAATTGAGTTGAGTTGGAGTATGCGAAAAAATGGCATCTACGTACCTACATACAGTAGTAGAGCTGCTGTCAAAACATCTGACCTAAAATAAACACCTAAGTGAGATCCTTCGGATAAGAAGGGGAATATTCAGGGTAAACGGGATACGGACGGCACGGCGCGGAGAAGGAAAATTCTTATCTTGCTAAATGGATGAATGGATTCTTTCTCTGCTTATTTCCCGACGAGAGTTGAATTTCCAATCAACGTGCATGTTAAACTTCGTCCTTTTCATCATACCGACAGTACCCGACAGGTTCTATATAGTGGCAGAAGGCATCCAGTGTTTTTTTCCGCTTTAGTTTCGTCCTGGAGTAACAATAACTCTAGAAGATGAAGGTAATTCTTGAGTTGTGAAACAGGTGTATTCGACTTTTGTACACATAACATATTTCTGAAATATTTTCGTTATTCGTGCGATTCATGTGAACAAGTTTGAAATATACACTCTAAATGGTTTGTGTAAATTCACACTAAATTTTGTTGCAAAAAACTCATTTTTACTTTCTTCTACGGAGTATAATAAAGTATTAAATATATAGATTGTATTCATGAAAAATTTCGACCTCCTTATTTTGCCTAAAAAAACATTTCCCGATCACTCCTGAGTCGATTGGAGTCATATTAAAAAAATGTCTTTCTGTCTGTCCGTCTGTCTGTCAGTCTGTCAGTCTGTCTGTCAGTCTGTCAGTCTGTGTACAAGATTTCTCAAAAACTAATAGAGCTAGCGCCATGAAATTTTATAGGCATGTTGGGTCCTGAAATGGGACGATCCTATCAACTTTTGGTGGAAATCCGTTAACCGGAAGTATCCAAAATGGCGGTTTTTCAAAAATCGCAATTTCGTTTTTCTCGATTTACTCCCAAGCTACGCGTTTTTTAGTGGCCTTAAGCATGACAAAACTTGGAGAAAATAAAATTTCCCACACTTTTGTCTTTAGCTATAACTCGATATCTCCACCTGTTATCGAGATAAACCGTTATTTCCAAAAAAACAGTTTTTTGCGATTATCTCGAAAACTAACGGGTTTTTGCTGACTGAATGTATAAAGTGAATTAATGAGAATGTCATTATGCACAATTTTGTCTTTTACCGTTATCCGTTATCTTTTACCGTTATTGAGATATTTTCATTAATATGTAAAAAATCATATGTTTGCGAATAATTTGCAAACTAACGGTTTTTCGACAAATCAGTTAAAACAATAATTAAAGATGTTAACATTTTCTACATCTTTGCCATTTACCGTAAATTGATATCTTTTACAGTTCTCAAGTTATCTCAAATTTTGTACGTTTTTAATATTTTTGAATAAACCAAGAATTTATTGGGAGGTCGTCTTAGGTTGACAACGCGACAGGGCTCTAGCGTAAATTGCGCAGGGTCGTAGATTTTGTAGAAGAAAGTTTTGTGTTGACCACAACTGATATTTTTGTTTTTATTTGTATTTTCTTTTTATTAAGTTTTACTAATTTTTTTTATGGAATTTATTTTTATGGAAACTGAACTGACTTACTTTGTGATAAATAAACTATTATTGAAGTACAATTTTTTTTAGTTTTCAGTTTCAATACAATGTGTAATAAAGTTTCATTTGCCTTCCCTGACTCGAACTATTATTTTAAATAATATGGGTACCTATCAATTTTAAGTCTCTGGCTCACTGTTTTCTCGAGATATTGTATTCACAGCCGGATATACGGACATACATGAATTCTCGACATTTTATGTTAAACACCCTGGTCCAATTTTTTGTTTTTGTGCGACTCTGTTTTGTGCATTCCAATAGTAGAGCCGATGCAATTAGCCTAATAAAATGCAATCAAATTTATGGTTACACCATATAGCAGGCCTGCCCGACCTTTTTGTACTAAAGTTCGACTTTTTTTAATCCAATTACATCGAGATCTACCCATATACGTGTGGTTACACGGCCAGAGCAAAAGATACTCCACGTACGGTGCGGCAGTAATCATGAAAATAAACCATTTCACGTTTGCGATAACACGTAGCGTCTCGCATCGCCTAATGTGAACAGGCCCGTGAATTCTAAATCGAAACTAAACTATTTAAACAAATTTTAAACATGAGTCAAACTCAAATAAACCGCGAGAATCTAGTAATTTTCAAGTTTTCAATGCCTACTTAAAATAGGCAAGTAAAATAAAATTTAAAAAGAGGTATCTAAGTAAAATAGACCACTTGCTTTAACAGCGAAAAAACAAAAAAATGGAGAAGTAGATAGTGTGATTACTTAATTTTCAATTTCCTTTTTTTTAATATTTGTGTTTAAAAAAAAATTTTTTTTAACATTTTCAGTGTGTAGTAGAAGATCAATCCAAATTCGTGTCGAGATCGACTGGTAGATCGCGATCGCCTGGTTGGGCAGCACTGCCATATAGAATATAAAATTTTATATATACTACTATTTTTTTGAGTCTACTATTATTTTGGTCACCAACTACTAATATTTCGTAAACCTCAAGGTTCAGCGCTGGTCCTCGCCTTTTATATCCTCTCGCCACTATAATTTCTAAAGATCAGTTAGGAAGTCTTTCGGTTTTGCGACGTTGTCACTTCGAAAAAATTTCAAATTAATTTTAATATTTAAGGGGGAATTTTGTTTAGCTACATATTGGGCTGTATTCTATATCAAAATTTTATCATTTTATATTATGTTATGTCTTAAAATAACATAATTACCTCGATTGGTATTCTGTAAGGACAATTTCATTTTATGTTACGCGCTATACATAAAATTTTTCCTGTTCTGACTCATAACATAAAAGCTCCGAGATAGTACCTTTTATAATCATTTTATCATCTTTTATGCCATTTGACATTTGAAGTGTGACGTTTCACGAGTAAAATTTCAAATCTATATATATAAAAATGGATTTAATGTTTTTCTGGGTTTAGCGGCCTAAATATTTTCTAATTTGGCCTAAATATTTTCTAGCCTAATAAGGATTTTTAAAAATGGATGTTTGTCTGTTTTTTGCCTGTCTGTTTGAGATTACAAAACTCAAAAACTACTGGACCGATTTTTACGCGGTTTTTTGCAAAATGAACTGCGTTGCCAGGAGCAGGTTTTTAGCTATGTAAGATCTTAAAAATTCGAATCGCAAGGTCCTGTAAGAATAACGCAAATGTCCTTTTTCTCATTTTGTTTCCGGAAAACTGGTTTTAGGGGGTTTTCGTGGTCGCTGATCACGAGTTGGATGTTGGAATGTCAAAATTCTAAACGGGAGGTCCTGTAAGGATAACAAAAATTTATTTTTTCTAATTTTTCTCGAAAAAAATTGCATTAAGGGCTTTTCGGGGTCGCTGATTACGAATCCGGCGTTTCAATTTCAATAACTCTAATGAAAGACCCTGTAAGGATTACGTTGATATGAAAAAAAAACGGATTTTTGTGATTGTATAACTAGGCTTTTCAGTCGAAATTTATACTAAAATAAAAACGCTGGTTTTTAACTTTTTTGCTACTCTACGAAATATTTCGTATTGTATTAGTGTTCAAACCTTGGTCATTTAACTGACAATAAAATGTTTCGCTAAACTGTTTATTTCTGTTCATAAAATGTTAAATATTTTAAACTGTATCAATTAACTATATAGTAGTGATTGCAAAAAACCGAAAATATAGTAAAACCGGTTTTACGGTTTTTTTAGCGTTCAAAACCGAAAACCGGATTTAAAACCGGTTTTCCTAGAATTTCATAAGTAAAAAAAACAGTAAAAAAACATGTCTTAACAAAAAAATTTTTTATTTTTGCATCAGATTTACAAATTTTCTCAGATTGGTTTTGCACCACATCCACATCGGTTATTGAATCCAAATCAACATTCCTCTTTAATACATTAATTTCATGCGAACCCCTTAAATGTGCGTGGAGAACACTTGTAGTTCCTCCAGCAACTTTAAAAATCTTCGAACATTGTTTACATTTTGCAAAATCTTTTTTATGCAAAAAATAAAACCACACGGAAGTTTTATCATCATTTTTTTTATGTTTTCCGAAATTTTGTTCCATGTTGTTGTTGTATATGGGCAAAACAAAACTAAAACAATTAAAAAAATGAAATCAAGTCTTAAATTCTTATTTATATTATATTTACTTACGAAAAATAGCTCCGGTTTAAATTTTCAGCAATTTCATTTAAATTTTCAACAACAAAATTTGAATAATAACAGCTGATTGCTAACAAACACTGAGTGCTCAGCGGACGTCAAAAAAATACCCTGCAAGCTAAAAATTGTTGGAAAAAAATACCCTGCTAGAAATTCTTGTTGCTTCTGTTTGAGTCTTCTGACTATAATATGATATGTATATGAAATATGACATATCGATATTTGAATTTTGATAAGTGAGAAAACCGAAACTCCGGCAGTTTGAAAACCGGATTTTCGGTTCTGAAAAAACAGGCGGTTTTCGGTTTTTTCGGTTAACCGAAAACCGGGTTTGCAATCACTACTATATAGCTCCTGAAGATGGTGAAATCAATTTACCGAAACCTAGAGCAGCAAAAAAGTTAAAAACCAGCGTTTTTATTTTAATATCAATTTCGACCGAAAAGCCTAGTTATACAATCACAAAAATAATTATAAAATAACGGTCAACAACAAAAACAAAGTAAAAAATGGATGTTGGTATCATTTTTGTCTGACATTTAGTCGAATTATTTAGCTTTCTTCGCAAAAAAATCTTTAAAGGAAACAAAACTTTGAATTTTTTTGACTGTTACTCGACCAGCTGTTCAAAAAGTAATAGAATTCACACCGAAATGTACTAAATCTTTTATGTTAAAGGTTCGTAAAATGAACGATAAAATTATTTTATTCAACCCTTACAGAATACGAATTTTTGTAAAATTTTATTTTCATTTTATGAAAAGAAAATTTTATCATCATAACATAACATAAAATGTAATTTTATGGAAAATTACAGAATACGGCCCATTATCCACCTAAAGTTAGAAAAGTATCTCAAATTTCAGGTCGCCAAACAAATTGGTCCTATAGATATGACTTGCTAATGTTCGGGGTCCTGTAAGTCAATTTTGTTCTCGGCTTGATTTTGCAGGGGGACTTCAACACAAAACAAATGTCAGGTTTCTAGCAAAAACGATTTTTATCTTGTTTTAAAAACGCCGTGGTATCAACATTCTTTAATACTAAACAAAAAATAGAAACAAATGGCACAAACGAAAATTTTCATTCTTGAAGCTGGATTTCACAATTTCTGGAAGTCTCCGTATTTGACAGTTGCATAATTTTGCGAGGTTGTTTCTACTCCAAAACCATCGCGTTAACTTACGAGGGTCGCGTAAAAGATTTTCCATATAATTTTTGACAGTTTATTTAGGAATTAGTCATTTTTAGGAAGTATTTACGCACTTTACATGGTTTACGGGGCATTTCTGCGTTTCCATAAATCCGCCTAATATACCTTAGTTCAGTGTTTCCCAACAAGGTACATCTGCTAGTTCCAGGATGTACGCGGAATATCAACAACACAATGGCGAGAACGCGTGCACCATCAGTGGGTTATATGAATACTTGATACTGTATTAATTTTTCTGTGTTAATATTTCGGCACAATTTATACATGACTAAAAATCACTATACAGGGTATTTACAGTTAAGCACTTAAGAATTATTTTTATTTTTATACGGTGGCAGCCAACGTCTTAAAAGTAGGGCGTACTTATTTTAGGGCAATCTGTAAACTATTACCGCCTTTTATTTGAATTTCTGATTATAGTTGTCGATTCGGATCAGAAAAATGCGACGCAAATCGATCGCTTCTGATCTTTTGTAAATTTATTAGCATGGTTTCCGAACATAATCCTATAACTAAGTATATTTTTTTTGCAATGGAGTTTTTGGCAACATTTTAAATACAATGGTAGAAAAAACTAGCTCGCCAAGGGGTACGCTAGCGAAAATGGTTGGGAAACACTACCTTAGTTAATAATTTTGCTTATATTTTCAGGGTTTCTTTTGATTAGAATGATATCTCGCTTTCATTCATTAATGAGGTGCTCCTCATCAAAATTATTGAAAAATGCCCCTTCTATTGAAGACAATACTGCGACTTGTTCAGGCAGAGGCGATTGCTTGAATGGAACTTGCTTATGCGAAATTCGATATAGCGGTGTTGAATGTTCTGGCTTTAATCTGCCATACCATGCTGGAATATCAACAGTTTTTTATTTTGTGGCTTTAGTTTCCGTTATACAATTACTGATATGCATTGTTGCCGAGTATCAACGAATGAAACAACCTTCAATATTGGGCGCATGTCGGATAACTACACAGAAGTTGTTATACTTTATGATATTCTTAGCCGCTATGTTACGTGGAGCTTACTTCACAACTCCGGTAAGTTGGTTTTTAAATATATGCATTAAATATACATATTACCGTTTTTTTGCAATTAATGCAGGAAGTTTTACAACCTGGCTGGGCTGCGAGTTTGATGTCTGCTTATTATCCCTTATTGATGACTTGCTCGTCTTTGGTTGTTTGCTTATGGGCCGAGGTGAGTCTAAAATTTACTTAACTTTTTTAGAGACTTTTGTGTAGAAAATCTAAGTTTATCATTCAGCCAGTCTGTTCACCATTTTTTTCAAAAACTGTTTGAGTTGGAGATTTGAAATTTTACAGGGTTTGATTTTGGAATGGGGTGATCTGTTAACCGGAAGTGACCGAAATGACGGCTTTTTAAAACTCCATGATTTGTGTTTTTCAATTGTTCTTGAGAAAAGTTGAAAATAATTTTCTCGACTTTTGTCTTTTACTATAACTGGATATCTCAAACCATTCTCGAGATATGGAGGTTATATTGGTTTTATTAAATAATGAGAATCTCCTTTTTTCGCCGCTTGAAATAGTCAACAAAACTTACAAGAATTTAAAAAAGAACTGCAGCTATGAATAATTCAAATACAAAACAAATTTAAACGGAACTCATGTTTGTAATACTAGATTTGGTGTGTTGGTTAAGACGTTAACCCTACAGTGCGCAATGATGGATATATAAATCAACCGCTATATGAAAAAAACAAAAAAAAAAATATTTTATACATGTTCTGGTACATGTTTTACGCACAAATATTGTTTTATTTTTAATTAAAAAAATATTTCGAATTTGACCTCCTATGAGGATTTGTACAGTGTCCTTCATCACCGTTAACGATACAATATTTTCACTACCTCGTCTTTGTAACGAGAATGGTCCTGTAGGGTCCTTCGACCCACTTAGACCAATGAGATCCATTGTGATACCACATGTGTATATTTTTCCTACCTACTAGCACCGACGTGAGCTTTTTAGAAAGCCTAGGAGATTGTTGATGTTGACAACTTTCAATTCATTAGTATTCCCGAAGGAAAAGGATCCCAAATGTGTTTTCCTTCTGCGAGCCAGTGCTGGGCAAGTGCAGAGCAGATGTTCTACAGTCTCTTCCTCCTCTTCATATTTGCAACTTCTGCAGAAGTCATTAGAGGGGACACCAAGTCTATTCGCATGTCTCCCTATGAGGCAGTGTCCTGTGATCACACCTGCAATCATGGTAATATATCTTCGGTGCAGCAGAATCAGCTTGCATGTACGCTTTTTATCCAGCTTTGGTCGCGTAACACGAGGTGTCAGAGGACCACCTTTGATTTGCGACCCTGGCTGCTTCTTTCCGAATCAGTAATTTGCACGTTGTTAATGGTGCACCCAGATACTTCTTTTCCGGCATTGTTTGGAGTGTAGTGCCGTATCTAGCGAGTTCGTCCGCTTTACAGTTACCCAGAATGTCTCTGTGAACAGGTACCCAGATTAATTTTATATTAAAGAACTCTGCTAGCCCGTTTAGAGGTGACAAGCATTCAATAGTCACACGAGATGTTAGAGCTGATGAGTCAAGTGACTTAATTGCCGCTTGATTGTCCGTGAAGATGCTGATATCCTTAACCGATATCACATTTTTCTTCAGCCAGCTTAGGGCTTCCTTGATCGCCATAACCTCGGCCTGAAAGACGCTACAGTGATCCGGTAGGCGAAAGGCAATATTTAAGTTTAGTTGTTCAGAGAAAATCCCTCCACCGACTCTACCCCCCAACTTTGACCCATCTGTATAGACATGGATCGTCTTTTTGCCCAAACTTCCTTCCCCTTCCTCGTTTTGCCTGGAAGGAATTGAAGTTTGGAACTCCTTGTTTATCGATAGCAGTGGTAGGGTATAGTCAATGTTTTCCGGGAGTGTTCTCTGAGACCACAGTATTGAGGCATGTCCATTTTGCGTACTTTGCCATTGCGATGTTGCTTTGAGTCGGATGGCTGTGCTGGCTGCCATCTGTTTTCCTGTGATGTCTAGAGTAGGGATGCCAACGATACCTTGATGTTTGCAAAACATCGAGGTATCGTTGAAAAATATCGAGTTTTAACCTCGATGTTGAACAGGCCGATATATCGAGGTATCGATGTTGCTATCAGCGATGTTAGAACATTACTCTTCATAAAATTAGTAGAGAAACTAATTTTAGGAGTAAAGGGACTAGTTTTTAGATAGATTTAATATAGCCACTCTACTTAAAGATTTGTTTAAATTTCCTTTGGTATCAATTTTCGGTTTTATCTTTCTACAAGATTTCGCAAAAAATACCAGAGCTAGCCATGAAATTTTACAGAGAGTTTGGTTCTGATGTGGAAATCCGTTAACCGGAAGTAACCAAAATGGCGGCTTTTTAAAAACTACATTTTCCAGTAGTCTTACAGGGTGTACCAAAATAACGTTGACAAAGATTTTTGTTTACCATTCTTTAATTTGTTGACAAAAACAAAGTTTAAGACATTGACAAGTTAATATAGTTTATAAGAAAAAATCTTGTCTAATTAGATTCAAAGTGGCCGCCCTTAGCGCTGCTACAGAGTCTCAAACGTTTTGTGAAATTTTCGGCTACGCGCCGCAGCTCCTCCACTGATATTCGGTCCCACTCCCGATGCAACGATTGCTTCAACGAGTCTAAACTTTTGTGAGGCTTAGCGCAGGCCCTTGCCTCCCAAAATTGACCATACATTGTAGTCCATTGGATTAAGATCCGGTGAGTGCGGTGGCCATTCTCTGGACGTTATGAAGTACGGAAAATGGGTCTGGCACCATTCTTGTGTCTTTTTCGCTCTGTGGGCCGGCGCCGAGTCTTGTTGGAATGTTCAGTTCTATTGGGAAAGTGTTGCCGGGCCCATGTAAGTGCAACGGCTTGAAAAATGTTACTTCGGTACACTTCCGTATTAATTTTAACCCCTTGATACACGAAAATGAAGGGTGTTTTTCCACTAGCACAAATTCCGCCCTATACCATGATAGATATCGGATTTTGGCGGTGAATGATTACAGCTGACGGTCCGGGGGCTTCTTTTGACCAGCTCCTATCGTTTTGACGGTTGTGAGATTGCTCAATTGTAAACAGTTTCTCGTCGGTGAAGAGGATTTTCTCCCAGTTTCTACCAGCGGCGCGGCCTAGAAGTAGCCGGCTTCGCTGTAAGATAACTGTCTAGGACAAAAAGATAACTGGGTAGACAGAAACAAAATATAACAATTGAAAATGTTGTTCCGAACATGGGGAAACGGAATATAATGGAGCCAATGCAGTATTTTCGGGCTAGAGTAAAAAATATTTTGTCAACGTAATTTTGGGACACCCTGTATGTATTACAAAACTTGGAGACAATAAAATTTGCTACATTTATGTCTTTTACTAGAACCCCGTTATGAAGATAAGCCGGTATTTAAAAAAAATAGTTTTTTGCGAATATCTTGGTGGTTCAACGTATAAGAATAATTAAAACCGTGTTAATTCTACCTGGGTGCACTTCACCCACAGTAGAGCATCCGCCAGGTGGCTAAAATAATTTATTAAATTTAACTTTTTCAAAACATTGGGAAAACATCGAGGTATCGATGTTTTTAAGACGATGTTTTTGACATCGATGTCGCCTTAAAAAAACATCGATTTTCGATATATCGAGGTTTTATGAACGATGTTGCATCCCTAGTCTACAGGTAATAGGTGTAGCATCATCTCCAGTGCGTGCGTCGGAGTTGATCTCAGTGCACCACTAATATAGAGAGATGCCGTCCTCTGGACCTTGCTTAAGAGTTTGCAATTCCTCTTAGTTTCAAGAGCTATCCACCATACCACCACACCATATAAAAGTATGGGTCTTACGACAGCTGTATAGAGCCAATGCACAATCCGTGGTTCCAACCCCCAGATTTTCTCAATGGAGTTTTTACACGAGTAGAGTGCAACAGTGGTCTTCTTTATCCGTTCAGTGATGTTTTGTTTCCAACCTAGTTTCATATCCAGAATAAGGCCCAAATATTTTACCTCTTTTTTGAAGACTAAGCTGATGCCATTTAGTCTGTTTGCTTTAGGTCTCTTAAGGTGTCCGCGAATTTACCTGAGACAGCTACGGCAATGTCATCCGCATAGGCAATGACCTTAAAGCCATTTGCTATCAGTATTTTTATTAGTTTGTCAACCACCAAATTTTAAAAGGGGGAGAGAGGACACCTCCTTGTGGGGTGCCCCTGCTCACGAATCTCTTGGCGGATGACTCGCCCAGCTCAGTACTAATGCTTCTGCTTTTGAGCATCTTGCTGATTAGTACCCGTAGCGACCCATCCACCTCGACGTCTGCAAGCGCCGTAGTTATTGCCTCTGGTTTTACATTGTTGAAGGCTCCTTCTATGTCAAGTAAAGTAATCATAGTAAGGGTATTCGCTCATTGAAGCATTTGGTTGTGTATCAGTGTATTGGGTGTATATTTACTCGACCTAGCAAAATTTTTCATACAAAATCGGTTACACTTTAGCTTTTTATTTGCTTCACTCGAAACCTTGTTTTTGGGTCTTGTATATTGAGAAGTGTAAATTATGACAGCTGAAACTTTCAGGTTATATTTTTCTCCGGCAAAAAGTGTTTAGTGGCGATAAATCAATAAATATATATAAATATATATAATATGGCGCAAAATGTTATTCAGCAGCGAAAGCGGAAAAGAGAGAAACCCAACAAGAAGTGGAGTGAAGATGAAATCGCGAGTATTTACACTGGAGCTTTTTCAAATGCTTTACATGATGGGTATTCGCTCTTTTGAGTATCGGTGTAAATGTGGCATGGATACAAGTGCATTTTACAAGAAAGCGTGAACACCATGTAAAGCATTTGAAAAAGCTCCAGTGTAAATACTCGCGATTTCATCTTCACTCCACTTCTTGTTGGGTTTCTCTCTTTTCCGCTTTCGCTGCTGAATAACATTTTGCGCCATATTATATATATTTATATATATTTATTGATTTATCACCACTAAACACTTTTTGCCGGAGAAAAATATAACCTGAAAGTTTCAGCTGTCATAATTTACACTTCTCAATATACAAGACCCAAAAACAAGGTTTCGAGTGAAGCAAATAAAAAGCTAAAGTGTAACCGATTTTGTATGAAAAATTTTGCTAGGTCGAGTAAATATACATCCAATACACTGATACACAACCAAATGCTTCAATGAGCGAATACCCTTATGGTGTTCACGCTTTCTTGTAAAATGCACATGTATCCATGCCACATTTACACCGATACTCAAAAGAGTGAATACCCATAGTATGTATACTCTTTTTGTTCCAAGGATTTTTCGATGGTACTCACAAGGGAGTGTAGGGCTGTTTCTACAGGCCTTCCCTTACAGTATGCATGTTGGGACGCTGAAAGTTGGTTATGCACCCCCTTGCAGTGTAGATATGTCTCTATCAGTCTTTCCAATGTTTTCTAGAGAAAGGATGACAGATTTATTGGTCTGAAGTCCTTTGGACGACAGTGGGAGCTCTTACCCGCTTTGGGTATGAACAGAACATTGACCTCGTTCCACAAGGTGGAGATGTGAGCAAGATCTAGGCATGCCTTGAAGATAGTCTCAAGCCAGGGGAGAGATATATCTAAGGTATTCTGTATATCCGCGGGGATGATACCATCGGGCCCTGCGGCTTTGAATGGTTGGAAGCTGTTCACAGCCCATCTTATTTTCGGTCTGGTTATGATTTTACCAGAAATATTGGAGGGAAAGTATATGTCTGGTTATGATTTTACCAGAAATATTGGAGGGAAAGTATTATAGGAGTATCTTGAGTTTCCCGGGAAGTGTGAAGGTCCTTTAAGGATAACGTAAAAAATTTCTCGGGAAAAAAAACTTTTTCAGGGATTTTGGGGTCGCTTAATCTGATTCTGACATTAAGAAATCTGCAAGGATAACGAAAGGTCCCGTGAGGATAACGGGATTATCCTTTTCCTCGAATTTTCCGGAAAAATATTCATCAGAGGATTTTGGGATCGGCGAATCCAATTCTGACATTAGGAAGTCTGTAAGGACAAGAGAAAGTCCTGTCTGGATAATGTTATTATCCTTTTCGTTTTGGATTTTTAGTCATACTTATCAAATTCAAAATGACCAAAAAGGATCAAGTAAAAAAAAAATTAAAAAAAGTAAAAAGCTTTTTTTTTTAAAAAAATCCATTAAAAAGGAAGAAATATTTGGGCACCGTGTATCAGAAATAAAGGCGGGATAAGAACATAAAAAATAAAATAAATATTTATTTATTTATTTGCGATATAACTACAGTACAGAAAAAAATTCCATTTACACTATAGCTCTAAATACTAAAAATTTTGTTTTTGACAGATGTTTTAAAATTTAAATAATTGCAGTCAAAAGATCCAAATTGGAACAAATCGTGGTTTCGTTGCAATCTAATAATTGGAGAATTATAATATATGTTGCTCGTTGTACCCTGTGGCATAAATATGTTTTTATTTCTGGAATTGAAAGTTGGAACTCTTATTTTAATTTCTTGTCGTAATGAAGTTGAAAGTGATCATGTATGACTTTAAAAAGTGTACATTCGTCAAGACAAATTCGGCGTTTTTCAAGAGACTGCATGTGGAGAAGCTCTAATCTTCTTTCATAATTCAAATCTTTTTTATTTATTCTTAATAGGACACTTTTAGTGAATTTCCTCTGAACAGATTCAATAGTTAATTGGTGATTTTCATTATAAGGACTCCATACAACCGAGCAATATTCTAATATGCTTCTTACTAAAGAATTATAGAGTAAAATACTTGTATTTATGTTGTTTAGAGACATTGAAGTACGCAAAATAAATCCAGACATACGGTAAGCTTTGGTAGATACGTCAGTAAAATGATTGTCGAATTTAAGTTTGGAATCAAAGGTCACACCAAGATATTTAATAAAAGTTACTTGTTGTAGTACAGCATTATTAATATTATAGTCAAAATTAAAAGGATATCTTTGCAATGTGTACGTTATTTTAAAACACTTATTGACATTAAGAACAAGGTCATTAGAGTGACACCAACGCGACAGGACTTCTATATCATTTTGTAATAAATTAACATATTTATGTCAGCAAACATTAAAAATGGTGAAGTCAGAAAATGTGATACGTAATTTATGTAAAATAAGAATAGTAAAGGTCCTAGAGTAGATCCTTGAGGTACTCCTGATTTCGGACTGAAACTGGGAGATTTAAATCCGTTAAATAAGATGCGCATTTGTCTGTCTATTAAGTATGACTGTAACCACTCAAGTAGCTGGCCGGATATACCATATTTTGTCATTTTAGTTAAAAGTATGTTGTGGTTAACATTGTCGAACGCCTTAGAAAAATCAGTGTATATGGTATCGATTTGACCATGAGATTCAAATATGTTGGCAATAAAATTTGTGAATTCGAGTAAGTTACTTGTCGTCGATCTCTTCTTTATAAATCCGTGTTTTTGTTTAGTTATATTTATAGCAAGTTTTCCATATCATTTATCTCGCTTTTATTTCGGATCCAGAGTGCCCAAAAAATTTATTTTTTTTTCTTTTTAGCGCATTTTTTAAAATAAAAGCTTTTTTTTGCTATCAACAAAGTAATATTCTGTAACAATTTTCGATATTTTGCTTTCTTGCATATTTGGGACACGTACGTTATATGCATTAGAATCAGTTTCTCTTCTTCAAGAACTATCAATAAAGAGTTGTTCTAATTACATTAGGGTTATTCACTCTTTATCGTAGTTGATCGTAAACTCGTAGAATCGTAAATAAAATCGTAGTTTTTTGACAGTTCTTCATACAAATTTTTTTCCGACGAAAACTACAATCTACCACACCCGAAGGTATGGTAAAATCGTAGTTTTTGTGGTACTTCTAATAAAGAGAGGTTAAGGCATGTTTTGTGACATGTCAACTTGGTGCCAACTCTAAAATGGACATTGGAAAAGCAAGTAAATTAAAGTATTTATATGATTTAGTATAAATTAAGAGTTAAAAAATGCTTTAAACAATTTATGTAAAGAAAATAAATAAAAGAGTCAAAAATTTACGACAAAACCCACAACCTTTAGTAAAGCGCTGCTCACGCTTCGTTGTACTTTTCCATCGTAGATGTACAGTACAATCTACGAGTTTACTATCTACGATCAAGAGTGAATTGCCCTATTGATTTTACAAAAAACTTATATATATTTTTTACCTGTTATATTCAAATTCGGTAAAAATTGACTTAATCGTCAATTGTCAGAATGGTCCGAAAAACGTTATAATGACGCTAAATTTTCACATCTGGCATCGCTGACGATAACGCCAGAAATACGCTTCTAGTGAGCTTTCAAAGCAAACGTGCCTGAAATGTGAAAACTTCCACAAAAATAATATAACATTATGGGTATTCACTCTTTTGAGTATCGGTGTAAATGTAGCATGGATACAAGTGCATTTTACAAGAAAGCGTGAACACCATGTAAAGCATTTCAAAATCTTTCTCCTCTTCTAGAAAATCTAAAATACTCGCGATTTCAGCTTCACTCCACTTCTTGTTGGGTTTCTCTCTTTTCCGCTTTCGCTGCTGAATAACATTTTGCGCCATATTATATATATTTATATATATTTATTGATTTATCGCCACTAAACACTTTTTGCCGGAGAAAAATATAACCTGAAAGTTTCAGCTGTCATAATTTACACTTCTCACTATACAAGACCCAAAAACAAGGTTTCGAGTGAAGCAAATAAAAAGCTAAAGTGTAACCGATTTTGTATGAAAAATTTGCTAGGTCGAGTAAATATACATCCAATACACTGATACACAACCAAATGCATCAATGAGTTTCAAGAAAATCGGCTGGTAAATATAGACAGCCGGAAATATAAGATGGTGGAGGGGGTTCTATTTCAAAAATCTAAATCTTTTTGACAGTTATTTTCTCTTGCTAAAATAAACATCCCTGTGAAACTTCATATAAATTGGCCAAATCGTTTCTGAGAAATGGACGAAAAACTAAAAATAACATAATTTTCGGGGCACCAGATACCACCTCTAAATACGAAAACCCCAGATATAAAAAAATACCTATTCCTTATTTTTGCCCCTCTACAATATACATATTCGAGTTTCATCAAAATTGAAGGCAGACACCTCGGGATCTTTCCTTGTGAGTTTTAATGGCCGTGTAAAGGCCTGTGTCCACATGCAAGTTTATTTGCAGAAGTCGCTTCTAGAAGAGATTTCTGGTGTCATAACTTCTGGAAGTTCACTTGCAGTTAATGTTTCCACGGAAAAAACTTCCAGAAGTCTCTGCTAGAAGCGACTTCTGCAAATAAACTTCCATGTGGACACAGGCCTTTACACGGACGTGAACGCTATAGGTGAGAGACTTTGGTCTCTGGTCTCCAGGGTACAAAAGGCAAAAATCTCCAAAGTGTATACACGTTCAGAGACATTTAAGTCTGGAGATCAAAAAATAGATCTCCGGAGACCTTTACTAAAAAGTCTCTCAAAGCAAAGTCTCTGGAGTGCATACACGACGCAGGTATCTCGTCTCCAAGCATAACAACAATATCACTAATCTAAAATATAAAATAAGTAAAAACACTTTTTTTCTTTATAAAAACTGACCTTTAATCTCAAAACAACGAAACAAATTCTCGTTCCCACAAAACAATTTCCTGAAATGTCAAAATTCGTCTCCGGAGACCAAGAGATAGATATCAAAACGTTTTGAAGACCGGAGACGCATTAAAAAGAGTAGCTACACGGCAAGAGACTTAAGTCTCCCAAGAGACCCGAGAGACTTGTACTTGGAGATAAATCTCCGGTCTCCGAAGTGTATACACAGGTCTCTTTGTATCCAGAGGCGAAATTTTTGGTCTCAGAGACCAAAGTCTCTCGTTGTATATCCTTACCTTATAGCACTCACGCTGCTTCCGATTGGTCTGGTGCATTACTACTCCTATAGCAAGCAAATGTGCGAAAATTTTGTTCAATAAATTAAATCAATGATTATTTCCAAAAATATTTTAATTTTGAATATTTTTATAATTGATTAAATTTTAAACTTGCAGATATTTCATTTACGTGATATACGCTGGGAAAAATCCCAATTTCTATCTAAAAGCTTTGTTGGCTTTCTGGCGTTTAATGTGTTTCTCTACAGTTTATTTGGCGCTGAAGTGTTTTCATCACTATTATCATCTAATCGACAAACATATTCATATATATTCAATGGATGCTATGCTGCTCTTCTGCTGATAGTTGTAATATTTTTCCTCATATATGGAGTTGAAGTGTTTTTCAAATTGCGCGGAGGTTTTATTTATGATCAAACTGGAAATGATTTAAATCCTGGCGACCAAATTGTAAATGCATCACAATTACATCAATCAAGATTGGGTCTTTTGAGCCAGGCAATTATGTTGATTGTTATTGCTGGATTTCTAACCTCTGAAACATTGGGCGACTTCTGGAAAAAAAAGTATTCTTTGTTTAAATAATTTGAATTCATCCATAACTAACTTTTAATAAAAATGTATACTTTTATAGAGTTCCCGTTTATTCACGCAACTGGCATGATATTGTCTTCCGAATTGTTGAAATTGGTGTAGCACTATGGTTTCCTTGCTGTTTGTGGAATTCTATGGCCCCAGAACAATTGTGGATATTGAATCCACGCAAATTGTTAAGTCGACAAATTGATCCGTCAATACTCACGACATCGACTGAAAAACGAATGCTATCACCTGAGGAAGGTCGATCTTTCCTAACACAAAAGGATTGCTGGATATGTTATGACTCAGATAAAACTGAATCGCTTATTCAGCCTTGCAATTGTACTGGTGATGTGAGTTCTGTTCATCATGAATGCTTGCGGCGATGGCTTGTTGAAAGTTGTGGTAAATCAGACGCTGTACTGAAATGTAAAGTTTGTGGTTCGCCGTATGAAATAGAGAAAACAAAGAAGTAAGTTTAGCCTTAGTTTAAGTTTTACCAAAGATTATGTAAATAAAGACAAGAATGTTAGAACAAATGTTGCGGTCCCAAAAAATCTGACAGCAGAAATATAATCTTTAGTATGCGTTGCATAAAAATTATTTATATATTTTGACAGTTAACTGCCAAAAAATAAATAAAAATATTTGAATTCCATGCGTTACTTGATTGAGATTCATAACTTTACAGTATTTCCCATATATTTTAAAAGTTCTATGAAAAGTTCTGTTGTTTCTTATCTTTAGTTATATAATCTTTGGTTTTACTTTATTAGTATACCTATAACACTACCCGACAAAAAACGACTTTTTTTGTGTCACCTAAGGTTTTACAATATTTTTAAGATAATTTGACAATGCTGAATCCGAATCTGGAAGTAGTTTGGCTCTAGTTTTTGAGATTTAATTTTTTTTTATTATATGTGCTTTCTTGAGAGCAATAATTCTTCGTTTTGCCAAAACTCCAAAACTGGAACGAATTCAGCCAAATTTTTTCCAGATTCGGATTCAGCGATGTTAAATTACCCTAAAATTATTAAAATATCTATTTTTTGAAAATAATTTTCTCAAAAACTAGAGCCAATCTGTTCAAACCACTTGCAGATTCGGTATCAGCGACGTAAAATTATCCTAAAAAAGTTGTAAAATCTTTGGTAGCAAAATTGCTGTTGTGCAGTGTAATCATTTGAAGGATCAGTTGAAATTTTTCCTCATATTTGATTTTTACACTGCGATAAACTTGTACACTGCGATAATTTCGATAGACCTTCTCCCCTTCAATATAGAACCGAAAAAGTTTTTTGCAATTTTCTCAAAAATAGTGCGTTTTATCGAAGAAATGCTACATGTAACACTTATTCATCTATCCTCCATACAATCGAAATTTGTGGTTCTAGAACTCTCAGAACCAAATTTGATCATGATTGTATTTATATGATAACAACAAATATACTATTTTAACGCAGTTCATTTAATTTCGACATTTTTCGGGGAACGAATTAGAGATATCGAAAAACATCGATATTTTTTGAACCCTAGAAGAATTATATTATGGTTCATGATATAAAAAATTCCTACATTTACTATAGATATTTTATTTCCACATATGTATTTATATTTTACAGAAGTATTTTTCTAGATTTGTAAAAAATTTTAAGTTTAATAGTATTTTTGTTTACAATTTTGGGAGATTTTTTTAAATAGAAATAATATAGGCAAAAGACACCTCGACTGAATTCTGCAGGCGAAAATTTTTATATAATATTGAATTTTGACTTTTTTGGGTGAAGGACCAAAATTTTCTACGGGCCTGGGTTTGATGTCGAATTACTAAATTTATAAAGGCTCGGAGTTGTTTTTAAATTCGCGAGCATTGTCTTAACGTACAGTTTCAATATCCTAGTTAGTCTCGTTTTTCCCTAAAAGGGATTATGGAATAGTATATTACGCAACAAGGGGCGAAAGTCAACGATTTCAAGAGTGTGAAGTTAGCTGCACGAGCGAAGCGAGGGCAGATATCACACGAGTGAAATCGGTGACTCCGCTCCGAGTTGCGTATACAATTTTTCATAACAAATTCATTGAAAATATGCCTTGAGATGCCATTTAAGCGCGATTTTGGTATTGGAGAGTAATGGAAAAGGGAGTGTGGGGGGCGAAGCCCCACATGCGGGGTCCAGGGGCGGAGCCCCGATCAGGGGGTTCAGCAGAAAATTCATTTCAGCAGAAGTGAATTTTTAAAAGAAACAAAACAACTATATTCTATAAATTCGTTTTATTACTAAGAAATGTTGGTCAAAACAGATTTTAATTTTTTAAATTTCTTTCCTTTGAAATAAAAAATCAACATAACAAAAAATGGAAATCGGTAATGCTCAACTAAATCACCCGCAAAATACAATGTGAAATGCAAAAGTGCTGATCAGCTGTTTCAGTTTTTCTCCCCACTGAAATTAAAAATCAACATAACAAAAAATGGAAATCGACAATGCGCAACTATTGTAATTCACACTGCGCTCGTATAGCTAACTTCACTCGTTCAGTTTCATTCATAAACGTCGCGAAAACACAGTTTCGGCCTGCTAATCGCACTTTCGCCCCTAGGGCCGAAAACGCAACTTTCGACCCCCTACGGAGGCATCGAAAGGCATATTTTCGATGCATATTTAATAAAAGAAAAATCCTAACCTGAAAACTGAAAAGCCATCTTTCTTTATTAAGATTGGGGAATGAAACCATACATGGTTCACTGGCTCTACACGTCCGTTATCAGACCCATACTTATGTATGGGGTAATCGTCTGGTGGACAGCTTTAGATAAAGCCGTACACCGAGGTTTGCTAGGGAAAATACAAAGAATGGCGTCAGTATGCATAAGCGGAGCATTGAGAACGACTCCCACGAAGGCACTGGAAACCCTTCTACATTTGGTTCCCCTAGACCTATACGGCAAGCAGATGGCGGCACGCGCAGCCATAAGACTAAAAGCCTCATTAACATGGTATAGTACTGAAAAAGGGCATTCCAGTATTCTTAAGAATTTTCAGGAAGTCCCGAGAAATATAGATTATACTATATCCAAACCGTTCTTTGAAAGGAACTTCACCACTATCATCCCTTCCAGGCAACAATGGGAGGATGGTACTATACAAAACTGTAACACAGTACACTTTTACACAGATGGATCCAAATTGGATGGGAGAGTGGGCAGGGGGATCTACTCTGGTCATTTAAAGATCAGTCAATGTAGCGTATTTCAGGCCGAAATGATGGCAATCAAAGACGTCACCGAGTGGCTCAAAAATAATGTTGTATCATCTAGAGATATTAGCATTTTTACTGACAGCCAAGCGGCAATAAAATCCCTAGAATCTATCGCACTCACATCAAAGGTGGCACGGGAGTGTAAGGCATCTCTCAATGAGATGTCTGAATACTTCAATATCAACATCGTTTGGGTGCCAGGACATAGTGACATAGATGGGAACGAGAAAGCGGACGAACTTGCTAGGAGAGGCACGATTGCGCCAACTCTACCTGCAAAAGAGAGTATAGGCATACCTCTGGCAACGTGCAAACTCATAACAAGTTCTGAAACGCTAAACAATGCAAACCAGAGATGGACACGGGAGAGAACGTGTACCGTCACCAAACGTATCTGGCCTAAGCTAGACAAAAAACGCTCCAGTAGACTCCTCTCACTACAAAGAAATGCGATCAGCACGGTAATGGGAATAATAACAGGGCACTGCCTAATAGGCAGACATGCCGACAGGCTCGGAGATCCCTCAAATGACTTTTGTAGAAGCTGTGGGGATGTGGACGAAGAGGAGTCGACAACTCATCTTCTCTGTCATTGCCCAGCACTAGCTCAACGCAGAAGAACTCATTTGTGTAGTTTCTTCCTAAACGATCTAGAAGACCTAAGCGCCACAAGCGTTGCAAATCTACTCCGCTTCATCAGAAGCTCCAAATGGTTCTAGGTATAGAGAAATGGATCGTCAAGATTCGCGTGGTATCACAATGGGCCATTTCTGGCCTAAGTGTGCCTTTTTGGCAGCCACTCTAACCTAACCTAACCTAACCTTATTAAGATACTCCTAATTATGTTTTAACACGGAACACGATTTTTGACGATTGGAAAAAAAAATTTTCTTGTTTCACGGGTTCTTTTTATACCCGTAGGGTGAAACCAAAGGGTATATTAAATTTGCATTAAAATCCGATTGGAATAAATTTTAAAAAATCTTATTGAAAAGTTTAACTTCAAATTGGAATTTTGAAAAACGAATCTGCGTAAAATTTCAAGTCTCTAGCTCAATCCGTGCGCCTGCAGTCCGCGCCACAGACGGACGGACATGCAAAATTCAATTTTTTTTATCATTCTAAACACACTGGTGTAATTAATTTTTGTGCGAGATGACGGGATCTTGGCGTTACAAACGGTAAGGCAAATTTCAGATACCCTTTGGTTTCACCATACGGGTATAAAAAGTACCTTTTTGTTGTTAAAAAATTAATAAAAACTAAAATAAAATTCGTGCACATATGAATTTTTAAATTTTGCCGAAAGCCAATAAACGATAAGCTATACATAATTCTAAATCTCTGTGAAAACCGTGTTAAAATTGCTGCAACGGTTCAGGACATAGCAGGAGAGGAGCTTGCCGGCAAGGGGGAGGATAGATTTTGGTGGGCGAAAACTTTTCTTGGGGGATAATTTACCTAATGGTGCAAACCGCGTTAAAGTTGCTCCAACTGATCAGGAGAGAGCAGGAGAGGGGTTCACTGACAAGGAAGAGGGTATTATTTGAGTGGACGAAAACTTTCCTTGGGGAACAATTTACCCAATGATACAAACTGCGTTAAAATTTCTCCAACGGTTCAGAAGATAGCAGGAGAGGGGCTTACAGGCAAGGAAGGAGGATAGATTTTGGTGGGCGAAATCTTTCCTTGGGGGTGTGGTGACACGGAAATCATCAAAGATTATTGAGTTTGTCAATATTAGCAAACCCAATTTGAACTAAAATTCATGCCACAATGACGTATTTGCAATTGTGCAAATGTCGCAATATTGCTAATTGAAAATTTAATTTCTTAAGAATTAATATTGCTGAATCAGAAAATATATGCATTCAATTATGCTGAATCGCGAAAATATCTTTTTACGGTAATTAGGTGAATAAGTAATTTTAATTGAATTTTTGAAGTAACGAAAGCAATTGTTTAAAAGAGTTGAATTTGATCGGTAAAGAAAGGCAGTCGGGATTTTTTTTTTGTGATTTTAGGGTAATTTAACATCGCTGAGTGCACTGGAAGTGTTCTTGAAATCACATAATAACTCGAGTGTAAAGAATAAGTTAAACATAACAAAAGCTGTAATTGCCAAACTGGCAATTATTGAAAACCAGTATGGTGATTTAAGTGAACGGAGAACAGTTGTATCAAAATTCCATTTTGAAGTCAAACTTTTCAAAAAGATTTTTTAAAATTTATTCCAATCAGATTTTGATGTATGGGAGTTTTATGTAGAATCATATCCTAAATAACTTTTGTTCTTGCACTTTTTGATAAGATGCACCATTTTTGAGATATTCGGAGCAGAAAATAATAAAGCGGCAGCTAAACCACGATAACAACCATTGGAAAACGGGCATCAGCGGGTCAGTGGCAGTGAAAGCACTGGGATACTGAAAAAGTACTGGGATATTGATTACAAATTGGCATAACATTTAAGTAAAGTAAAAATCATTACCTTTGAGAAATCAGTATATGTTTTTAAGTTATTCATCGAAATTATGATTTGCTTTTGAAAACTTTACCTTTTGTTTTTTTTTCCGAAACAATAGAATTTAAACTCATAATCTAGATCGTAAAAATTACAAAAGAGTTCTTCAGGTTTTTTATCGAAGCTATAAGTAAATATGTTAAGTGTAGAATGGAGCTTTCTAACGCAATTGCCACATAAAAGAAAAATCCTAACCTGAAAACTGAAAAGCCATCTTTCTTTATTAAGATTGGGGAATGAAACCATACATGGTTCACTGGCTCTACACGTCCGTTATCAGACCCATACTTATGTATGGGGTAATCGTCTGGTGGACAGAATGGCGTCAGTATGCATAAGCGGAGCATTGAGAACGACTCCCACGAAGGCACTGGAAACCCTTCTACATTTGGTTCCCCTAGACCTATACGGCAAGCAGATGGCGGCACGCGCAGCCATAAGACTAAAAGCCTCATTAACATGGTATATTACTGAAAAAGGGCATTCCAGTATTCTTAAGAATTTTCAGGAAGTCCCGAGAAATATAGATTATACTATATCCAAACCGTTCTTTGAAAGGAACTTCACCACTATCATCCCTTCCAGGCAACAATGGGAGGATGGTACTATACAAAACTGTAACACAGTACACTTTTACACAGATGGATCCAAATTGGATGGGAGAGTGGGCAGGGGGATCTACTCTGGTCATTTAAAGATCAGTCAATGTAGCGTATTTCAGGCCGAAATGATGGCAATCAAAGACGTCACCGAGTGGCTCAAAAATAATGTTGTATCATCTAGAGATATTAGCATTTTTACTGACAGCCAAGCGGCAATAAAATCCCTAGAATCTATCGCACTCACATCAAAGGTGGCACGGGAGTGTAAGGCATCTCTCAATGAGATGTCTGAATACTTCAATATCAACATCGTTTGGGTGCCAGGACATAGTGACATAGATGGGAACGAGAAAGCGGACGAACTTGCTAGGAGAGGCACGATTGCGCCAACTCTACCTGCAAAAGAGAGTATAGGCATACCTCTGGCAACGTGCAAACTCATAACAAGTTCTGAAACGCTAAACAATGCAAACCAGAGATGGACACGGGAGAGAACGTGTACCGTCACCAAACGTATCTGGCCTAAGCTAGACAAAAAACGCTCCAGTAGACTCCTCTCACTACAAAGAAATGCGATCAGCACGGTAATGGGAATAATAACAGGGCACTGCCTAATAGGCAGACATGCCGACAGGCTCGGAGATCCCTCAAATGACTTTTGTAGAAGCTGTGGGGATGTGGACGAAGAGGAGTCGACAACTCATCTTCTCTGTCATTGCCCAGCACTAGCTCAACGCAGAAGAACTCATTTGTGTAGTTTCTTCCTAAACGATCTAGAAGACCTAAGCGCCACAAGCGTTGCAAATCTACTCCGCTTCATCAGAAGCTCCAAATGGTTCTAGGTATAGAGAAATGGATCGTCAAGATTCGCGTGGTATCACAATGGGCCATTTCTGGCCTAAGTGTGCCTTTTTGGCAGCCACTCTAACCTAACCTAACCTAACCTTATTAAGATACTCCTAATTATGTTTTAACACGGAACACGATTTTTGACGATTGGAAAAAAAAATTTTCTTGTTTCACGGGTTCTTTTTATACCCGTAGGGTGAAACCAAAGGGTATATTAAATTTGCATTAAAATCCGATTGGAATAAATTTTAAAAAATCTTATTGAAAAGTTTAACTTCAAATTGGAATTTTGAAAAACGAATCTGCGTAAAATTTCAAGTCTCTAGCTCAATCCGTGCGCCTGTAGTCCGCGCCACAGACGGACGGACATGCAAAATTCAATTTTTTTTATCATTCTAAACACACTGGTGTAATTAATTTTTGTGCGAGATGACGGGATCTTGGCGTTACAAACGGTAAGGCAAATTTCAGATACCCTTTGGTTTCACCATACGGGTATAAAAAGTACCTTTTTGTTGTTAAAAAATTAATAAAAACTAAAATAAAATTCGTGCACATATGAATTTTTAAATTTTGCCGAAAGCCAATAAACGATAAGCTATACATAATTCTAAATCTCTGTGAAAACCGTGTTAAAATTGCTGCAACGGTTCAGGACATAGCAGGAGAGGAGCTTACCGGCAAGGGGGAGGATAGATTTTGGTGGGCGACGACATTTATTGTATGAAGTGCCTCAATTATTGCAGACTATGTACCACAGTGCTCCTGGAATCCACATGTTATTTTCCTCGCCACCAGGTTTTTTCCCGTTTTAGGGTAATAATAGCCTTCATGCGATGGAAATAGTAGGGGAGACTGGGGTGTTCTGGACCGCATTTTCATTTTGGCTAAAAACTCGCAAAAAAATAACTTTTTTTGAAAATTTCAAAGCTTGAATTTGTAGTGCGATAAATAACCTCTCTTTGGGTCACAGCAGTTCGGTCAAATTGTATTAAATTATACAAGTTTTATCAGTTGGCGCAAAAATGGCGTTTTTGCGATTTTGAAAAATCTCGGGGTATTGTGGACCACTTTGTAAATCGATTAAAAATGGAGAAATGTGATAGACAAACTTTTTTTTTGATTCATATATTTATTATATAACAGACAAAGTGAAATGAAGTGAAAAATTGCAATGAAAATCAGTCCGAAACGCAATGTTCGCAAGTCCAGTAACTTGCAGTCATTCCGGAGCATCCCAAGTGAACAGCTCGATCGCACACGTTGCAATGGATGGTATTTCGGCGGTTCATTTTTTTTTGGCATATTTTTCTTACAAATTATGCAGAAATCGATGTATTCTTCCACCTCACAATAGGTTGAAGATGGTTGTTTCTTCTGTGATGTCTTCGATTTGACACGATCTTTTTGCTTTTTCGATTATGGTTTATCACCTTTTCTCTCCAATCTCTTTCGCTTCATATCAGCCTTCTCACGAAGGTCATTTACATCCTCTGGCGATGTCAAAACGGCCGATTTAGAAACTAGCTTGTATACCCGTCGTTGCCGGGTTAAGCTTTTTGTCTAAATTTTAGAATACGAAGAAAACCGGAAAGAACTTAAAAACTTTTTGATGGGTCTATGTTGGGGCTGGACCCACGACGAACATCTATGCCAAATTTCAGGCCAATCGGTTCAGTAGTTTCCCCGCGAAAGAGTAACATAGAGGGAAAACTAAGTTTCGAAATCACTTTACCCCCTCCCCTTACTCCCCCCACCCCTCGCGCTACTTTTCCGTATGCCTATGTTGGAACCAGAACTACCACAGACACTCATGCCAAATTTCAAGTCAATCGGTTCAGCCGTTTTCGCGTGAAAGAGGAACAGACAGACAACCAGACAGGCAGACATACACCAACTCATTTTTATATATTAGTATGATTGCCGAAAATCTAATGCTGTGTTTTTGCATGAAAAAACACTTATATGCATCAAATACCTGATGTTTGCTTGTCAAATGTCAAGAATTGAGTGGTCCATAATTCCCCGACAAAAGTGGTCCACAATTCCCCGAATGCTCTTTTTTACAATATGGCAGCTATTAGTAACACAATGCAAACTTCATGCAAAATTTCTTGTCAGTGTCGAATGCTTAAGGCTCCGCGAATATTATCAATATATTTACTTGAGTTGATTCTCGAAAAATGTGGTTAAATTTAAGCGAAACACAAAGTGAAAAAAAAAATTTCGAAGTATCACTTTTCTATTTGCTATCGAAGCGAGGTGATAGTGCGTATACACAAGTCGAGTACTGTTAGGAAAATTAGCTTAACATGAGGCAAACTGATTACAGTTATTTGCAGCTACCAACCACTACTAGGGGAAAAAAATGACGCTGGTCCGCAATTCCCCGTGGTCCAGAATATCCCAGTCTCCCCTACTCAAATATCCATACACCTATGAAACCGCAAGACGCCAGCTGAGACACGCACCAAGGGAAATTTTTAATTTCCCATTAACTCAGAAATCAGATCATGATCCCGATAAGACTTGGGTTACGAATTTGTATGAGAGTTAATCCGGATCTCTGATCGGATCATTAAAAAAAACAGCTGTTGTTACATTCCTTTTCTTTGAGTTGTAGACTGCATCTGCGATATATCCTTTTTTCTTTATTGCAATCTACTGCCTTGTGATTGTAGCCCTGGCATTTATAGCATCTATTGACTAGTTTATAAGAATTTTAGCTTATACAAACATATCTATTGACTAGCTTCTCAAATGGATTTGCAGTACACTCTAGGATCATTATCCTTTTTGCAGCGCTTTTTATGCACAAGATTAATTTTATCTTCATCAGTTATAAAGCAATTTTGACGTCGCATTTCTCTCAGCAAAGTGTCTTCATCGTATTCATCACTTAGGAACTTAAGAACTAATTTGGGATTTCGAGCTTTGGTTTGCCTTATTTTAAAATCACTTTTCAATTTGGCTTTCGCTATACCTTCTAAGAATTTCGCGCCATTTTCGTCTGTTCCCTTAATAATAATCATTCCGTTGCTTTTTTAAATCACGTTTATAATTCCAATGTTGTTTTTGCTGGGTTTGACAGTGGTCTTTCAAGTTTTAAGTGTCTCATCCACTGTTTGAGTATTATTTGGTTTAATAACAACAAGTCCGCCATTCGTAACATTATTTTTCCCTTCAGATGTGAAGCCTTGACAATATCAGCGAAGGTAAAAATTTTAGGTAAAGTTGTTCTCATAGGTTATTAATCTTAGAATTCAATAGCTGCAATTTATCGGTTGTTTTCATGACTGTGTCCTCCAAAACCTTGGTAGAATCAGGGTTTTTCCCGAATTCATCTAGCTTTCGCTTATCCTGTTTGCAATACCAAAGTGCTGTTGCATTTTTTTAGCTCTTCATACAAGGTCTTAGAAATTTTGATGCACTTTATGTGTACCCATCTACCACAGGAACCATCGCATTGAATAGCCAGATTGCTGTTTTTATCTCTTTTGCACATTTTAAATAATTTGAATCAATATGAACTGCATCCTCAAATCCATCTTCATCGCGCGATGCCATCCTAGTTAGCTTGTCCGAGAATCAGAGTAAACCAGGTCGACCCTACGGAGTTCACTTTGATTTGACAAGAGCTTCAATTTTGAATGCACTGTGTGTATTGGCAACATTACCCCCGACGGAACGGAGATGGTATATGCGTTTGGCTTAAAGGTTGTGCGCATTGAGTTTGTGTGTCCTTCCCTCATAACTTTTGAACCACTCAACCGATTTCGGTCCCGTTTTTGGCATTCGGCTGGATATGGGTGCCGCAAGGTTCTTGCGTTTAAATATTCCCCCTTCCCTCCTCAATTCAAACCCCCTCTCCTTGTATCTGCTTATCCACTGAACCGATTCCGATCCCGCTTTCGGCATTCGGTTGTAAATAATGAAAGGAATATTTTGGTGTACAAGAGTTCCCCCTACCCCCTCAATTTAAACCCCCTCTCCTTGTATCTTCTGATCCACTTAATCAATTTCGATCCCGCTTCCGCCATTCGGTTGTAAATAATGAAAGGAATGTTTTACTGTAAAAGAGTTCCCCGTTTCCCTCAATTTACACCCCTTCTGATCCACTGAACCGATTTCGATCCCGCTTCGGCATTTGAGGGACATTACTTGAAAAAAATTGTTTATCTTTAAATAATTACTACAATCTTCAAAAAGAGTGAAAAAAAACAAACTACTATAATCTAGAGCAGTGGTTCCCAAAGTGGTCCCTACGGACCCCCAGGGGTCCCCGGGATCATTCAGGGGGTCCGTGGAAAATTAAAATTGATTTGGGGGTCCCTGAACAACGTCAAGGGGTCCGCGCAAGGTTTAATATGAAATAAAAAAATTGTGACACATTTTTATTAATATGGAATTTAAAATAAATAACAATGAATAAATTATTAGCGATTTTTACGTCCTAATTAAAATATTTATAGTTAGACATATTGGGTTTTATTATTTAATAGAATGCACCCTAAAAGTTATAGCTTACTATTTTATATTTTTGTTTAATTTGTTTACTTCTGCGAATAACCAAATCCGCTAATGTTTGGAATTACTGTACATTACTGTATTATTATATTCTGTTGTGAATTAATTGGTACAAAATGAGTACCTACACAATATGTGACATTTACATGAAATTTTATCCTCACATCTCAAATAATTAATTCAAGAGAGTGTTACATTGCAGCATTCAATTTTTATTATAATTAACAGTGGAGAGAGTCGACGAACTGGCAAAAGTAGGGACCGAAATGGCTATGGAGAGCGCGGACCGCTCGGTCGAAATGCCGATCGAATGCGCTAAAAGTATAATTGATAGGAAAGGGGTGAACAACATAAATATCCGTTGGCAAACAAGGAGCGATTGTGTAATCACAAGGTCGCTCTGGCCTAAATTTAATAGGAACAGAACCGACACCCTTCTTAGACTCAGCAGGACCTCCGTAAGGCTACTCACAGGCTTAATCACGGGGCACTGCCCCCTTGGCGTTATGGCCAGAAGGTGGGGCGCGGCCGCAAATGATTTTTGCCGCAGTTGTGGTGACGAGGAGGAGCCGGAGACCGTGAAACACTTACTCTGTGAGTGTCCAGCCCTACAAGCACGCCGATATGGGACGCTTGGGGCCAGATTTTACAGTGGGCTGACGGAGCTTGGCAACCACCCACTCGAGGATATGCTGAGCTTCGTCAACAAGTCGGGCTGGTTCAAATAGGATCAGCTAGTTTTGATGAAAGGTCTTATGAGTACCGAAGACATCACAATGGGCCTGTAGGCCTCCGAGTGTAGTGCTGTGCTCACGCCTGGGCGCGCGCGGTCTTCTCAACCTAACCTAACCTCGATGTTGAACAGACCGATATATCGAGGTATCGATGTTGTTATCCACGATGTTAGAACATTACTCTTTGTAAAATTAGTAGAGAAACTAATTTTAGGACTAGAGGGACTAGTTTTTAGATAGATTTAATATAGCCACTCAAAGATTTGTTTAAATTTTCTTTGGTATCAATTTTCGGTTCCATCTTTCTACAAGATTTCGCAAAAAATACCAGAGCTAGCCATGAAATTTTACAGAGAAGTTTGGTTCTGATGTGGAAATCCGTTAACCGGAAGTAACCAAAACGGCGGCTTTTTAAAAACTATGCGGTTTTTTGCGATTTATTCCGAAACTAACCATTTTCCAGTAGTCTTATGTATTACAAAACTTGCAGACAATAAAATTTGCTACATTTATGTCTTTTACTAGAACTCCGTTATAAAGATATGCCGGTATTTCAAAAAAATTATTTTTTTTTGCGAATATCTCGAAAACTAACGGGTTTTTGGTGGTTCAACGTATAAGAAGAATTAAAACCGTGTTAATTCTACCTGGGTGCACTCCACCCACAGTAGAGCATCCGCCAGGTGGCTAAATTATTTATTAAATTTAACTTTTTCAAAACATCGGAAAAACGATGTTTTCAGGACGATGTTTTTTGACATCGATGTCGCCTTAAAAAAAACATCGATTTTCGATATATCGAGGTTTTATGAACGATGTTGCATCCCTATTCGAGATCTGGCGTGAACGCTTCGAGAATGTTTGAGATCTGCACACGAGAACGTTCGAGACCTCGGCCGAACATACAGGAACGTTGGCAAACGAGCCGCGAATATAAAAGGCCGCGTCTTCGGCGGAGATTCAATAAATACTTCTTCAACAAAATGTTTTATTTATATTTTATTTTTACATCATTAATTTAACTTCAAGACATTAAAGTTAAATTTGTAATTTTTCTATTATGCATTTATGTAGTTTTTCACCCAGGGTCCGTGGGCAAGTTTTGACTATGAAAAGGGGTCCGTGGCCAAGTTTTGACTATGAAAAGGGGTCCGTGGGCCAAAAGAGTTTGGGAACCACTGATCTAGAGAATAGACAATGGGTCGTGTAAAAATGCCCGCCGAGCTGAAAAATCAGTAAGAAGAGTGTGGTAATCCTTTGCCACAAATAATTAGTAAAATAACTGAAATCGGTCAATATCAATAAAAAAAAATTCATATCAAAATTTGGAAAGTTGACACGCCATCATATGTGTAGAGAGCCTATAATAGAGAGAGTGGACATCCGGACTTGTACAAATGGCCGCCGAGCTGAAAAACGAGCGCGGAAAGCTTTAAAAATGTCGTTCTTTGTCACATTATGAAAACAACGGAAATCGCTTAATATAAGTAAAAAAAACTCATGTCTAGTCGCTCTAGTCCGGATGTCCACTCTCTATATTATGGGCTTTATACACACATTCTGGTGTCATAACGCCGACGTTGACGCCTCATCTGTTTGGGTCAGAACTTTCGAGATATTTAAATTACTGAGGTCAACCCTAATAATAATAAAAAATCCAGGACAACCTTGCTCCACAAATTCAACGACCAATAGGCTTTCCCGACGCACACAAATTTTAAATTTACTGTTATGATTATTTTATCCTTTTTAAAGGTTTTTTTTATTCTGGAGTTTTTCAATTTTTTAGGGTTTTTCTTTAGTCTGGGGTTTTTCCAAATTTTTATTTTGTTTTTTTTTTTAGAATTTTCTTGTAGGTTGTTCTCCAAGCTAGACTTTGGTTTGTAATACAAAAATAAATGCAAATTTGCAATTCTGTTTTCCGATTTTCAGGATAACTGAAGACTAAACTTGAATATGTAGGCAATCTTAGACCAACAACAGGTCAATTCAAACTAATTCATTGCATTTCGCTCGACGTCTTTCAAAGTTGACAAAAAAAAATTAATTGACCTTTATCCCTTTTGATGAAACATTTCTGGAAGAGACGCAGAGATTTTGAAATTAGATCCTACAGGGATTACCCTTTTATCATTTTTTCATATTTCTCCTGTGTTGACAGCCTGGAGTTTTTAAAGACGATAATCTTATGCCCTTATGCCCCCTAGAAATCCCTCTTTTCCAGGTTCTATTTTTAGACTGATTACATCGCAAGTCTTGAAAAAAAAAATGTTTTGTTCCACAGTATTATTAAAGTTTTTGACATTTTGATATTTTAACTTTAAATTGTGAAAATAATTCATTTTATTAAATTCTAGGTTAGACTGGGAAAAAGGATTCACGGTACAACATTGGGCTAAAACAATTATTCTTATAACATTAATGTGTGTAACTGGTGCTTGTGCGTGGGTTATAATTCAATTATTTGTTGATCCAATTGTCCGTGTTCTAACAGCTGGCATTGCAACTTTGATCGCATATGTTTGTATTAAACTATTAGGCGAAAATACAGTTGTGGCATATCAGAAAGCAAAAGTAAGCTCAATGAACATTGTTACACATACTGAGACTACTGAAAAGTTGCAAACAATATGTCAAGAAGTGGAATGCGAATAAATAACAATTTCATTTGAAAATTCTTAAAACCTATGAAACGATTTAAATTATTAACGCCAGTTTAACGTGAATTAAAAATTATTAAATATTTAACAAAAAGTAAGTTTTAATATGTAATAAAAATGCATATAATAAATGATAACTTAACATAAAAAAAAAATTTAATACTAAAATTAATATAATAATTACAATATATTTAAAAAAAAATATTTATTTCAAAAATGCGAAAAACTAATATGATTAGAACAACATTTTTTTTTAGTTTTTAATTGATATGACGAATCAGTAAGTTCTCATGGAATAAATTGTGTAAATACAATAAGATGTGGGTTTGTCTAATTTTTTTAGACTATTGCGACATTTTTTAAAGTCGCCATTAAGAAATGGTTAATTTTTATTTAAAAATATTTTTGTTTTTTCGCCATTATATAAAATAGACATATATTTTTAAAATTCTGAATTTTTAAAGAAAAATTATATATTTGTTCATTTGTATTTTTAATAAAGAGTTACCTGAAGCTATAGTTTTGCTTTCAAAATAATATTGATTTAATTATATATATGTGTCTCTTAGTTTTTAACCCGACCTTTTCTAAATTTTGAGTATGTTTGGCTATTTTGGCCAGGGATTTTTATACCCGTATGGTGAAACCAAAGGGTATACTAACTTTGCCTTACCGTTTGTAACGCCAAGATCCCGTCATCACACAAAAAATGAATTACAGCAGTGTGTTTATTTATTTATTCTTCTGCAACAGATACAATGATCAAAAAATACAGATTCATATAATCAACGGAAATAAATGATTTAGAACTAATTTAATTTAATTTAATAAGGTTTTTAATTGGTCTTTAGTAATATTAAAATCGATAAGATCAAACTTCTCATTGAATAATCGACACATCGCACTCATAGGCTCATGAAAACCATAATTAGTCTGATGAGGCTGAAGGTAAAAAAATTTGGAATTGCGAGTAACATTTGTATTTATATTTAAGGAATTTAATAAAAAAAAGCAGGTGTCTGTCTCGTAGAGACGGCCAGAAGACGTGGATCCGCCTACAACGATCGCCAATAGATATTTAAGTAAGAAATTATAGTGAAAAGGAAATTAAGGAAACAAATTTTCTTTAAAACATAACAAAAGCTATAATTGCCAATCTGGCAATTATTGAAAATCCGTATGGTGATTTAAGTGAACGGCGAACAGTTGTATCAAAATTCCAGTTTGAAGTCAAAGTTTCTAATTAGATTTTTTTTTAATTTATTCCAATCGGATTTTGATGTATGGGAGTTCTATGTAGAATCATATCCTAAATAACTTTTGTTCTTGCACTTTTTTGATAAGATGCACCGTTTTTGAGATATTCGGTTTCACCATACGGGTATAATAATTTTATTTATAATTGGTTTATGATAAGTGTGAAATAAATATCATACATACAGTGTTCAAAACGCTCCCATTTCTAGTCTTTCGTTCAAATTAGTTATACTTATAATAACAAAGGTTTTACATAAATTTACTACTATTTCATCGATTCTACTACTATTTTTCGGCCGATTTATTACAATTTCGAAAATCAAAAGTCACAGCCTTGAACAGAACTTTAATGCTGGGAGCGAAATATCGCTCTCTTAGAGCACGATTACACGCGCTTAGTGTGGCGCCACAAATCGACTCTTTACGGGCGAGGGACGAAGTGGGAACGATGACACGAAAAGTCGATCCCAAACTAAAAATTTCAGTTGCTCAAGGAGGGGTACGAATGCTGATTGGCTGATTCATTTCCACTTGTTACAAAAAAATCATTTACTCTGTGATCGTCGTAGAGTGCGTACATGTTGTTTAGCTAAAATTTGTTTATTCAATGGCAAATTGGAATAAAAGTCAGACAACGGCTTTGATTGAAGCATACGAGCAACACCCCGATGTATCTGACACTCACAAACACGAAATTAAATACAAAAAAAAACTTTTTACAAACACGAAATTAAAAACAAAATTGCCCAATTTCCATTCGTTTCATTTTCGTTTGGGTTCAGCTCAACCTGTGTAATCACGAGAGGTTCAGTGTGGAAGCTCAGTGTGTCTGCGTCTAATCGTGGTCTTACTAATGAAATACACCCAACTCTTTTTTTACACGGTCTTTTTTTACACGATTTTAAAATAACACGATCCACAAAAAGAAAAAAAAAAATTTTTCCACGAATTTTTTGTTCTAACACGAAGTTTAAAGAAATTTTTTTTACATGTCGTTACAAAAATAAAATATAATTGAGGAAATTTTTGTAGTCGATTTTATATTTGTCTAAAATTGCATTAAGCACATTATTGAGTTATTGGGCGCATTCAGTGAACGTTAATAATTAACCATACTCTTCATTGGATTCAAACTCGTCAGATGTGTTAGACATCTCTAGTAATGGAAGCGATTTTTGTCAAGTCAGTAATAAACGTTCACGCTTAATATCAAGTAGCGATGAATAATCTAAATAATATTTTTATTTCTATTCTAATTTGGTTTTTATACCCGTATGGTGAAACCAAAGGGTATATTAACTTTGCCTTACCGTTTGTAACGCCAAGATCCCGTCATCACACACAAAAATGAATTACACCAGTGTGTTTAGAATGATAAAAAAAATTTAATTTTGCATGTCCGTCCGTCTGTCTGTCCGTCTGTCTGTCCGTCTGTCTGTGGCGCGGATTGCGGGCGCACGGATTGAGCTAGAGACTTGAAATTTTGCGCAGATTCGTTTTTCGTAAAATGCGAGGCCAAGTTCGTTAATGGGCAAAAATGGACTATTAGGGGGGGTACCCCCCATACGAACGAAAACGTTTTTTGAGAATATCTCAAAAACGGTGCATCTTATCAAAAAAGGGCAAGAACAAAAGTTATTTAGGATATGATTCTACATAAAACTCCCATACATCAAAATCCGATTGGAATAAATTTTAAAAATTCTTATTGGAAAGTTTGACTTCAAAGTGAAATTTTGGTACAACTGTTCGAATTTTGATACGAATATCACCATACGGGTCTCCAATGATTGCCAGATTGGCAATTATAGCTTTTGTTATGTTTTTATAATTGAGGCGTTAAAAGCTAGAGTGGACCAAGCCACATAATCGAGTTTTTGAAGCTTTTCCACTTTTGTACTATTATTAACTGTAAATTTTTGGAAAAAAAAAATTCTGTGGATTTTATTACTCAATGTTGAAATTTTCTTTTGTGCAACCAAACATTTTTATCTAAAAACTCACTCGCAATAGTGATTCAAACACAAAAAAATTCACGATTTCGACATGTGGGTTGGTCCACTCTAGACATGGGTAACACAGCGCTGCGTTGCGCCATTGCGTTGATACAGTATACTGCGCTATGTGCGCTGATACGCGAATAAAAATTTTAGTAGCACAATAGCGCACATAACGCAAACGAGTCAAACGAAACAACTTGGCTATTGAGTCAACTGTTGGGGAAATTTTTACATATGTATTCAATACGATAGAGGGGAAATATCGCCTTGTCTTGCTTTCTCGCACATTGACTTATAGACAAGCCCAAAAATACGATTTCTTGTTATGTACATATTCTCTTTTCATGGGTCTTGTTAGCGCAGTAACTCAACTCAGCACTGTGTCTCACACATGCGCTTTGTGTTTTGAGTTATTTCGCTGATACTGCGCTATGTGCGCTGATACGAGAATAAAATTTTTAGTAGCGCACATAACGCAAACGAGTCAAACGAAACATATGATACACAGCGCAGTATTGAGTTATTTCGCCACATTTGCTTAGCGCAACCAAACAACACTGCGGTGTTTTTCTCATGTTAGGCTTGTATGCGGTTTAAATGTTGTGAAAAATATATCACCGGTTAACCGTTTCCGAACGTTTTTTATTATTAAAAGCTTTTATTTAGCTCGCTATCTTGTCTGTCTGTTTGTTTGTTTGTCGGGGTCAAATCTTGCAATCAAATTTTGACCCACTTCCACTCATCCGATTCACTTGAAATTTTGCACGCAGACGTAAGTCCGATGACAATACAATATTTTCACTACTTCGTCCTTGTAAGGATAACGGAAGGTCCTGTAAGGATAACGTGATTATCCTTTTCCTCAAATTTTTCGGAAAAAAATCTATCCTGGGGGTTTTTGGGGTCGCTGAATCCGAATCTGTCATTAAAAAGTCTGTAAGGGTAACGGAAGGTCCTGTAAGGACAACGATTATCCTTCTCAAATTTTCGGGAAAAAAATCTATTCTGGGGGTTTTTGGTGTCGCTGAATCCCAATCTGTCATTAAAAAGTCTGTAAGGATAACGGAAGGTCCTGTAAGGACAACGATTATCCTTCTCCTCAAATTTTCGGCAAAAAAATCTATTCTGGGGGTTTTTGGGGTCGCTGAATCCGAATCTGTCATTAAAAAGTCTGTAAGGATAACGGAAGGTCCTATAAGGATAACGTAATTATCCTTTTTCTCAATTGTTCCGGGAAAAAATATATTCTGCGGGTTTTGGGGTTCGCTGAATACGATTCTCAAGTTAAAAGCCTGTAAGGACATATATATTCGAAGACTAAAAAGAACAAAATTAAAAATATAAAAAAAAAATTAAAAAAAAGCTTTTATTAAAAAAAATGCACTAAAAAGAAAAAAATAATTCTCTGGACGCTGTGTATCACAAATATAAAAGCTTTTAAAAAGCGAGATAAATGTTTATTTTATTGTTTTATGCTTTATCTCGCTTTTTAAAAGCTTTTATATTTGTGATACACAGCGTCCAGAGAATTATTTTTTTCTTTTTAGTGTATTTTTTTTTAATAAAAGCTTTTTTTTAAAAAATTTTTTTTATATTTTTTATTTCTATGGATGTTAAAAATATTCTCTATTAAAATAATTTAGAAAAAAAGTTTCAAAAATGTTTAAGTGGGAAATGGTGATTCAATATGGCGTTTTTTCACGAACAATTTAGCAATAACTCTTAAAACTCGAGAAAATTCAGAATGTCATTGAAGCTATTGAGTCTTTAAAGTGTTTTAGACCATACTAGCAGACCCTACGTTTGCAGCTAAAAGTTTTTTGTATAAATTTTAGAATGTCAAAAAACTATAAATAACTTAAAAAGCTTTTGGGAAAAACGTTATCCTTACAGGACTTTTTGTTTCGAACCTTGAAATTCCAACACCAGATTCGTGATAAGTAACCCTGAAAACCTCCCAAAGCCTGTTTTTCCGAGAAAAATTGGAAAAAGGACATTTCCGTTATTCTTATAGGACCTTCCGTTTAGCATTTGAAAAATCGAACACCGGATTCGCGATCAGCGACCTCGAAAACCCCTTAGTGGCAATTGTTTCAAGAAAAATTGGAAAAAGGACATTTGCGTTAACCTTGCAGGACTTTTCGGTTAGAATTTTGAAATCCCAACACCGGATTCGTGATCAGCGACCCCAAAAACCCCCTAATGACGATTTTTCCCAGTAAAAACTGGAAAAAGGATATTTGCGTTATCCTTTCAGGAACTTCCGCGTCAGTTTTGCAAATCTAATACCGGATTCGTGATCAGCGACCCCAAAAACCCCATAATGCCAATTTTTCCGGGGAAAAATGGGAAAAAGGATATTTTCATTATCCTTACAGGACCTTCCGTTTCGAATTTTGAAAATCTACATAGCTAAAAACCTGCTCCTGCCAACGCAGATCATTTTGCAAAAAACCGCGTAAAAATCGGTCCAGTAGTTTTTGAGTTTTGTAATCTCAAACAAACAGACAGACAAACAGACAAACATCCATAGATATTACTGAAATTAGCACACAACAATCAACATTACAAAGAATACACTTGCCGATGACGTAGCAAAATGGTGGCTGTTAAAAAGCAACCAGCACCTGTGTTTAATTCGGCCATGAGCCATAATGACGATGGTTCCAACCGGTGCGCCATATGGCGCAATTGTGTCAACTCACTGCGCTGATACAGTGTACTGCGCTTGCGCTACTGTGTCAGCGCACGAAATTTTACTGCGTTACCCATGTCTAGTCCACTCTAGCTTTTAACGCCTCAATTATGGACTAATGATTCTCTTTTTTACTTATTTTATCGTATGTATGGATATTTTTTTTAATAATAAAAATTATATGAATTATATTTTGTTTTATTAATTTATACATCAACAGGTACAAAGCACCATCTGACAAAATATGTGAATACATAATCCATTTTTATAAATTCGTTTTTTAATACAACTTTTGGTTAGGTTGAAGTCAAAAAAATCATAATATTCGTTAAATATAATAGACATGGACGAGATTGGTTCAGAACGACCATAATTTGTTCTATGAAAGCCATTATAAATAAGATCATTTTTAGTTCGAGTGCGTAAATTGCCATGAATATTCAACTTTTCAAGTAAATTTGGGGAAGCGATATTTCCTACAAGTAAGTCTGCGATAAAAGTTACAGCATAAACTTCACGACGCTTGCTCAGCTGTGGCAAATTCACAAGTTGAAGCCTCTGCTCATAAGGAGGTAGAAGCAAGCAATTATCCCATGGTAAATATCGTAGAGCAAAACGAATGAAACGTTTCTGGACAGCTTCAATTCTAGATATATGAATTTTATAATCAGGCATCCAGACAACACAAGCATATTCCAAAATAGGACGAACAAACGCGCAGTATAAAGCTTTCAACACAAAAGGATCAGTCAATTCCCTAGACCAGCGCTTAACAAATCCTAACATAGAATTTGCCCGACTAACTACATCCTTTATGTGTAAATTGAAATCTAATTTCGTGTCAAGTAAAACACCAAGGTCACTATCCACATTTGATCGGCCTAAAGAGCTTTCGTTCAGGATATAATTAAAATTTTCAACATTTTTTTTACGACTAAAGGTCATGACTGAACATTTTGAAGTGGTAATTACTAATCCGTTTTTCAAACACCACTCGTTAAGAATGGCGAGCTGTTGTTGCAGTAACTGACAATCCTGGAGATTTCTAATGGTCATATAAAATTTGAAATCGTCAGCAAATCCCAACAAATGAATAAACTCTATAACTAAAAACAAGTCGTTAATAAATAAAATAAAAAGTAAGGGTCCCAAGTGGCTACCTTGTGGAACTCCTGACGAAGCAGTAACACTGCGTGAAAAAGCTTTAAAGAACACACTAAAAGATCTTTGATCCAAGTAAGAAGCTAACCATGCGCATATAGTTTTGGAGAAGCCTAGCTTTCTTAATTTAAAAAGAAGCACTTTATGCGGAAGCTTGTCAAATGCCTTACTAAAATCAGTATAAATGCAGTCTACTTGGTAACCAGACTCCATAGCATTTATGCAAAAATTTACAAATTCGACGAGATTTGTAGTAGGTAGTGGATCTCCCTTTGATAAAACCATGTTGTTTGTCCGACAAAAGCGATTTACATTGAAAAGTTATTTGATTGCAGACAATTGCTTCAAAAATCTTTGGTATAAGTGCAAGTTTGGCAATGGGCCTGTAGTTTTCAATATCTGATTTGCTACCCTTTTTGTGAATGGGGATAATAAAGAAATATTTCCATCGCAAAGGGAACACACCAGACGATAAAGACAGATTAAATAAGTACTCTAACGGATCGATAAGCGACAAGACACAGTTTGTAAGAAAACCAACTGGGATCCCATCAGGCGTAATGGAAAAATCTTCGTCCAAGTTACTTATTTTATAATTTTTCAATAAAAATTAATATTAGTTATATTTTGTTTTTCTTTATAATTTATTATATTTTTTTTGCACGGTTTTTAGGACAACATATAGCTTTTTTTCATCTTACACGGTTTTTTAAAGCTGTGGAACACATCCTCAATTTTAATATGTGCTGCATATCTTTTTTTACACGGGTTTTTTTTACACGATTTTCGTTGGAACGTATCTACCGTGTAAAAAAAGAGTTGGGTGTACATACTTATTTATGTGTGTGCATGATAACCATAACAGCCATCGCTCGATATTTCATTCATTTTTATGCGAGGCCCACAAACCGCTTTGAACAAGAAGCGAAAACTTAAATAGAAATCATTTTCGTTCCCAAGAACGAGAGACGGAAACCACAGCAAACGCTTTTGCCGAAACTTTTAAGAGCGAAAAGAACGAAATAACATGACATTAAATACATCAGATTCAATACACACAATGGAGGAGCATAAAAAGAGTTTAAATGTGAAATCTGTACTACAAGCAGCAAACACAGCATAACAGCGGCAGTGAAAATTTAGATTTTGATTCTTAAAAAGATAATTGAACATAGTTTAACATAACAAAATACCCTAAACAATGCTTTAATGTAGGCCGGATCTTATAACACAGTTTCTGTTCGGATGTCACCACAAACTATCGAGTATCATCGATTGCAAATTTGTTATCATGGCAGCAAGCCGATTTTCTAATTTGTACCCCGATAACCAAAATCCAAGACGTATCCACGTCAAAAGGAGAAAAAACATTACCTGATAAAAGGTCAAACACGAATAAAACATGCAGATTATCTCTTCTACTGCTCAAAGTCGACAAATTAATGAGCATTAATCGATTAGCATAAGGTGGAAGAACCATATTATCTTCCCAGGACAGCTTCCTTAAAGCAAATCTCAAAAACTTGCGCTGAACACTTTCAATCCGTACCGAGTGGCACTCATAATAAGGTGACCATACACAACATGCATATTCCACAACAGGTCGAACAAGAGAACAAAAAAGCACCTTAAGAACATAAGGATCAACAAAATCAGCCGAAAAACGTTTTATAAAACCAAGTAAAGACATAGCACGAGACACAATGAAATTATAATGGAGGTTAAAAGTCAATTTTTGATCAAAAATGACTCCTAAATCTTTAAAGGATTCAGTGCGACACAAGAGAACATTGTTAACGTGGTACGCAAAAACAACAGGACATCTTATTCTAAAAAACGAAACTATATTGCATTTATTAAGATTAAGATGTAAACCATTCACTTGACACCAATTCCATAAACAATCAAGATCATTTTGTAGGTCAAAACAGTCTTGAAGGTTGTTAATGCATTTGAAAATTTTCATATCATCAGCAAATAAAAGAACTGTAGAATGACGAAATATATTAACAATGTCGTTTATAAATAACAAACACAAAAGGGGACCAAGATGACTACCTTGGGGCACACCTGAAAATACATTTATTTTTTCGAAATTACATTTTCAATTTTAACCATTTGGACGCGATTTCATAGGTAACTCATAAGCCAATTGCAAAGCAACGGTTTAAAGCCACACATTAGCAACTTTTCAATTAAAATACTATGACATACCCTATCGAACGCCTTGCTGAAATCAGTGTAAATAACATCCAATTACTTCTTACGTTCCATAAAGTGTAATGCAACCGACGTAAACTCTAATAAATTAGTTGTTGTAGATCTACCTCGCATAAATCCATGTTGCTGATCAGAAATTAAGTGGGACACTTGAAAAATTAGCTGATCATAAACAATTTTTTCAAAAACTTTTGCCACCACCGAAAGCTTTGCAATACCTCTATAATTTGTTATATGATCTCTTTTACCACTTTTAAAGAGAGGTAATATGTAGGAAGATTTCCAATGATCAGGAAAAATACCTTCAGTAAGAGATCTATTGAATAATGCTTGTAAAGGTTCAGATAAGACATCCGCACAATTCTTTAAAATAATTTCAGGAATACCATCCGGTCCTACACTTACAGAATTTCCTAACAAATTAAGAGCATTATTGATTGTCTCAATAGATACTGAAAACAGAAATAAGACAATTACCATTATTATATAAGTCATTATATAGTCTACACTCAACATTTACCTTGTCACTATTTTGAACATAAACAGATTGAAGGAAGTCAGCGAACATATCGCAAATAACGAATTTATCACACGATTGAATACCATTATAAAGCACTAGCAGACCCTTCGTTGGCAGCTAAAAGTTTTTTGTATAACTTTTAGAATGCCAAAAAACCATAGATAACTTAAAAAGTTTTGGGAAAAAATGTTATCCTTACAGGACCTTCCGTTTCGAATTTTGAAATTCCAACTTCAGATTCGTGATAAGCAACCCTGAAAACCTCCCAAAGCCGATTTTTGCGAGAAAAATTGGAAAAAGGACATTTCCGTTATCTTTACAGGACCTTCCGTTTAGCATTTGAAAAATCGAACACTGGATTCGCGATCAGCGACCTCGAAAACCCCCTAGTGTCAATTGTTTCAAGAAAAATTGGAAAAAGGACATTTGCGTTATCATTACAGGACCTTCTCTCTCGAATTTTAAAAATCTAACATAGCTAAAAACCTGCTTCTGGCAACACAGATCATTTTGCAAAAAACCGCGTAAAAATCGGTCCAGTAGTTTTTGAGTTTTGTAATCTCAGACAGACAGACAAATAGACAAACATCCATTTTTATATATATAGATATGTATATATTGCAATGTATGACGAAACATCAGTAATTTATCCCCTCCTCTCTCCACTTCCTCCCTCTACCTACCACCCTCCTACCACTTCTTCCTTCCCCCCTTTCCCTTTCCCTTTCCCTTTCCCTTTTTCTTTCCCTTTTTCTTTCCCTTTCCCTTTCCCTTTCCCTTTCCCTTTCCCTTTCCCTTTCCCTTTCCCTTTCCCTTTCCCTTTCCCTTTCCCTTTCCCTTTCCCTTTCCCTTTCCCTTTCCCTTTCCCTTTCCCTTTCCCTTTCCCTTTCCCTTTCCCTTTCCCTTTCCCTTTCCCTTTCCCTTTCCCTTTCCCTTTCCCTTTCCCTTTCCCTTTCCCTTTCCCTTTCCCTTTCCCTTTCCCTTTCCCTTTCCCTTTCCCTTTCCCTTTCCCTTTCCCTTTCCCTTTCCCTTTCCCTTTCCCTTTCCCTTTCCCTTTCCCTTTCCCTTTCCCTTTCCCTTTCCCTTTCCCTTTCCCTTTCCCTTTCCCTTTCCCTTTCCCTTTCCCTTTCCCTTTCCCTTTCCCTTTCCCTTTCCCTTTCCCTTTCCCTTTCCCTTTCCCTTTCCCTTTCCCTTTCCCTTTCCCTTTCCCTTTCCCTTTCCCTTTCCCTTTCCCTTTCCCTTTCCCTTTCCCTTTCCCTTTCCCTTTCCCTTTCCCTTTCCCTTTCCCTTTCCCTTTCCCTTTCCCTTTCCCTTTCCCTTTCCCTTTCCCTTTCCCTTTCCCTTTCCCTTTCCCTTTCCCTTTCCCTTTCCCTTTCCCTTTCCCTTTCCCTTTCCCTTTCCCTTTCCCTTTCCCTTTCCCTTTCCCTTTCCCTTTCCCTTTCCCTTTCCCTTTCCCTTTCCCTTTCCCTTTCCCTTTCCCTTTCCCTTTCCCTTTCCCTTTCCCTTTCCCTTTCCCTTTCCCTTTCCCTTTCCCTTTCCCTTTCCCTTTCCCTTTCCCTTTCCCTTTCCCTTTCCCTTTCCCTTCCCCTTCCCCTTCCCCTTCCCCTTCCCCTTCCCCTTCCCCTTCCCTTTCCCCTTCCCCTTCCCCTTCCCTTCCCCTTCCCCTTCCCCTTCTCCTTCTCCTTCTCCTTCTCCTTCTCCTTCTCCTTCTCCTTCTCCTTCTCCTTCCCCTACCCCTTACCCTGTGGGGGGGGTAGATATTAGTGGGCGAAAAATCTCCCTAAGGGCTGACCTTCCTAAAGGAGAAAACCGAATCCGAATCTCTCATTGTTGTAGAAGGTAGCAGGCGAGGGGGTTTACTGAGAGGAGGGAGGGTAGATATTAGTGGGCGAAAAATCTCCCTAAGGGCTGACCTTCCTAAAGGAGAAAACCGAATCCGAATCTCTCATTGTTGTAGAAGATAGCAGGCGAGGGGGTTTACTGAGAGGAGGGAGGGTAGATATTAGTGGGCGAAAAATTTCCTTGAGGAATGACTTCTATATTAATGAAAGCCGCACCCCAATCGGTTGAACGGTTCGAAAGTTATCAGGGAAGTGGTACCAAAGGAGAGGGGGGAGGTCAATAAAAAGTAGCCTATAACACTCGGGAATAGTGTAGCTTTCTATCAGTGAAAGAATTTTCAGAATCGGATCAGTGGTTCCAGAGATTACCCTGCACAAACAAACAAACAAACAAACAAACAAACAAACTTTACCTCTTTATATAATTAGTATAGAAAGAATTTTCAGAATCGGATCAGTGGTTCCAGAGATTACCCTGCACAAACAAACAAACAAACAAACAAACAAACAAACTTTACCTCTTTATATAATTAGTATAGATTGATCTAGGAAGAAGCTCAGTTTTCCTTTTCTGGTTGACAAAATACCAAAAACTTTTTGGATTATCGTTAATGTCTCTTTGAATATCAGAAATATAGGCATCATATGCTCGAATAGCACCAGATTTGAATTCCACATCTAACATTTTATATAGATTTAAGTTAGCGTCACAATTATACCGGGTAAATCTGCGATAAGCTTTATTACTTTTATTTCTAATTTTTTTCAGTTTATCAGTTAACCATGGAAGCGAAATATTTTTCTTGACTTTCTTGAACCTACCTAGCACATGAAGTAAATTACGAATTACATTACCAAACTGATCAACTGCGGAATCAATATTTAAAAACTCACAGAAAGACCAATCAACTTTACCGAGAGCATCACCAAGAACATCAAAATTAATATTTTTATAATCTAAAACACATGTTACACAGTCGGAACTAACATTACTTGATAAATTAAATACAAATTCCAAAGCAAAATGGTGTGTCTCATTGGAGAGAAAGGTGTTAAACATTTGTTGACAGAAATGAAAGACAATGAATTAGAAAAAATTAGATCAAGCAAATTTCCGTTCAAATTACAAATAGTGTTACATTGACGTAGCCCCTCGGCGAAAAATTTATGCATCACAACTAATTCTGATTCAGATGAGCAGTTTACTGGATAGCACTGCATTACATTTTCGCAATCATCATCCATAGCCCAGATAAGATTAGGTAAATTGAAATCACCAAGAATACAAATTTCATCATTGGACTCCATCAGCGAACAAACATGGAGAACAGCATCAACATAAGCCTCATAAGTATCAGCAGAAGATCTAGGAGGTATATACAAGCTAATAATAAAAATGTTAGCATGATTTATAATTAATTTCACGATAACAATTTCAAGATTTAAGAAATTATTAGAAAATAGTTGCTGAGAGCAATATCTCGAGTTGATTGCAATCAGAACATCTCCGCCAGATTGTTTGTAGCTACTAAGATCACGACGATAAATGCAATAATTATCAGGTAATATTTCAGAATCATTTATAGATTCACATAAGTTAGTTTCACATAGTACAATAATATCAAAGTCCGCACATGAAGCATTTAAATACAGTTTATTCAATTTAGAATGAAGACCATTTACATTTTGATAATAAACACTTAACGATCCGCATTTAAGTTTTTTGAAACATTGTTCATTCGTTTTGGTCTCTGAACAAATTCACGAACTAAAATGTCTTTTGGCCAAAAAGAAGGCTGAATTATTTTATCGAAAATCGCACAATTAATTAGCACCTTAAAGGATACATAACTGGGAGCATTACCAGATTTCGAATATTTGGATTCAATTTTAAAACAATTTATAATGTCATTAACTCCTTTGTTCATAAGATAATTTTTAATATCCTCAATGGATGTCGATGGATCAAGACGAGATAAAAAAAACTATTTTGGGAGGTTTAACAACAATCAACTCAGGAACAAAAGGCGGCGCATTAGAGTTTGACGTCATAGAAGGACTTAACGAAATCAAGTCCGTATTGTGACTGTTAGTAGCAGCGAGCATCGGCTGAATCACTGGTTTGTTTACAACAGAATTAATTGTGGTATCCGGACCAGACGGGGTTCCGTTTTGAATAGGTACTGGACCGCTACTATTAGATGATGACCGAAGTTGCATAGATGGTTTTTTTTAATGTATTAGGCACAGGTGGAATGGGACCAGAAAGCACCTCTTTACCACGATCATGTTCACCACTATTATTAGAAGTTGACGTATCCATAGATAAACCATTATTACGCACTTTATTTTCGAAATTTAACACATCAGAAAGCACATTCTCAAATTGATCATTCATTTGATTATTAATAATCTTTAGTTTTTTCAACACATTATTCAATTCAATTAGTTTTGATGCCAAAACCGCATTAGATAAAGCCCTGCATTTGTCACAGTACCACTGAAGACCATTGTCTTTTGATAAAAGGTCCGCGATTGGACCAGATAAACCAATACATTTTGAGTGGTAAGACAAACCACATATTCCAGAACATGACACGAAAGGTGTTTTATGAACCTTATCAACACATGATTTAGCACCACAGAGCATATTTAAAACAAAAAGAGAATATTTAAAAAGAAAACAATAATTTTAGCTGTCAATACCATAAAATAGTGTTTTTTGCGGTTCTTGTGATTACGTAAAATGTCTGTAATTACCAAATTGGCAATTTAATTGAAAATATCTTTGCACTGTACAACGAATGGTTATGTTCGAATGATAAAAAAAGTTTTAGAATGATCAAAAAAAGTTGAATTTAGCATGTCCGTCCGTCTGTCTGTGGCGCGGATTGCGGGCGCACGGATTGAACTAGAGACTTGAAATTTTGAGCAGATCCATTTTTCGTAAAATTCGAGGCCAAGTTCGTTCATGAGCAAAAATGGACAAATAGGGGGGGTACCCTCCATACGAACGAAAACGATTTTTGTGAATATCTCAAAAACGGTGCATCTTATCAAAAAAGTCCAAGAACAAAAGTTATTCAGGATATTATTTTACATAAAACTCCCATACATCAAAATCCGATTGGAATAAATTTCAAAAAATCTTTTTGGAAAATTTGACTTCAAAGTGGAATTTTGATACAACTGTTCGCCGTTCACTTAAATCACCATACGGGTTTTCAATAATTGCCAGATTGGCAATTATAGCTTTTGTTATGTTTTTTTTTTATTTCTTTAGAAATACCACACGCCACAGACTTTTTGTTGAGTCATGGTTGATTTAGTTTTTTTATTAAACCAGCTAAACCCTCTCTCTCTTCCTTGGCGTTACACCCCATGAAGAACCCTAGCCTCGATTAAAAGAGTCCTCTTCAAATTTCCCCAGATAGATATTATTCGACGATCTTGTTCGTGGTCTTCTGTGTCTATTAGGATTTGATTGCCAAATTTTGGCATCCTTTAGTCGTCCATGCTCATTTTACCTTTATATGACTGACAATAGCGTTGTCATTTTAAAAAGCCGCCGTATTTATCACTTCCGGTTAAAAAATGTTCACCAAAATTTGAGAGGATCATCGCATTTCAGAACTAAATATATCGTCCGTAAATATTTGCTTCGTCCTAATTTCGATTTTGCAAATGATTTTAAAATCTTATGTGTCGGAAACTATATGTGGAGTTATTGTGCTAAAAAAATTAAAAAAAGCGTTTTTATTTAAAAAAATCACTAAAAATAGAAAAAATACTTTTTTGGCCTCAGTGCGTTAAATATTTGTTTAATTTTATTTTTAATGCTTACATCTCGCTTTGATACTAAAGGCTTTTTTATTTAATTTTTTGCTTTTTAGTTATTTTGTATTTGATTAGTATGACTAAAAATCCAAAATGACGCCATCCTTCCACCATGCCTATTTATACTTTTTAGTGCTGTGACATCGAAAGAAAAACATCGATGTTCGATACATCGATGTTCGATACATCGATGTTTTAAAACTGAAACATCGATGCAACAAAAACATCGAACCAAAAACTTAAAACATCTTAAAACATCGATGTTTTTTCAATAGATAAAGAATTTCTAAAAGTGGATTAATAAAAGTCATTTTAAAGAAAATCTTGACTCTTTATTTATTAATTTATTAGTAGTAAGACTTATGCAAAAAAAAACTGCCGCAAACTAGTCCAAACCCCAATATTTGTTATCCACACTGTGGAGAAACAGAAGTTTGTCTATGTGGTCCCCTGAGAGGCAACTTCGTTTAGTGCTGACCACGGCATACAGAAAGACAAGGTATGCTGTAAACTCAAATCTGACATTTCGTTGCTACGTCACTTGTGCCGATTAGTTCGTCAAGTGCAGAAGGAATTTTGTTTTGTGGATGGTTATTTAAATTTTTGTGCGATCTAAATAAGATATTTGTAAATTAGTGGACTGATTGCATTAAATAGTGATCAATAAACATAAAAATTAATTAAAAATATCAGTTGTGGTCAACACAAAACTTTCTTCTACAAAATCTACGACCCTGCGCAATTTACGCTAGAGCCCTGTCGCGTTGTCAACCTAAGACGACCTCCCAATAAATTCTTGGTTTATTCAAAAATATCAAAAACGTACAAAATTTGAGATAACTTGAGAACTGTAAAAGATATCAATTTACGGTAAATGGCAAAAATGTAGAAAATGTTAACATCTTTAATTATGCTTTTAACTGATTTGTCGAAAAACCGTTAGTTTGCAAATTATTCGCAAACATATGATTTTTTACATATTAATGAAAATATCTCAATAACGGTAAAAGATAACGTATAACGGTAAGAAACAAAATTGTGCAGAATGCCATTCTCATTAATTCACTTCATACATTCAGTCGGCAAAAACCCGTTAGTTTTCGAGATAATCGCAAAAAACTGTTTTTTTGGAAATAACGGTTTATCTCGATAACAGGTGGAGATATCGAGTTATAGCTAAAGACAAAAGTGTGGGAAATTTTATTTTCTCCAAGTTTTGTCATACTTAAGGCCACTAAAAAACGCGTAGTTTGGGAGTAAATCGAGAAAAACGAAATTGCGATTTTTGAAAAACCGCCATTTTGGATACTTCCGGTTAACGGATTTCCACCAAAAGTTGATAGGATCGTCCCATTTCAGGACCCAACATGCCTATAAAATTTCATGGCGCTAGCTCTATTAGTTTTTGAGAAATCTTGTACACAGACTGACAGACTGACAGACAGACTGACAGACAGACTGACAGACAGAAAGACATTTTTTAAATATGACTCCAATCGACTCAGGAGTGATCGGGAAATGTTTTTTAGGCAAAATTAAGAGGTCGAAATTTTTCATGAATACAATACTTTATTATACTCCGTAGAAGAAAGTAAAAAGTCGGCACAAATGACGTCACACCTGACTATCAAAAGTTTACAGCATACCTTGTCTGTCTGTATGCCGTGGTGCTGACTATGTTTCCTGTAGCGGAAAATAGCCTTTCAGATGGCACGGAAGTAGCCATTACCGACAAATATTTTTTTGCAATTTTTAATTTGCAATTTTTGTTAGCGGATTTGCTCCAAGCATCTAATGGAGATTCGTTTAGTCTGGTTCCAGGACTCTTCAAGTATAATGATAACACTGGTGGTATTGTGATGTCACTTTCGTCCAACAAGTAATCAATACCAATGGCGCGTTTTTTTGACTTCCAGGTCTCTTCTACCATTTTGTGGTGGTCATCCCATAAACTGAAGGACTGTGCATCTGGAAAGACCAAACAAAATTATTACTTAGTAAATTGCATAAAAATTGCATAGTACGACTAAATAAATAATTAAATATCAAAAGCGGAATTCTTACCTTTTTCCTCATTGAGTTGAGCCACATCTGAATCGGATGAGGAATCTTCTCTTTCTCTTATTTCCATCTTCAGCTCCAGTGAAAGTCGACGAATTGCAGAAGACAGCGCAGTCGGATCGGAGAAGTGCAGATTCTTAAATCTTGGATCAAGCAGCGTTGCCAGAGAGTACAACGGAGAGTGTTCCAAATTTTTAAACCTCTTCTCCCACTCTGCGAGCATGTTTTGTTTAAGACACTGGCCTAATTCAGTCGCAGTTTGAGTTGCTATTATTTTTTTCTTTAGTAACCCAATTATAGGAATTACGATGCTTGAAGTGATGAACTTTTCCCCGCTTACTTCCTTCGTGGCCGACTCGACTGGCTTTAATAGCAGCACCAGTTCTTTTAAAAATTCAACGTCCAATGCGCCTACCATCGTTGGCGCGGTTATATTAAATGTTATGATATTATTCACTACCTCACGGAGATACAGAAACCTTTCCACCATGTAGAAAGTCGGATTCCACCGTGTTGACACCGACTGTATTAAGGTTTTCTTCTCTAAATCCACTGTCTTCTTTCGCAATTGATCACTCCCAGTGACGCTGTGTCTGAACCAGGTGACAATGGATTTTACCTGGTCCAACACCTCCTTAACCTCTGGCAGATGCTCAACTGATTTTTGCGCCAGAAGGTTCAGCATATGCGCAAAGCAATACAAATGCTTTTGCCTTCCAAAGGCCAACTCAATTGCTTTTATCACGTTGGCCCCTCCATCTATAACTGCCGCGGCAATTTTCCCCTTATCGATGGACCAAGAGGTACAAATTTCAGATAGAACCTTGCTCAAATATTCTCCTGTGTGTCTTTCAGACAGCTCAACCACACCTATCACAATGCTTTCCAGGCGAGCTTCATTTCCGTCTGGAGAGTCTGTAATAAAATGGACTGTAATCCCAAGGAAACTCTTAGTCTGGTGAGTCTCTGTCCATACGTCGGTGGTAAGGCATAAAAACGAAATTCGTGCTATCTCTTCCTTAATCAGTGAAGAAATCGAGTTATATTTAGTGTCCAAAAGTGAAGTAATCGTCTTCCGGCAAGGTAGCTTGTATAACGGGAGAGTCAACTTCATAAGATGAAGGAATCCCTCATCTTCCACAATAGATATGGGCTGCATGTCTCTACATCTATATATATAAAAATGGATGTTTGTCTGTTTGTCTGTCTGTTTGTCTGTTTGTTTGAGATTACAAAACTCAAAAACTACTGGACCGATTTTACGCGGTTTTTTGCAAAATCATCTGCGTTGCCAGGAGCAGGTTTTTAGCTATGTAGATTTTCAAAATTCGAAACGGAAGGTCCTGTAAGGATAATGAAAATATCCTTTTTCCCATTTTTCCCCGGAAAAATTTGCATTATAGGGTTTTTGGAGTCGCTGATCACGAATCCGGTATTAGATTTTCAAAATTCTAAACGGAAGGTCCTGTAAGGATAATGAAAATATCCTTTTTCCCATTTCTCCCCGGAAAAATTTGCGTTATGGGGTTTTTGGGGTCGCTGATCACGAATCCGGTATTAGATTTTCAAAATTCGAAACGGAAGGTCCTGTAAGGATAATGAAAATATCCTTTTTCCCATTTCTCCCCGGAAAAATTTTCATTATAGGGTTTTTGGGGTCGCTGATCACGAATCCGGTATTAGATTTTCAAAATTCGAAACGGAAGGTCCTGTAAGGATAATGAAAATATCCTTTTTCCCATTTCTCCCCGGAAAAATTTGCATTATGGGGTTTTTGGGGTCGCTGATCACGGCTCTGCTGTTGGAATTTTAAAATTCGAAACGGAAGGTCCTGTAAGGATAACGCAAATATCCTTTTTCCCCGGAAAGATTGGCATTATGTTTGGGATCGCTGATCACGAATCCGGTATTAGATTTAGAAAAATTTGAAACGGGAGGTCCTGTAAGGATAACGCAAATGTCCTTTTTCCCGTTTTTCCCGAAAAAATGGGTATTAAGGGGTTTTCAGGGTCGCTGATTACGAATCCGGCGTTTCAGTTTCGAAAGGTCCTGTAAGGATTACGTTGATTTTCAAGTTTTTTAAGTTGGTTTTTTGGCATTCTAAATCCATGTGTAAGAAAATGGATGTTGGTATAGATGTATGTATGAGATTAATAGACTCAAAAACTACTGGACCGATTCTCAGGAGCAGCTTTTTCGCTATCGAAATAGAGCGTAAATATCATGCACAACATTGGAACAAAATAAAGTGAATTATAAGGAAAAAAATAACAAAAACCCAAACTTAAAATTTTTCAAAATATTCATATGGCCAAAAAGTACTCCAGAGGGTTGCTAGAACCCAGTAAGGGATACCCAAGCAGAAAAACAACTGAATTAGCAAATAATAGACGGCACTAGGTGCCGGTAAAAAGATTAGAAATGGACTGAGTAGTCCTAGACCAAAAAATTATAAAGGTTCTACCTGAAGATAAGTGATTACGTGAGTCACCCCCAGTCAGTACTGATCCCTAATTAATTACTTATTACTGATCACTAATTGGGGCTTAATTGCACCCATAATTCCTAGGACTTAATTTATTGTGTTAATTACCAATAGGATTTACCCAAAAATATCCTTGATTAACTATTTTATAATCGCCATATGTTGCAGGTAAATTTTTAAGTCGGAGCAATAAAATAATGTTATTAATCTGGGTTTATAATTTCCCTTATCTAAAAATACCAATTAAATTTTTTTTATTGGTTTCTCTTAATAAGTTTTTACCAAAATAAAAAACAATTTTTAGTCCTCAAATATATTTAAAATAAATAAAACTATAATTTATAATTCAGTCAAAATCAGTTTTGTCTGGTAAAAGAAATAGCTCCAACCATGATTTTAATATTGTTTACTGTATTTTCCACGTACATTTCCGCAACATCCCATATGGTTTTTTAGGTGTCAAAATGTGTCTTCTATCAGGTAAAAAAGGTTTCAGCTTAACGTCGCTTAGCGGCCATTGTTGATTTTCAACATTTATACAATTTTTTTATGAAAAATTATGTACTTTACAAAATATATCACAACTAAGCCCAAAATCAACATATCTGGTTTCTTTTTTCCCCATTTTAAAGCTAATTCTAATAGTTTGTAAGTTTAGGTGGAAATATAAGGAAATGGTAACTTTTTAAAGTTCATAAAAAATATTGAAAATCAATAAATCTATTTCGAGTTTTAAAAAAAAGTTTAGGTAGAAATATAAGGAAATGGTAACTTTTTAAAGTTCATAAAAATTTTGAAAATCAATAAATCTATTTCGAGTTTTGTTTTTGGACATTTGAAGTACCAATATTTGATAAAATATCGAATAACTTCATACGGTTCTACAGCACCTACAATCTATCGTTTTGACAAATTTAAAACTCACATTTTTTAAATTATGTCCGCTCACAAGACCTATTGGCCGCATAGTGCCCCGTTTTCCCGACAAAAAATTATAAAAAGGACATTTGTGTTATCCTTACAGGACCTTCCGTTTCGAATTTTGAAATTCCAACGCCAGATTCGTAATCAGCGACCCCGAAAACCTCATATTGTCAATTTTTCCGGAAAAACTTGGAAAAGGGATATTTGCGTTAATCTTACAAGACCTTCCGTTTCGAATTTTTAAAATCTAACATAGCTAAAAATCTGCACCTGGCAGTGTGCGGATCATCAAAAACCGCATAAAAATCGGTCGAGTTTTTGAGTCTATTAATCTGATATACCTACATACATACCAACATCCATTTTATAGAAAAAATACTTTCTTTTAATAAAAACTAGGTACAATTTTTGGAATTTTTGTTGTCCATGCGTTGTTTTTGTCGAATACCATCCATACGCTTAGGACTTTTTATAAGTTTCATTTCCATCTGGGGTATTATCAAACATGTGTTGATCGATTAATCGATTATTAATGACGATTAAATCGAAAGTCGATTGCAGCTTGCTTGGTTTTTCCAGATTACTTTTTCAACTTTTCGGCAGAAATGGGCGGAGCCACAAACAACATATGTTACTAATATACCGATTGTGAAATAACAAAGGCGCTAGGAGGATATAAATACTAGAGAACCAAGGAGTAATAAATCAGTTGTTAAAAGTCAGTCGACTAAGTTACAACAAAAAGTAGAAAATTTTGAAAGTGATTTTTGAAGGTGAAGGAAATTACCTGTAAAAATTGTAGAAGTGAGAAAAGTAACATTGAGCACGGAGAAAAGCAGACAAATAAAAAAAGGTTATAGTGAGAAAGTGAATAAGAGTAAAAGCAGAAATTGGAACATCAAGGAAATCAGAAAATCAAAGGAAAAAGTAAATAATAAAGATTTTAGTTTTTCATGACAATTAAGGCATCGTCAACGAACATTAAGCACTGGAAATTACGTACCGGAAATTATTTGAAATGCCATTCAAAAAATCAAACATTGGAAGATCAACCAGACATACTCGGCAATTGTCAGCCAATAGATCTGCTGAAACATCTGAAGAGCGAGACACACGCCAAGAAACTGAGCGGATCAGAGCCTCTACTTCAAGAGCTGCTGAAACATCTGAAGAGCGGGACGCGCGCCGGGAAACTGAGCGGATTAGAGCCTCTACTTCAAGAGCTGCTCAAACATCTGAAGAGCGAAACGCACGTCAGGAAACTGACCGGATCGGAGCCTCTACTTCAAGAGCTGCTGAAACATCTGAAAAGCAAGACGCACGCCAAGAAACTGAGCGGATTAGAGCCTCTACTTCAAGAGCTGCTCAAACATCTGAAGAACGAGACGCACGTCGGGAAACTGACCGGATCAGAGCCTCTACTTCAAGAGCTGCTGAAACATCTGAAGAGCGAAACGCACGTTGGGAAACTGACCGGATCAGAGCCTCTACTTCAAGAGCTGCTGAAACATCTGAAAAGCAAGACGCACGCCAAGAAACTGAGCGGATCAGAGCCTCTACTTCAAGAGCTGCTCAAACATCTGAAGAACGAGACGCACGTCGGGAAACTGACCGGATCAGAGCCTCTACTTCAAGAGCTGCTGAAACATCTGAAGAGCGGGACGCGCGCCGGGAAACTGAACGCTCACGGCGCAGTCAATCAAGAACGAGAATCGATCTAAAGAAAGCGGCGTTCAATTACGATAAAGACTACGATTACAGTAGTAATCGCCATGTTGTCATTGGTAAAATGACTAATTTGTGCTCTCATTGTGGCGCTAAGAAATTTCAAAGAGAAACGCCTGGCATGTGTTGCTCCAATGGCAAAGTCAATTTGCCACCACTGGCTGAGCCACCAGACACACTTTTAACTTATGTGGATGGAGGTAATCGGGAGTCCAAACACTTTCTACAGCATATTCGGAAATACAACTCATGCTTTCAAATGACATCGTTTGGAGCGACGAATATTGTGAAATATGGTAATTTCATGCCTACATTCAAAGTCCAAGGACAAGTGTATCATCAGATTGGTTCACTTCTTCCTGCGCCCGAAGAAGATGCACAATTTTTGCAAATATATTTCATGGACAATGTCGAGGAAGAGATTGATCGACGATGTGCATTTAGTGTAACAACCGATCGGAAAATTATTGCTGAATTGCGAGCATTATTCCACGAGCACAACTGTTTGGTCCGAGATTTCAAATCCGCATTAGAGAATGTAAGAGCAGATGACTTTAAAGTAATTATCAGGGCAGATAAAACGCCATTGAATGAGCATGAAAGACGCTTCAATGCTCCAACGGCTCCTGAAGTAGCAGCTGTAATTGTCGGAACAGAGATTAACCGGCGAGATGTTGTTATAAGCAGACGAGATCAAACCAAGCAACGTGTTGCTGAAACCCACCGATCGTACGATGCACTTCAATATCCAATACTGTTTCCGCGTGGAGAAGACGGATATCATCTCGAATTGTATCAAACTCATCCCGTCACAGGTGCTACGACAACGAAAAAAATCAGTTGTATGGATTTTTATGCATATCGTATCATGATTCGAGAACAACAATCTAACCACATCCTTAAGTGTCGTCAACTTTTCCAACAATTCATCGTAGATATGTACGCAAAAGTCGAAAGCGAACGACTGAATTACATTCGTTACAATCAATCGAAGCTTCGAGTAGAACAGTATATTCATTTGCGAGATGCAATTGCGAATGATGGAACAGTTACTGACATTGGACAAAAGGTTATACTTCCGGCTTCATATACTGGAAGTCCAAGACACATGCACGAATATGCTCAGGATGCTCTGACATATGTTCGCAAGTATGGACGTCCAGATCTTTTCATCACGTTCACATGCAATCCATCTTGGACAGAAATCAAAGATTTACTTCTCCCTGGCCAGCAACCATCCCATCGGCATGACCTCACAGCTAGAATTTTCAAACAAAAATTGATACGCTTTATCGATCTCATCACTAACAGCCATATATACGGAGAAACTCGCTGCTGGATGTATTCGATTGAATGGCAGAAAAGAGGTTTACCACATGCCCATATCTTAATTTGGTTGGTTGAAAAAATTCTTCCAACTCAAATTGACGATATCATTACTGCTGAGCTGCCCGATCCGGAAGAAGATCCAGAATTATTTAAAATCGTGAAAAAACATATGATTCACGGACCATGTGGACCACACAACCCTCATTCGCCATGCATGAAAGATGGAAAATGCACCAAAAATTATCCACGTCAGATGCTCCAAGAAACGCAAACTGGTGGCGATGGTTATCCGCTGTACAGACGACGAAAACCAGATGATGGGGGACACACAGCAACTATAAAAATCAATAACGTTGATTTTGAAATTGATAATCAATGGATTGTGCCATACTCTCCTATTCTTTCCAAATCATTCAATGCACATATTAACGTGGAGGCCTGCAATTCGGTTAAATCTATTAAATACATATGTAAATATGTTAATAAAGGCAGCGATATGGCAGTTTTCGGACTTGCGAATCCCAACGCACCCGTCAATGAAGTGGAACAATTCCAAATGGGACGTTATATTAGCAGTAATGAAGCTGTATGGAGAATCCTAGGTTTCGACATTCATGAACGTTTTCCTGCTGTCATCCATCTCAGTGTTCACTTGGAAAACGGTCAACGAGTCTACTTCACGGAAGAGAATGCACCCCAGAGAGCTACAGATCCACCAAACACAACATTGACCGCTTTTTTCCAATTGTGTGCAACTGACGAATTCGCAAAAACGTTGCTATATCACGAAGTTCCCAACTATTACACTTGGAATCAATCGACGAAGATATTTTGCAGAAGAAAACGAGGCGCCAGGCATTCTTCGATAGCTGGCATATTTTCTACTGCCACATTGGGACGAGTATATACTGTTCATCCAAATAATGCTGAATGCTACTATTTGCGAATGCTGCTTCACGTGGTCAAAGGACCAACATCGTTTCAAGCAATCAAAACCATTGATGGTCAAGTGTGTCAGACATACAGAGAAGCATGTTTCAAACTTGGTTTGCTTGAAAATGATCAACATTGGGACAATACATTGACAGAAGCATCTGAAACACGTAATGCTCATCAAATACGAACTCTGTTCTCCATAATTTTGACAACCTGTGCGCCTTCTGGTCCCAAAGATCTATGGGAAAAACACAAAGAGAGTATGAGCGAAGACATACTTCTCCGAGCACGCAGAAACAACCCCGGTCTAGATGTACAGTATTCGGAAGACATTTTCAATGAAGCACTGATATCACTTGAGGATATGTGTATGTCGATTAACAACAAAATCCTCAATCAGCTTGGACTATTTTCACCGGTACGTGACAGAAACGATGTTGTCGATAGAGACGTATTGCGAGAAAAACAATATGACGTCGATGCGCTACAGGTTTATGTTGAGGCTCAGAAAATGCGCTTAACAAACGATCAACGACTCGCGTACGACACAGTTATGGAGCATGTACGAGGCGGAAATGGTGGACTTCTTTTTCTTGATGCACCAGGAGGCACAGGAAAAACATTTCTTCTCAATTTGATACTCGCCGAAATTCGAATGAAGCATGAGATTGCTCTGGCTGTGGCATCATCTGGGATTGCAGCAACGCTACTTGATGGAGGACGCACGGCGCATTCGGCTCTCAAGCTACCATTGAATTTAAATCTAGCTGCAGATCCTCTTTGCAACATTGGAAAAACATCTGGGATGGCAACTGTATTGAAAACATGCCAAATCATTATTTGGGATGAATGTACCATGGCCCATAAAAAAGGGCTTGAAGCACTTGATCGTACTCTGCGAGATTTCCGAAGCGATCAACGTCAAATGGGGGGAGCTCTAATATTGCTCGCCGGTGATTTCCGTCAAACTTTGCCCGTCATTCCAAGATCAACTCCAGCAGACGAGCTGAACGCATGTCTGAAGAATTCGGCTCTCTGGCGACATGTGAAGAAAATTACACTGTCGACCAATATGCGTGTACATTTATTTGGAGATGTTTCTGCACAAACATTTGCCAAGCAACTTTTGGATATGGGCGACGGCAAACTTCCAGTTATTCCTGAAACAAAGGAGATATCGTTCCCACTGAACTTCTGTCAACTTCAGTCATCAATTGAAGATCTTGTAAATAAGGTTTTCCCGAACATCGCCAACAATTTCAGGAATCACGATTGGCTATGCGAGCGAGCTATCTTAGCTCCAAAGAATGATGACGTCAATCGAATTAATAATAACATTCAATTAAAAATTCCTGGTACGGTTACGAAATACAAATCCATTGACACAGTTACAGAAGAGGATCAAGCTGTTAATTATCCAGTAGAATTTCTCAATTCATTGGAGCCTGCTGGAATGCCACCGCACATATTGACATTGAAAGTTGGCTCACCAATTATGCTCCTTCGGAATCTCAACACGCCAAAGTTGTGCAACGGAACTAGACTTTCCGTTAAAAAACTGATGCCGAATGTAATTGAAGCAACAATTATTAACGGCAAATGTAAAGGAGAAGATGTGCTGATTCCGCGCATTCCAATGATTCCCACTGATTTGCCCTTCTCATTTAAACGACTACAGTTTCCTGTGCGTCTTGCTTTCGCGATGACAATCAACAAAGCTCAAGGGCAGTCACTGCGCGTTGCCGGACTAAATTTAGAAAAACCATGTTTTTCGCATGGTCAACTATATGTTGCTTGCTCCAGAGTAGGAACTCCAAAAGCTCTGTACATCTATGCACCAAATCAGAAAACCAAAAATATTGTTTATCCCCTCGCGTTACGCTAAATGTTAGCATTAGTTAAAATTATTTTAAGTTGGTACAATTATATAGCGTCTGGAATAGTCAAAAATATTGTTAATTCAAGTTAATTATTTAAAAAAAAACTTTTTAAAAAAAAGTAAAAAAAACCGACTTAAAAATGCACTAAAAAGGAAAAAATAATTTTTTTTTGGAAGTTGGTGCCAAAATAGAAACAAACAATTTGCTCTCTTTTATTGTACAATATATAAAATTAAAAAATTTCTAATAAATAAAATTATTATTTATTGAATTGTACCAAAAGTTTTTGTTTTCTAATAAGTCACAGAGATGAGATTCAAACCATTATTTTTTTACAGCCTACCTACATAATATAAACATAACAAAAGCTATATTTGCCAATCTGGCAATTATTGAAAACCCGTATGGTGATTTAAGTGAACAGTTGTACCAAAATTACACTTTGAAGTCAAAGTTTCCAATGAGATTTTTTAAAATTTGTTTCAATCGGATTTTGATGTATGGAAGTTTTATGTAGAATCATATCCCAAATAACTTTTGTTCTTGCACTTTTTTGATAAGATGCACAGTTTTTGAGATATTCGCAAAAAACGATTTCGTTCGTATGGGGGGTACCCCCCTAATGGACCGTTTTCGCCCATTAACGAACTTAGCCTCGCATTTTACGAAAAACGGATCTGCGCAAAATTTCAAGGCTCTAGCTCAATCCGTGCGTCCGCAATCGAGTTCACAGACAGACGGACAGACGGACGGACGGACATGCGGAAATCAAAATCTTTTGTCATTCCTAACACACAGGTGTAATTCATTTTTGTGTGTGATGACGGGATCTTGGCGTTACAAACGGTAAGGCAAAGTTAATATACCCTTTGGTATTCCATACCATACGGGTATAAAAATGTCAGCGGTATTGTTCCTTACTTGGCACGTTGCCCTTAACCCACGTCAACATTAACAAATATTCTTTTGTTTTTGGGTAAGCTCCGTTAAAATTAAAAAAATATTCTTTTGTCAGATGTCGTCACGAAAGATAAAATATTTTCATTTGGATAGCAGTAATAGAATTGGTGATAGCTGTAAAAGTAACACTCAAGAAATATGAATAGAAGTCCTCTTTAAGTTTCTATTTTGGCCCCAACTTCCAAAAAAATTATTTTTTCCTTTTTAGTGCACTTTTAGATTGTACAATAAAAGAGAGCAAATTGTTTGTTTCTATTTTGGCACCAACTTCCAAAAAAAAATTATTTTTTCCTTTTTAGTGCATTTTTAAGTCGGTTTTTTTTACTTTTTTTTAAAAAGTTTTTTATTTTATAATTTTTAGTGACTTTTGGTATATACATATTATATAGATATATTTAATGTTAGGAAATGGGTAGAGCTGCGCCCCACGTGCGAAAACGGCGTTACGAATCGATAGCCTTCAACCCCCTTAGTGACACTGGAAAGTTTCATTAAGATCGGACCACCGAATTCGAAGATACCAGGCGAGGAGTGTCGAAGGGGAATTTTCTCAGAGGGGATACCTATCTAGATCGTATTTTTGTCCCCGAAAATCCCTAACACCCAAGTTTCATGAAAATCGTTAGGCCTGTTTTCGAGATCCACTGTGCAGACAGACAGACTGACAGACAGAAGGACGACAGTCCTCGTATTATATTATAGGATATACCTATTTAATGTTAGGAAATGGGTAGAGCAAAACTTTAATCGTTCCAAACAGCGAATTTTTAGGGATGGCAACAGTAAGTTGTAAACTAAATTTTAGAGGTCGACAGCAAAAATTTTGGTCACCAACATTTTTTAGATCGACAGAAACCTTTCGTTAACCTTACAGACTTCTAAACATTAGAATTGGATTAGGCGACCCTAAAAACCCCCATATGTGTTTGTTTTTTATCTGGAAAATTTGAGGGTTGAAGGATTCGCTGCCCCCCAAAATATACGCATAAAAATTTTCAGACCGATCGGACCATCCGATTAGGGGACAGGGGAGGGGTTAAGAAGCGAAAGGGTAGGGGAAAATAGATAAGGGGAAAACACTAGCCGTCCCCCAAAATGTGAGCATACAAATTTTCAGATCGATCGGACCATCCGATTGGGAGTTGACAGGGGAGGGGTTAAGAAGCGAAAGGGGTAGGGGAAAATAGATAAGGGGAAAACACTAGCCGTCCCCCAAAAATATACGCATAAAAATTTTCAGACCGATCGGACCATCCGATTAGGGGACAGGGGAGGGGTTAAGAAGCGAAAGGGGTAGTGAAATGTGAGCATACAAATTTTCAGATCGATCGGACCATCCGATTGGGAGTTGATAGGGGAGGGGTTAAGAAGCGAAAGGGGTAGGGGAAAATAGATAAGGGGAAAACACTAGCCGTCCCCCAAAAAGGTACGCATACAAATTTTCAGACCGATCGGACCATCCGATTGGGAGTTGACAGGGGAGGGGTTAAGAAGCGAAAGGGGTAGGGGAAAATAGATAAGGGGAGAACACTAGCCGTCCCCCAAAATGTGAGCATACAAATTTTCAGATCGATCGGACCATCCGATTGGGAGTTGACAGGGGAGGGGTTAAGAAGCGAAAGGGGTAGGGGAAAATAGATAAGGGGAGAACAATAGCCGTCCCCCAAAAAGGTACGCATACAAATTTTCAGACCGATCGGACCATCCGATTGGGAGTTGACAGGGGAGGGGTTAAGAAGCGAAAGGGGTAGGGGAAAATAGATAAGGGGAAAACACTAGCCGTCCCCCAAAATGTACGCATACAAATTTTCAGACCGATCGGACCATCCAATTGGGAGTTGACAGGGGAGGGGAAGGCCGGGAAACGTCGGAGAGAGGGGAAATTAAAATGGGACCAACTAGGGAGTGAACTCTGTCATCCACCAACGTTTCAACAAAATCCATGCAACGGCACCCAAGTACTGCGTGAACATACAGATATAAAATAAATAAATAAATAAAAAATAAATAAATAAATAAATAAATAAATAAAGTTGGACCAAAACGAATTGATAACCTCCTCCTTTTTTGGAAGTCGGTTAAAAAATGTATATAGTCAATTTATACCAATAAACATAACAAAAGCTATAATTGCCAATCTGGCAATCATTGGAGACCCGTATGGTGATATTCGTATCAAAATTCGAACAGTTGTACCAAAATTCCACTTTGAAGTCAAACTTTCCAATAAGATTTTTTAAAATTTATTCCAATCGGATTTTCATGTATGGGAGTTTTATGTAGAATCATATCCTAAATAACTTTTGTTCTTGGACTTTTTTGATAAGATGCACCGTTTTCGAGATATTCACAAAAACCGTTTTTGTTCGTATGGGGGGTACCCCCCCTAATGGTCCGTTTTTGCCCATTAACGAACTTAGCCTTGCATTTTACGAAAAACGAATCTGCGCAAAATTTCAAGTCTCTAGCTCAATCCGTGCGCCCGCAATCCGCGCCACAGACGGACAGACGGACAGACAGACAGACGGACAGACAGACGGACAGACAGACGGACAGACAGACGGACGGACATGCAGAAATTAATTATTTTTATCATTCTAAACACACTGGTGTAATTCATTTTTATGTGTGATGACGGGATCTTGGCGTTACAAACGGTAAGGCAAAGTTAATATACCCTTTGGTTTCACCATACGGGTATAAAAATAATAGATTCTCATCTGTATGAGCCATCTTTCATTCTCCCACATTTTCCTACAACGAATTATAGATTCTAGATTACATACAAATCATCCATGTTTATTTTTACATCGGTAAATAAGTATACACAGGCAGGACAATCTATATATATATAAAAATTAATGTTTGTCTGTCTATATATCTGTCTGTGTATGTCTGTCTGTGTATGTCTGTCTGTTTATCTGTCTGTATGTAATGTCTGTCTGTATGTCTGTATGTATGTCTGTACGATATTACTAAACTCAAAAACTACTGGACCGATTTTTACGCGGTTCTTTGCAAAATGATGTGTGTTGTCAGGAGCAAGGTTTTAGCTATGTTAAATTTTCAAAATTCTAAACGGAAGGTCCTGTAAGGATACCATTTTTTTCCAAAACTTTTTAAGTTATTTATGGTTTTTTGGCATTCTAAAATTCATACAAAAAACTTTTAGCTGCCAACGTAGGGTCTGCTAGTATCATATAACATATATATAATACCATTAGTAACGCTATTACACTTGTCACCCCCATCCTTGAATGATTTAATGTGAATAAATCTTTTTTCTAATGTCAATTGCTTAGAAGCCGGTCCACGTGGTAGGTTTTGTAGAAAAGAGCTCGTGCATGGTTCTGCTTGTGATTCTGGTTCTGGTATTTCTTCTGCTGGTAAAGTGGAAGTAGATTTTGAGGCCAGAGTTTCTACCCCTCTAAGAGACACACTTGTAGAGAATTGATTTGTTATTCCTGATGCTGCATATACATCCTTATGCTTAGATCTCAGATGCCCTTGTAAATTCGTTGTATTTCCGCAAGTTTTTAATTTTTTTCCACAAAGGTTGCAGGATGATACAGCCGGATCTTTGGTTTTTGAAAAATATTTCCAGATCTCACTTTTAAAAGGCATAGTGAATAATTTAAAAATTCACAATACAATTCTGACAAAAGAGTTTTTATAAATATTTTGTACCGCACAACAGAACACCATCACTTATTTCAAACAAGTGCAACGTGCGTGACAGACTACAAACAGAGTTTAAATCTAACTTAACCACTACAACGTAAGGTGATATTTAACCATTTCAATTTAGCATACAATGCAGACCGCAGGTTTTTACTTGTGGGCATACACATACAACTGTGCGATATCGCCCAACCAATGATTTTTTAATACACACAAACTGTGGTATGCAATTACAGCGTGTATTCCTAAACCTCGAACACAAAACATCGGACACGAAACATCGATGTTATAAAAACATCGGAAAGAAAACATCAATGGAAAAAACAGTCGCAGTCTAGCAATCATCGAGTTTGGTCGCATTTACTAGCTGCGACCCATTGGGCTGATTTTTTTACTCCGGAGTAAATTTTCAATGGGTCGAATTTTTTATGCCAAGAACAATTTCTAACCTCAAAATTGAGCTGTCATATTTGTGTAGCAGTGCTGTGAATCGAACTATTGTCTCCAGTTAAATATTCAATTTAAAATATGAATCAGCCACGAAAATGGTCATTCAATGAGGGGAAAGCCCTTATTTCTTGTTACAAAAACAGAAAAGAGGAATATTTTCGAACCAGAAGCAAAAATCGGTTCTGGGAAAATATGTTGCAAGATCTGGAGGCTGAAGATGTACTGGTTAGTAATTTATTTAATTAATAAAGAAAAACAATTAAACATTTTATATATTCACAGCTTTCACTGGCGACGCCGGAAAATCTGGAGGTGAAGTGGAAAAGTCTTTACCGCGCTTATAAGAACGCGAAAGACCGAGGGACTGGATCTAGTGCTTCAAAATTTCCATCACTTTCATCCTCGTATAATAAATTTAATATCTAAACCAAGATTTTCATTATGTATTGATTATAAAGAGAAAGTATACACCATTTTTACCTGATTATGCTCCATAATTAATTTTTTAATACAGATTTTGTGGGCGCTAAACAACAATTCGTTGGCCGTCAGAGAATCTCAATCGTCTCAGGTTTAATTAATATTTATGTCCGTTGCTTTACATATCAATATATATGTTTTGTTGATTAATGTCAATAAAATATTTACCAAAACTTATGATTTTTTAGTTATTTTTAGTCTTTTTGCGTTCAACCAAATATAATCACACTAAAAATATTGAAATGACAATTTAAACTTTGCTTTCACAAGTTTTTATCATTTTAGCCATAATGTAATTTCCATAAGAGCTACAATTGAATACACTCCGCCGATCTGAGAGAAAAATTTCCCATTCAAACGTTTGTGACTACGATATGGCAATACATGTTCTTGAAAATTGTTCGTGAATTGGAGGTGGTGCAGTTTTGCTTTGTTCGGGAACACTCCGGAGTAAAAAATCAGCCCAATGGGTCGCAGCTACTGCCTCTTTGTACCGGAGTGGATCGTTTGTTCTTTTGTTTCGTTTAACAACGCTGAACTAAAACTGTTTCTTAGATCTAGTTTCAACAAAAACCTTTTGTGTATTGTCAGCAAGAAATCCGTTTAACCTTCCCGTTTAAGCCGTTTGCTCGCTTTCGAGCCATGGCGCCGTCGCCTGGCTTCAACTATTATCAAACTTTAGCAACTAATGAAAGTGCTAGTGTTAGTGGTAAAAAGAAAAAAAGGAGAGCTGGGACGCCAGAGGAGCTAACCACCACCTTCGGGCTGGATTTATTCCCAGAATTACAACAAAGACCAACCGAAACCCCGAAATTCTTAATATTAGAATCCCAAAATGTAGACACGCCTATTTCCAAGATATGCCCTTTCCTTATCCAAGCAGCCATCAAATCAATTTCAACACAAATCATCAAAATTAATATCTTAAGAGATGGTCGTTTACTCCTAGTCACGAAATCCAAGTCTGCAGCTGAAAAATTTATCAACAAAAACATTAAATTCGGTGATACGACCATCAAAACGTCATATCACCCAACTCTTAACACCGTCAAAGGTACCATTTACTGCAATCGGCTTGGCTTTTCTTCTGAAAAAGACATACGCGAAGGTCTTGCTCATTATGGGTGTACCGACGCCAAAAAAATCATGAGGACTAAAGAAAATCACTCTGAGTTTACAGGAGTTGTCATTCTCAGCTTCGAGAGATTCGACCTCCCCACGTCCATCGACATTTTGATGGAGAAATTTACCGTACGACCTTATTTTCCGAATCCCATGAAATGCAAAAAATGTAACCGTTTAGGTCACACTCAAAACCATTGCACGTCCTCAGCAACCTGCAAGCAATGTGCTAATGATGTGCATGATGGGGCATGCAAAGGCACCTTCTGCATTAATTGTAATGTAAACACCCACTCATCCTCAGACAGAAATTGCCCATCTTACTTGGAAAAGAAAGAAATAATTAAAATAATGACAATTGAAAAATGTTCTCTCTCCGAAGCAAAGAAAAAATACATCCTTTTAAACAACATTTCTAACCGTGTTCAATCCAACATCTCATTCTCAGACATTACTAATCAAACAGGAAACAGTCAAACAGAAAACGCCCAGATAAATCGCAGAAATGCGACTAACCCTTCCCAAATCTCACAACAAGCCACCAACAAAAACACCCCTCTTGTTCAAAACACCCCCTCTACATCACAAAATACAATAACGCCTCCACGAGGCACTTCTTACCCACCCCAACTCACTCCACATGGACAAAGCCCCCAAAACGATATCCAACCACTATCTAATCAAACTCATAAAAATCTGTCACCTGAACACATCGGGAGCACATCTCCTCCCAATGTTTCAGAGATAATGGATCTTACCGATGACCAATAAATCTACTAAGTACTGAATCTACGTGTGCCGCTTATTATGACAGTCGTGCGGCTCCACTTCTGAGGGCAAGCCGGTCTTCATCTCCTTTTGGTAACCCAGAAAATATGAGACCTGCTTCCTTTGCAGGGATGGAGCGGCACCGCTGTGATGGCAAGCGGCTCACACCCTCAATTTTTTTTTCTCTCTTTTTTAAAGCCTTATGATGACCAATATTAATCTTTCAAGTTGTTTCATTCTCCAATGGAACATAAATGGTTTTTGGAATAATCACCTTGGACTAGAAAATCTAGTTGCCAGATACCAACCTAAAATCATCGCATTACAAGAAACCAAACTAGTCGGACATGAAAATAGTACTGTCAAGTTCAAAACATACTCCCCTTTGTGGACGAATCGAGCCCATCATCGGCGAAAAGGTGGAATTGGGTTCCTCGTTTCCCCCGAGATACCATTTTCACCGGTACAACTGAATACTCCAATGCTCGCTGCGGCAATGAGAATTAACGGACCTACACCCCTCCACATTCTTAACATCTACGCTGAGCACGACCTTACCTTTTGTTCAGACACCTGGAACGCGCTCCTTTCCCAATTGCCAGACAATCTAATAATAGTCGGAGATTTTAACGCCCACAGCCCTACCTGGGGCTCGCCCAGATATTGTACTCGCGGACGTATGATAGATGAGTGGCTAACAGACTCCAACTTCTTGATCCTTAACGATGGCTCCCCTACCTTTTTCTCCACCTATTCTTCTCTCACACATATTGACCTTTCCTTTTGCTCATCGAGACTATATGAAAGATATACCTGGGGAGTTCAAGGAACCCCAGAAGGAAGTGATCATCTTCCTATAATAATAAGGAAAAATGTCAACGAAATCCCACCGAAACACATTCCCCGCTTTGTCCAAGCCAAAGCTAACTGGGAAAAATTTAAAGCATCCATCTTAACAGCAATGAACAACAAGCCACAGTCATCTGATGTGAATCATGAGGCTGCAAATATCACGAAAATTATGCGCCAGGCAGCATCACTCTCTATGCCCATAAGCAAAGGAAGATCCCAATTCCAACCTGCTTGGATGACTGGAGCTATCCTTCAATTAATAAAAACTAAAAACGTGGCCTGGAAACAATTCTATCGTAACCCCACTACCGAAAACCTTATAGAATACAAACGTTGCAATGCAATCGCCAAGCGCACAATTAAAATTGCCAAAAAACAAAGCTGGCAGAATTTTACAACATCAATTGATACTAGATGTGACCCAAAATCAGCATGGCGAAAACTTAACGCAATTATGGGAAGAAACAACACCACCCCACTAAACAGTATGTCATCATTGAATGGCGTCCTGACTGACCCGAACGAAATCGCGGAAGAATTGGCGTCCGTTTGGACCTCTGTCTCTTCTGACGCTCTTCTTCATCCAGATTGCTTGAACGAAAAGTCAAACTACAATATCGAGCAACCCCTCATTTCCCTGGCCTCAGCTGTAAACCTATCCAATGCCATAAGTCTCGACGAATTTCTCTCCGCACTGAACTCTTTCAGTGGATCTAGCCCAGGAAGAGACAAAATCACATATAAAATGATTAGAGAATCTCCAGAAGAACTAAAGATAAGAATTACAGCCCTTTACAATAAAATTTTTGAACTCGCCAATTTTCCACGGGTCTGGAAAATGGCTGAGCTAACGCCTATTCCAAAAAAAAATATACATATTCCCACGGCATCTAACTTCCGGCCAATATCTCTTCTATCTTGCTTATCTAAAACACTGGAAAAAATCATAGCCAAACGTCTGGGCCCCCTTCTAGAAAAAGTGCTTAACAACCAACAACATGCTTTCCGGCCATCACGGGGTACACAATCCCTCCTTATGAGCCTAGAGCATAATTTGGCCATAGGCATTGCCGAAAAACAACACGGCATCCTTCTTTCTCTCGACCTAGAAAAGGCTTATGACCGGGTTCCATGGCATAAAATTTCTCAGCAACTGAGAGCCTGGAATGTAGACAGAAATTTTGTTAAACTGATTGCCGATTTTATGACCTCGCGTAGCTGCTCAATTAAAGTCAACGGATATTTCTCGACCCCAAAACCCTTACAGAACGGCCTTCCACAAGGATCCCCCCTTTCCACATCCTTATTTAACATTTTCATCAACTCACTAACTTCAGAAATAGCCCAAACCAATGCTGCATGCCATTACATTTATGCTGACAATATACTAATCCATTTTCTCGGAACCCCCGAAAAAATTCAAAACGATGTCGCGGAAACAATGAACCAAATATCTACCTGGTGCAAAAACAATGGAGCTAATATACCTATTGAAAAAACGGACTGTCTACATATCTGCAACAAAAGAAAATGCCGATCTTCATCAATTTCGGTGAATGGACATTCTATCAACCAAATCAAAGAACTGAAAATTCTGGGAGTTACGTTCACGCGGAGGTTATCTTGGAAACCCCACACACAGAATCTGGTATCAAAGTTACGTAAAATCGAAGGAATGGCTAAAATTCTTGCAAAACGAGGAACAAACATACACCCCCAAAGTACAATTAACGTCATCCGGTCCTTAAGCGAGGGAATAACGAACTACTGCTTGCCCCTATACGGTAGGGCACCTAAAAAACAACTTAACGGAATCCAAGTTGCACAAAACAAACTCTTAAGGATTGCTTCAGGAGGCTTCCGCACTACACCTATACCTGCACTTCATATTGAAACTGGACACACACCTCTTGTAGAACGTTTCAAGCTTGCTACTATAAAACTATATTGTCAAGATTTATGTATCCCTTCCAGACCCCTTCATAGAATTATATTATCAATTGCTAACTCAACCCCCCCACCAAAAGCACGCTCTTCAATTATTTCAGCCCACATCCATGTAACTACCGATTTCCCACCCCTCAAGTCCCTCCTACCTTTACCTTCTTTACCCTCCGAATCACCATGGACCAACAGACATCTCTAGACAAACAACTCCCACCGCACAAAAACTTTTTCACAGATGGATCTACTTCAGAAGATTTTAGCGGTTACGCAGTCGTGGAGCAAACGGAGAATTCACACAAATTGATCTTCCAAGGCTTAGTCCCATACACTTCCGCCTCCTTTTACATCGAGCTCTGGGCTATCCTTAAGGCTTGTGAACTAATTAAAAACACGACTATAAGGTCAATTATTTGGACTGACGGTCTATCAGCCATTAATCGCATTATAGGAGAAAAAACAGATCCAGCCACTAATCAAATACGCTTCCTACTCAAGGCAAATGTACTACTACATATATGCTGGCTTCCTGCTCATGTTGGTATACCAGGAAATGAAGCAGCTGATCACTATGCAAAACGAGCTCTTTCTCAACCAATAATTGCAGATATTCCTCCGCTTCCAGACTTACTGGTTAAATGGAATAAGAATTTTATGAAGGAAAAACTTAACACATCGTGGAAAAACAACGGCACCTTTCTAGCATCGCACTGGCCCACCATTAACAAGCCGCTATATAATTCCAACCTTCCTAAATTTTGGGCAAGAAAACTACTACGACTAAGAACTGGCCACTGCAAATTTACAAAAGGTCACCTCCTACCACCACATAATCCGATTCCCACTTGCTTACAATGTAACACCGAACTAACTATAAACCATTTATTACAAGAGTGCAACCTACTTTACCGCTACTTCCCTCATAGCATCCCTAGAATTCAAGAACTTCTAGATCCATCGCAAACATTCCCCAATTCTCTCTATACATATCTTTTGGAATCCAACCGCCTTTCCGAAATATAAAATATACTTTAAATATGTAAATAAAATAAAATTAAACTAGTATTAAGCACATTTTATACCGTTTAACGCCATATGGGCCCACGCCTTGGTGTCATAATCACCACCTCCACGGTGGTCAATAAATAAATAAATAAATAAACATCAATGGAAAAAACATCGATGTTTTAAGAGAAACATCGATGTCGATGTCACAGCACTAATACTTTTTAGTTTTCGGAAATTTGAGATATTCTTACCGACTTTTTGACCCCAGAATCGGATTCTTTAACCCCAGAATCCCATGGATGAGATTTTCTCCGGAAAATTTTCGGAAAAGATAATCGTGTTATCTTTACAGGACTTTCCGTTATCCTTACAGATTTTTCCCGGAAAATTTGAGTAAAAGGATCATCATATTATCCCTACAGGACCTTATGCCATCCGTACGGACATCTTAAAACCAAAATCGAATTCAGCGACCCCAAAAATTCCCGGCTGAATTTGTTTCTGGAAAATTTGAGGAAAAGCATATTGTTATTATCGTTACAGGACCTTCCGTTATCCTTACAGATTTCTTTATTTCAGGATCGGATTCAGCGACCTTAAAACCACCAGCAGTAGGATTCTTGGCACTTATAACGATGTAGTTATCCATAGCGATGTCGTTATCCATAAATACGAATAAGAGATTTTATGTTTGTGGTAGTGATATAAAATGGCGTTGTATTTGTTTCTCGCTGTCAACTTTCCAATAAAATTACCCTCGACTATGACTCTGGCAATGCTGAGCCTTCCAATACGAATTTTCATAACGACTGCTCTCGTACCAGTCGATAAACACTAATGTTTGAGTTTCATCCACTTAAGAATGTTGTTTAATTGTTGTTGCGTTGGCAAAAACGAAATAAAATGTTGAATGCGTCCCTTAATTGTCTAAACATTACTCGCATTTCCCTTTTCCTTAAAAAAACGAAATTAAATTCGCCTTTACCTTGTGATCAAGTTGAAATTTTCAAACCGCTGATGAAAAAAAAATCTTTCACGCACAGCGAAATGAAAATTACTCTTGCTTGTGGAGGCCAACAGCGGAAACCGGTTGTAGTGCGGAAAGAGGAAGGGAAACACATGTTGGCAGCAAGAAAGTGCAATGAAATTGAATTCAATCGAAATTGCTGACAGCAAGAAAAAATCTTTTGTATTTAACCTCAACCATTTGTGTTTATTTCTGTGAAATTTTTTTGTTGTGATTGTTAAAAATGTTTCCCAAAAACGTAAAACCTTTTCATTTGACTAATCCGGGAAAATTCTAAAACGATTTTCGGAGACTTTTCTATGTTGTTTTTCAAAGGAAAAGTGTGCGGAAATCCATCTAGAATTGCATAAAAAACTGCCGGCTGGCCGCCCGACTTATATCAATACTTTTCACAGCTAAATATTAGACTTTTTCGAAAGAAAATTGTTATTTGTTCACTTTTCAAAATATGTTGAATTTAAAACAAATTTTAAATTTGCCGCTACTGTCAAGATTGTATTTAAATATACGCCGCCAGAGGGAAAATTAACCACCTGTGCACAATAATACCCTTAGCGATCTTTCCAGATCGTTATTTATCGATTTTTGCCAAGAATCCTACTGCAGGTGAGATGTTTCCAAAAAATCGAAGGAAAAGGCTAATCACATCATCCTAGCGGGACCTTTTCTTATCCTTACTAATATGGTATTGGCATCGGACTTGTGTATGTGTGCTCAATTTCAAGTGTAGTGGTTTTTTTTTAAATAAATATATAACTGAATGTTTAGGCTGCGGATCCTATCGGCTGCGCCAATTTTATGTCATGGTTTTTTATACCCATATGGTGAAACCAAAGGGTATATTAAATTTGCCTTACCGTTTGTAACGCCAAGATCCCGTTATCACACACAAAAATGAATTACACCAGTGTGTTTAGAATGATAAAAAAAATGAATTTTGAATGTCCGTCCGTCTGTGGCGCGACTTGCGCTCGCACGGATTGAGCTAGAGACTTGAAATTTTACGCAAATTCGTTTTTCGTAAAATGCAAGGCTAAGTTCGTTAATGGGCAAAAATGGACCATACGAACGAATACGATTTTTGCGAATATCTCAAAAACGGTGCATCTTATCAAAAAAGTGCAAGAGCAAAAGTTATTTAGGATATGATTCTACATAAAACTCTCATACATCAAAACCCGATTGGAATAAGTTTTAAAAATTCTTATTGAAAAGTTTGACTTCAAGATGGAATTTTGGTACAACTGTACGAATTTTGATACGAATATTACCATACGGGCTTCCAATAATTGCCAGATTGGAAATTATAGCTTTTGTCATGTTTAAATTTCATATCTAATAAATATTTTTCGACTTTATCAATTTTGATTTTCGTCGTATATGTTCCGGAAATCATTCTAAATTTCCCAATCATTGTAATTTTTTTTCCTAGAGTATTTTGCTAACTTTACCGTTTGTGAACTGGATCCACATATAACTCCTGTTTTGTTAAAAAATCATTAGAATTTTCTGTCATTCCTGAAATATTTTCTTATATGTGGAAGTTATTTGTAATTTTTCTAATTTTCAAATGAGATTTTATTGTTACTTCAGAGTTTTTTGGAAATTTTAATCTTCAATTGAACCTGTGTTTGCCTATTTATTTATTTGCTTCGATCTATTTTAATCTGTTCAGGGTCATATTTATAAATTGTTATTATTGTTCATAATTTTGATGATTGAGTATTACTTTAGAGCACAACACATTTTGTTGCAAGTATTACTTTAGAGCACAAAAAAATTTTGTTTTACATCGAACTTAAAATATTTGTAGATTTGCGTCGGAATTTTATAACGATTGTATAAGATTAATAAAGGCAAACTAAATATGAATTGCTAGCGTTCTTTATCATGGTGGGAGGATGTTGTGAAAGGTTGACAGACATGTCATCTTTAGAATGACATAAGGAAGTGTTGAATACTAGCTGAATTAAATGAATCAGAGACGTTAACTCCCTGGCAGAAACTGGAGAATCAGTCTGTGTTAAACAATTCAGCATTACGCATTAAAAAATCTAAAACTAGTGAAGTATTCAAATTGTTCCGTGACACAGGACTCAAAATTTTCAATTGCTTTTGGGTAGTGATTTAGTGTAATGGCAAATCCACCGCCATTTCTAAAAACAACCTTATCGATTGAGCCATTTGATATAAAAATATCGAAGTGGAGTCGATGGATCGATCGGTTCGACATTGCGGTGTCTTTAGTCACTAGTGGCATAAACAAATTATATAAAGACTGTTTTTTTTCTAACAACTCAATTTAGTGCAAAACCGAAATTCAAAATAATCCCCCATAGCCGGCAGTACACACTAGCAGCCACAAGCAGCCGTGGTGATCGCCTATACATGTCGCTGCTTACGTTCGCCCTTTGTTAAAACCAGTTTTTCTTTCTAGATAGTTTTATTCTCGTTGAATTCTTATGCAAGCGACACGAAGCGGGGGCAAGTGTGTTTGGTGTTTTGTTTTTGTGTGTAATACAAGTGTGTGTGTTTTTTTGTGTGTGCTTATTTTTTCCTTCCGCAGGTTTTCGATTTGAATATTTTGATTGCTTACAATAAATATGTGACACGACAAAATTTTTAGTTTGTTCGTTAATTCAAAATTTATTTTGAACTGTAAACGTTAAAATAATCAGCAAACTAAAAATTTTATCTTGTTATATTTTGTTCATATTTTTAAATTGCTTTGAGAATGTAAGTTTCAAGTTTTATCAAATTTCCACAGAATTGTAGTTTGATAAAGCAAGCAAATGTATTGTATTTAAACAATTTAAAGTATGATTTAAACAATTCAAAAAAAAAAGATGTGAGCATTAAATGACTTTCTTCTGCAATATTTAAAGTTTCCAAAAAAATATGTGAAAAATAATGTTTTTCAAATTTTCTCATGAATCGTTAGAGTTATGTAAAAACCGTTAAAGGTGAATTCCACACCAATTCATACTCGACTTGAATGGAGCTTGGAAGTCACCTTTGTTTTTTTTTTAACTTTTTTCATTTGGATGTAGTTAGGGAGCTAAAAAAAGATACCCGTATTTTCTTGTTTCGGGGAATAACGTCCAGTAGGCGGAGAGAAGGGGGTCAAAGTCGACGAAAACTCGAAATCACAAAAACTTTAAAAATTTGTAACGGCTTAACCGATTGAGATGATATTGAGCATTTTGGAAAGGTAATTCCTTGTCACAAAAAAATATTTTTTGACTTCCTCTCCCTCCCCCTCACCGTCATATTGTAAAATTCAATTTAGTGACAAAATTTAAAATATCTCAAGAAAAACAGCAACAACTTCAAAGAAGGTTTGAAAGTGTCAAAATACTTCCAGAAACTCAAAATTTTCACAGATTTATTCCAGACGGAAACTTTTTCAAAGAAAAAAAAACTTTTTCTTTTAAATGAATTTCTAATTAATTTTAAACTCCTAAAACTTTTGAATTAATAATATGTACAGAAAACATATCGAGAATCAAGCTAAGTGCACACGATTTGATCACTGTTCATATTTCTGAACATACGCATATGTTGCTTATAAGCTTCAAATGCTCATATGTTCATACAATATATGAAAGGCGTTCACACGATATGAACATTTTGTCCCAAAGCTTCAAATTTTTAGGTGTGTTCATATGTGCTCAAATGCATTGTGTTCATATTTTTTCTGCGCGTATGAACCACTGTTCAGACGATATGAACGTTTTGTTCAAATTACAGATATGAACAATTTTTAAGAACATTTGAGCACACAACACAACAAATTACAAAACTGTCGAAAACTTTTTTTTTGTGTTATATGCCAGGAGCTTGGAGGCGAAGACCAAACTGGTCGGTGTTTTAAAGTCCATGAACAGAAAAGTTCAAATTCGAATCGAATTATTTTACCCTGAGTGGGATTTGAACCACTGCTCATTGGATCACAAGGCAAGCACTTAGCTGACTGAGCCATCCACGCCACAAATCTAAAACCTACTAGACCCAAATAAAAACCAGAAAACATGAATTTACTTACAAATTTGACTCAAAATTTTACATTTGAACATGTTGAACACTTAGCCCATGTTCAAATGTTACAGTGTGTTCATATCTGTGATCATACGTCCGAATTTTACAAACTGGGCTCATACGGTCCCAAAATAGTGTTCACACGGTATGAACAGGTCGTGTTCATACGTTTGCTCACGGTATGTTCAAATGTGTTCATATGCCTTGTGTTCATACGTATGAACACAAAAATATGGTGTTCAGACGATATGAACGCGTTTGGGAAACTTGTTTGGGAAACTTGTTTGCTCAAAAATATGAACAGTGACTTAACTTCAGTAAAATATATACAATTTTCTTGTATTCGATTTTTTTTGAATTTTTTTTTAAAATAACGCATTTACCCCCAAATTTTATTTATATTGTCACTAAATTGAATTTTACAATATGACGGTCAGGGGGAGGGAGAGGAAGTCAAAAAATATTTTTTTGTGACAAGGAATTACCTTTCCAAAATGTTCAATATCATCTCAATCGGTTAAGCCGTTACAAATTTTTAAAGTTTTTGTGATTTCGAGTTTTCGCCGACTTTGACGCCCTCCCCTCCGCCGACCGGACGGTATTCTACCAAACAAAAAAATACGGGTACCTTTTTTTAGGTCCCTAACAATATCCAATCGAGCAAAGTTAAGAAATCGAACTTAACTGTAAACGAGAGTATGAGTTGAGGTGGAGTTCACCTAAAATTAAAAATGTAGGCAATATTATTTCCTTTAATTTTGATTATATGCATTTTTTCTCACAAGCGCAGTGTTCGAGAAATTTGTATTTAAGAAAAATTGTATGGGAGGTAACCGTTATAGCTAGCGGTACTTTCCCAAAAGTTGATAGAAAACTACGATTTCGGTAAAACCCCGTGTTGATCAGAAAGTTTGAAAATGAATTGAATGTTTTTGTTCGACCACGCGATATGCTCCGCTGCTCGTATGCGCTGCCGACCGCATGCATATCTGCTGCTTTGGGGGATTATTTTTCAAAGCTGAGTTGTTACAGAAAAAAAGTCTTTATATAATTTGTTTATGCTAGTGGCGACGAAAAAAAAGGAACTGCTCATTACATACATGGGTCCTGACACGTACAACATTTTGTGCGACAAGTTATCGCCGGTAAAACCCATGGATAAATCTTACGAGGAGATTACCCAAACATTAAAAGATTTCTTCGAGCCTGAAAAAGACCAAATCTTGGAAAATTACCGTTTCCACTTACGTAAACAAGGCCAAGGTGAAAGGGTAAACGAGTACTTGGTTGCGCTGCGTTGGTTGTCGACAGATGCTTTGCGAAATCAGTTCGTTTTCGGTTTGAGAAATCAACGTACATTAAATCACTTATTAGAGAAAAAACTCTCACTTTGACCTCAGCCCTTGCCTTAGCTCAAGCGGTAGAACTCTCGGTGAAGGGGGGGTGCTGAAATGGGTGATGGCCTTGCGGAAAGATTTGTCTTCCAGAAAGAAATTTCCAACATTTTACTTGCGTAAAGACGTGCTATATACCCAAGCACTTGTAGATCACCGTCGATGCTGATGTTTGGTCGACAAATCCGTTCTCGTTTAGATGTTATGATGCCGGATGAATCGAAGCCTGTTAAAGGATTTGCAACTAAATCAACTGAAAAATCACCAGTTTTTCACTTAAACGATCGTGTTGCTGCTAGGGACTATTCGTCTAAGGAAAAATGGCAATTTGGACGAATAATCGAACAAAGCGGCGTTCTACATTCCCAAGTGAAATTGGATGATGGACGTATTCGGAAGCGGCACCAGGATCAGATTCGTCGTGTAGGCGATAATTTAGTACCGCGAACAGAGGTTGCTGGTTGATGATGAAATCATTCTTGGAAATTCCAACGTAGCCGACAAAGGATTTTCAACCAAGGAAACTGGAAGTAGTGAGGAGCAGCCTGAAGGTACTTCACTGGAAACAGCTAACCCACCGTTAACATTACGTCGATCCGAGCGACAACGAAAACAACCCGAGCGATTACAATTAACTCATTAATTTTTTTTAAACAAATTAATCGATTTTTAAAAGAAAAAAACATTTTTTGGGTTTAAAGTAAAAAAAAAGTCATTTCCCAATTGACCAAATTGGTTGGAAAACCAATTGGATTTCCAATCATCTTGTACCAAGTACCGAAGGTACGATTTATGGAATTTTGACTGGAAATCCAAGATTTTTTCTTGTGAAAATGGTCCTTTTTGTATCATAAGGTCCATAATTCCAAATGTTCCCACAAATATTCTTAAACTTTATAAAGGAAAATTGCGTGGTACATTTGGACACGGTACAAAAATTTCAATTAGGTTAAAGTAAATTTTGAAAAAAAGTGTCTACTTGATTAACGGATTAACGTAAAAAAAATTTTTTCTCGCCAGAAGGAGAAATGTTGAATACTAGCTGAATTAAATGAATTAGAGATGGTAACTCCCTGGCAGAAACTGGAGAATCAGTCTGTGTTAAACAATTGAGCATTATGCATTAAATAATCTAAAACTACCCAGCTGCGTTTCATTTAAAATCGGGAACCATTATAACAGAAAGCTTAAACGATGCTACACGAAATGTAGCATAAAAAGATTCTTGGTTGACGATTTCCCTTCCTGATCCGTTTAACTTAACTTAAAAAGATGAGAGAGTATGTGTGTAGGTATACTATTTGTGATGACCATTTCTACAATTCATGAAAAGAACCCCCCACATCCGGGGAGCTGTTTTAGAAACTTACATTCCATCGATGGCTCATTACACCTCCCAGTGAACGATGTAAGGCATTATTAATCCCTTATTAAGGCCTTATTCGTAAGGCTTATAGATGCCTTATACGTCCCTTAAAAATGTACAGCGATGTCCGCTTTAATAAGGCATGACAAATAAGGTATACATCGGTATAGGGTTTTTCCCGAAATCCAGATGTCGCTTATGTAGTTCCGATAGCGGTGGTTCAAAGGAGGCATTCATTGAAAAGTTACCCGATCCTTCAGATTCTTCAAGAAAGGCTCGAAGGCTTGTTGAAGCTTCTTTAGAAATAATCCTCCGCCGTTGTCGTTTAGACAGATTTTCGAAAGTTTCTATTTTGATTGCAGTTGTCGGAGGGGACACTAACGGAGCTATGGACGGACTAACTAGTACAACTCTAAAAATAACAATTAATTTATATAAATATATTGCTTTGAATTGTATAATTTACTTACCAAACGATAAAACACGCTTTAAAAAAGCATTGACCGACGAACGCCACCAAAAACCACAAAAAAGCAATGTCATTCGCGGTTTATAATTCTGACACACCATAGCAGAGAGCGCTGTAGGTTTAGTTTGAAACGTCTTTTATACTTAAACTCCATGATTGTTTTTTGCCTTTCTTTCACTTCAGGGTTTATATATGATTTGTCGCATGCCTTATACACACCTTATATGTCATACCTTAATAAGATTTCACTGGGCTTTTTCCCTATTACGGTTACAAAAAGAAGTAAATTCGACTATATTTGTATCAGTTGAACGGCCTTTCAAAAAACCGTGTTGATACGGATTGATTATTGTCTTGGTATGAAGATAGAGATAGATAGATAATATGAATGGAGCCGATATACTCAGCCCCTAAAAGCACTTAGACCATCAGTTGGGTCCATTGTGCTTTGTTGTAGGAATCTGGCTATTACTAGCTTACGCATGCAAGAATCTTCTGGATCCACTAATGAAGCTGTAAATTTTATTCGGAGGGATCTTACCGATGTCCAGTGGTTTTAAGAAGCGGCTGCCAAAGGTGTTTAGTCTGCGGTTTTGGAAGAAAGGACACAAGCAGAGATAGTGTTCTGCAGTTTCTTCCTCTGCGTCGCATAGGTTGCAAGAAGGGTCGCTCGAAAGCCTGATGTTGTGAAGGTGGTAGTTGAGTTTACTGTGACCCGTTAGTACGCTGACCAGCGGTCCAATACCAGTTCTCCCCAGACCTAGTACTTTTTTGGCCGTGGTTGGATTAGGTTCACAGCCAAACTTTTTAGCTTGTCGTCCAACAGTTTCATTAGCCCACCTCGTCTTGTGTTGCTGTCTGCTGTATATATGTATCATTGCTTTGATTGTTGCTACTGAGATTAGCAGCGAAGGAGCAGGTCCTACAGGTAGGATATCAGCACCCTGTCTTGCTAATTTGTCTGCTTCTTCATTGCCTTGGATGTTGCTGTGTCCTGGGACCCATATAAGGGATACAGTATTGTTACATGAAATCCTTTGAAGGTTAAGGAAGCATTCTTCAACAAGTTTTGATTTCATCTCTACGGAGTTCAACGCCATTAATGCCGCTTGACTGTCAGAGAATATGTTGATCTCTTCGCCTATAGGATTGTTGTTACAAATTAGCATTGCGCAAGTGGAAATTGCTACTATTTCAGCTTGAAACACAGTAACATTTTTCCCCAGAGGGATAGTTTCAGTAATATTATCGTATGCGGGTCTAGGATGAAAGACACCCGCACCCGCCACCTCATTTCTGAGTGATCCATCAGTAAACCAGCAGTTGCTTGTGAGAGGGACCATTTGACTGTTCCGATTCCATTCCTCTCTTGTTGGCAGAATCACCTTAAATTTCTTACCAAAGTGTAGTTTTGCAATATGATAATCAATAGGCATTTCTGCCTCTGGTATCTTATTCGTTAGGTCATTCCAGATAGAAATGTGAGATTTCCTGCAGTTGCTGGATTTCCTTTGACCAGTAATGCTGAGTCTTGGTATGAAACTATAGCCTCAAAGAGTTTCGAAATGCAAGAAAGCTTTGCTATCGATCTATTATTTGCAATATCATTACGCTTCCCTTTATTGTGAAGTGAAATGATGTAAGAACGTTTCTAAACATTAGGAAAAGTAGCCGAACATAAAGATATGATGAATAAATACTTTTACGGTTCAATTAACGGTTTAAAGCCAAAAACCGTTCAAAAAAACCGATCTTTTTTTTGTACGGAAAAATAATTTTAACCCTAATCCGGTGTCAGGGGTTCAAAGTCACCCCAGCCCAACTTTGAAACGGCATATTTTTTTTTCTATCAACTTTTGAGAGCTGGGATTTTTAGCTACTACTACAAATCTTGTTTTCTATATAATTTGATGTGTTTGACGATCTGGGATTTCGTTAAATATTTTTTCTGTATTTTTTTTCAAAACTGTACAAATTCAGTGCCTGGGGTTCAAAGCCACCCCAATGGATATAATTATAACAAAAACAAAGGTGGCGTGGACCTATTTGATCAAATGGTTAGTACATATACTTGCTCTCGGAAGCCTAGACGTTGGCCCATAGTTGTATTTTATAATTTGCTCGACGTTGCTGCCCTCGCACCTGTCATTTCTTATCGCCATTTCCACGATCCTACCTCTAATAAAAGAAGATTTCGGCAATCACAACTTATTGAACTTTCTCGTCAATTGTGTGCAAAGGAAATTGATTTTTGAAAGAACACAGGTGTAAATTTATCAAAATTAGTAAAAGAAGCATTTCATGCGTTGAATCATGCAATTCCTGTTGAATATCCCAGAATGACTGAGCGTCTACCACGGAAACAGGTAATTAATATAATATATAAATATAAATATGGTATTTAGGAACAGCGTTCTATATGCCTTTTCCTCTTCTTTTGAGCAGGCTAGATGTCACTTATGCCCAGGGAAAGATGATAAAAAGTCGAAGACAGTGTGCGATAGGTGCCAGAAGAACGTATGTCATCAGCATTATCAGATCCATTGTGTGAAATTCTTAAATGAGATATCTGCTACCTGTTCAACACAAGGAACATCCACCTCTTCTCATAGTTCTACCTCTAATGTGCCATCAGTGAACTAAACTCATTGTAATTTGTTACGAATGAAATAAATAATCTCATCTGGTATAATATATTAACATACTTGTGTATTCTTTGTATGTCATATTATATTGGGGTGAGATGGCACCCCTGCCACTGTACTTGTAATTCAGAGGTGCCACCGGATTAGGGTTAAACCAATTTTCGTGCAACTGATTTGTTAGAAACACTTCTTTTTAGGCACTCTAAACTAAATACAATATTAGGTCTGTTCGATATGAGTCCTGGACTTACTCGGAGTAAAAATTTTTACTCTTTTCTGTTCGATATAAGTCCTGGACTTACTCCGAACACATATCGAACAGAAAAGTGTAAGTCCAGGACAGTCCTGGACTTACTCTTGCTTTTAGCTGGAGTAAACTTTTGAGAGCTGATATTTGTCAGACATAACCTCTCTTTTACAGTGTTTGGAAGAGGAAATGCAACAAAAGTTTCGGGTTTTATTTATTATATTTGTTATATTTTATAATCTATAATTATAAACTCATAATATAGAGTTAGTGATTTACTCTGAACTTACTCCAAGTTGTTCGATAAAAACAAATTCAGAGTAAGAAAATGCGCCATTTTGTGGAGTAAAGTAAAAATACTCGGAGTAAGTCCAGGACTTATATCGAACAGACCTATTATATTGTACCATTTATGGCCTCTTAATGGATTATATGGCACTTCACGTCTTTTGTTTGCCTTATAGTGTATTTGTTGCGTCTAAGACCTAACCTACCCAATTTGAACAAAACGGTTTTTCGGTGTTATAATAACCGGTTTTTTGGACCAGGTTAAACCAGCCCGGTATAAACCGAAGTCTTAAAAACCGGTTTTTTTCAAAATTTGACATCTCTAATTCAGACCCTTCATTGTAAGGCTAGTTGTTGGCAAATATTTTAACTTGTTAAAGGTAATATCACAAAAAGAATTATCACAAAACGCAAAGAATTATTACAAACGCACGAAAAGATTACAAATAATCTCTGGGTCAGAAGTTGTAAAATTATTGAAAGTGAAAGAAAATGCATAACCATCAACTTTTTTTTTATCATTTACAACGTCCAAAGAGCCTTAGGATCGCATTTTATATTATCACAGATGAAAGCAATATCGAATCAGATGTAAAAATTAAGTCTAAAGGCCTGTGAGGCTGAAAGATGAAATTATTCTTTTCGAAGAAGATAATACTGACAATCTCACTCACGATGCGAGTAAGTAAATCTTTCCCACGAAAGATCCTATACTGGATGAGAACAGATATATTTCTTACATTCAATTGGGACAGTACACGTAAATATGTTAAAAATAGTTTCATAAAAATTGACAGTAGCTAAATCTATTGCAAGAGTAATGTTATTTGTTTAAGTTTTACTAAATATGTTAAAAATAGTTTCATAAAAATTGACAGTAGCTAAATCCGTCGTAGCTTTGTTACGAAGAACTAACTACGTTAGGAATACGAAGAAATCAGTATTCCACGTTCCGAACGGAATTGAAATTCGTAGTGCCAGATTAAAATCTGACTTCGAAAAATGAATGTCTTTGTAAAAAGGTCTCTATGCAAAACTCATAAGGAATAGATTTCTGACATGGAATAGTTTCGTGAAAAATGTCACTTTCTTGACTTAAAACGAAAATTGTTATTAATAATGGATTCTGCAGCGTTTGAAATTTTGTGTCTGGAAGAAGATTTATCGAAGCGAAGGACTTTAATAGTGGAACGAAAAGACCAACAAATAACGAATACTTAGGAATACTCACATTGTTCTTTTTTCTAAAATAATTCTTTTTAATTTGTTAAAAGTTACACTTATACTAAATAAACAAATAAAAATGTTAAAATTGCTTTTCGTTGTACAATTCAGGCCATAAATTTAGCTAAAATAATAAGAAAATGAAGCTGCTACTCGATCTACGAGCAAATGTATTTTCGTACATTCAGCTGTCAAATTTCCGATTCGTTCGGATTCTGTGATACCACATTTCCCCGATTCGGAATGCTTTTTAGTACGAACGGATTCTGTGATACCATTTTCGAAATTTCTCCGAAAATCGCAGCTACGACGGATCCTGGAATAGGGCCGTATATCAGGTTCATTCAACACATTATGCCATAATTGCGTATTTAGAAGTCTAGACATTTCTGACAAATAAGCTTCATAATATCATGACAAATCAACTTCATAATATCAATTGAATAATTCATAATATCATTATAAGTACTAAAAATTCAAATTACTGCGGGGTGATGAAAATTAGGAGGTATCATCGGTGCGTCGCAAATATTGATGAATGTAGAGGCCGAATCAGATGTGAAAATTAAGTCTAATATACGATGATTTGCATTAGTGATTTTAATGATTTGGCATGGGTTATTAGTAGTCATAGTATTCAAAAAAGTGGTTGATGTAAAACTAAACGTGACTGGAACACGGAAATCATCGGGGGATGACTAGGATCACGAGACCTGCGGCATATTGAAGTCTCCAAAAACAAGTAAATCATCCAGTGGATCCATAAAGTTGACATAACACTCAATTGTTCAGATGAAATGATTATAAGATTATGGCGGCGAATAAAAAACGATAACACACTGTCAATTGCAAGAGTAATGTTATTTGTTTAAGTTTTACTAAATTCCGCTAGTGGCGCTAGTATCGTGGAGATCTAAATTGCTTCAGCGATCACTGCTGGTCAGGGATGTCGTTTTGATACAATTGTATCTTTTTGGATACATTTTTTTATCAAAAATCGATTTTGGATACAACGATACTTTTTTTCAGAAAATCCTTTTAATGGATACATTTTATTAAAAAAAAATAACTTAAATGAAATTTTGTAGATTTTTTTCCAATTTGAAACATATAATGAATAATATCATAGTTAAACTATAGTTAGGAATCGTAGGGCTTTTTCCGTGTCTCTACGTTGGAGTAAAGATAACCGATATACTCTGGACGTGGTTTTTCTTTCTTTCCTATGCGTAAATTACCAACAAAACACAACACATGTAAAACCTAGCCATGTTTTCATACACCACCAACACATGCAATCTCCCGCTGTCGGAAAATTGCATGTGTTGGTGGTGTATGAAAATATGGCTAGCTTTTACATGTGTTGTGTTTTGTTGGTAATTTACGCATAGGAAAGAAAGAAAAACCGCGTCCAGAGTATATCGGTTATCTTTACTCCAACGTAGGTACACGGAAAAAGCCCTACGATTCCTATCTAGGTAATCTATGATAATATACTGTACACCTAGGTATTTTAGTCGATGTTCCAAATATCATATTCAATTGGAGTGACAGGACTGGCAGCTTTTTTTTTAAATTAGGTTAAGATTAATTTCGATTGCAATTGGATAAGTGGCCAGAAAAGACAAGTGGAATCAAATAAATTATGATGACACTCCAATTTCTTTAAGCGCGGGAAAGATAAGTAAATATATTCTATTGTTTTAATGGTTTAATGAAAGTATATATGAATGTTTGTAGTTTTCAATTTATATTAACTGTGAAAGGTTAGTCACTGCACTGCGAAATGGATATTTCCTTTAATAAATTAGGCAGTTAAAATGATCCTGATCAGAGTAAGAGGTGAAACTCTGCGGAATACGGACTTGATCTAATTTAAAAAATTTATTTTACTTCTCGGTACAAAAGTTACGTTTTATTCCATTGGGAATAGTAGTTCAGTAGAATTTGATAGCCAGTTTCTTATTTCAAGGCTCATGGATGAATTGTTGAATAACGTGGGCGGTTTCTTTGACGGTGTTGAAACTATCTAATAAATATACTTCTCGAAAATATTTTGATTTGAATTAAGATGAAATTGTTTTTTGCACAAGTTTAGATTCACTTATGCTAAAAGGCCTTGGGTGGATAGAGAGAGAACTATCATCTGCAAAAAAATATCGCCGTCTAATGCTATAATTTCTCTATCTGCAATTCTAATTTTCCATTTTCATTATAGCAACAGTTGGATCGTTTCATATTTTTTATAATCACCCTTATTTTCGTAACCGGCGGGACGTGTACGCCGCGGGATTTGGCGTTTCCCGCAGAAAATTTGCATTCTACCATAGTTTAGAGATATATAAAGGGTGGTTAAATTTTAAGGGCCGATGTTGAATGTGAACCACACCTAAACGTCAAGTTTTTTTCTGCATTTCATTTGACATTTCTCAATTTCAGACTAACTCAATTTGAACCATGGAAAGATACACAATCGAGCAACGCGTTAAAGTTATTCAGGCTTAGTGTGGCTGAAGAGCCGTCCACCTCAACTCGTCGTCGTGCCCAACAATTGCACCCCCCACGCTCGTCGTTGATGAACATTATGCATAAAGACTTGCATTTACACGCTTACAAGGTGCAATTGACTCAAGAACTAAAGCCTCTTGACCATTTCAAGCGTCGTCAATGGTCAGAATGGTGGCAAGAAATGGCAACAGTGGATGATCAATTTTCGAAGAAAATCATCTTCAGTGATGAGGCACATTTTCATAATAAGCCTGAATAACTTTAACGCGTTGCTCGCTTGTGTATCTTTCCATGGTTCAAATTGAGTTAGTCTGAAATTGAGAAATGTCAAATGAAATGCAGAAAAAAACTTGACGTTTAGGTGTGGTTCACATTCAACATCGGCCCTTAAAATTTAACCACCCTTTAGTTAGGAAACGCGAGAGAAATTTTTTCTTGAAGAAGAGTACGTTGTCGTCTGTTTCATTTGCTTTGTAAAGACACTAATTGCTTTTGTGTGAGAAATGCAAAACTCTCGGGATATTTCGTATTGTCGGCAGAACATTCCGTAAAATGTTCCTTGCCAGGCATTTTTTCTGTTTAAGCAACGTAACAAGTGAAATAAAAGTGTTTTTTTTTGCTAAAAAATCCTATCGCCATTGCCAGTTGAAGAAATTGTGAAAGGCCGCTGTCGGCCCTTGTGTATGTGTTGGTCCAATATTTTGGTTTGTTCTGTGCGAGTATTACAAAATGATTTTTTTCAACAAGTCCATTTGAGCTAAATGATAAAAAGAGAGAAATGATGCTGTCGACTACGGAATGATGCTGTCGACTACTTCTTTCTACAGGCGGCAAACGGAAAACCACGTTTGTGTCTTATCTTTAGTAAGTCTCTAATCTTTGATTCTACTAAATGCAATTGTCCCGGCGTGTGCCGTAGTGCTGAAAACGTTTTACTTTCGGTATTACACTAAACGCACCCGCGAATGTTTTGACTTTTCCATACATTTATTTCCCGCGAGTAAATCGTTGCGGGACCAATCAATTAAATAGAAAGTTTGAATAAAAATGTGAATTTTTTTTATACATTCAATGAATTTTAACTAAATATAAGTTTTGAAGGTCAGGAAAAACTAACTAGACGCAGTACAATCTTTTAATTGAACAAATAAAACTTTATGCGTATCAAATCAGCAAAACTGTCAAAATAGTCAGCGCGGGACTGAATAAAACTGCGTTTCTACGTCTACTAGAATAAGAAAATTTCATTCGATCGAGAAAAAATTTGCGTGGCGTATACACGTCCCGCCGGCTACGGGTATAAGGCTGAATATCTTTTTCTTCAAAATGCACACCTTCTAAATAAAGAATAATAGGCAAACACATATTTCTGAATATTAAAATTTGTACCTTATTTCTGTCCATGTTGATCGAAAATGCTTTTAATGTCAAAGTCAGATTCGATTTTTTTCATCTGCAAAAAAAATTTCATCTGCACATGGCCCTCGGACTTTAAGATTTTCTACGTATTGTGCTGAACTAGGTGAGACCATTGCACCAAAGGTCATAACTTACATTACTTAAACGCCTGGATCGCAACGATTTCTGTGGCGAAATGGTGAGACGTTATAGAAATCGTTGCGCATGTTGATCTTCTTCAATAATTAGGACTTGGTGAAACATTTCAAGAATGTCATCTAGAACTTTTCGAGCTCTAAACCCATATAAAACGTATACCAATTTCCTTCCAAAAGCATAGAATTCAAAGAAGCCTTCTTTACTTTTGCAGCAGCATCCCACACCAATCTCATCTTCGCAGGTTTGTTAAGATTGCGAGTTATCAAAATCGATTAATAACATGGTGCGGAAAAATACATTCGCGAATGAAAATATACATTTTTTTTTGATTCGCGATTCAATTTTTGGTTTAAACATTCTTTCGATAATATTCGATCCCGGGAATGTTCATGCATACATTCTTTTCGCGAGAGAATGGAAACTATTTATTTCCAACATCAAAAATTCGCGTATAAGAAAGTTATATGCTGTTTAGGAACTTTCTGACCAATTTTATTTGGCTCTACAATATTTCTCAAAAATTTTAAATTTTTGTTGTATAAAGGTAGAGATACACGACGAGAGACTTTGGTCTCTTAGACCAAAAATTTCGCCTCTGCATACAAAGAGACCTGTGTATACACTTCGGAGACCGGAGATTTGTCTCCACGTATCAAGTCTCTAGGGTCTCTTGGGAGACTTAAGTTTCTTGCCGTGTAGCTACTAATGACTAGAGAGCCTATAACCTAGAGAGTGGCCATGCTACCTTAATAGACTGTGCTACTGAGTAGAACAGTCTATTAACTCCAATTAGGACAGTTGATTTGGCAGAAAATTTTCATGTGTTGGTTTGTGTCTTTATTGGTTGTCACTTTGGCAATTGTAAACAAAAAGGCGCCACAGAAAAATCGGTAGTTTTTCTTATTTAACTTTATTTTCTTAATTCCAATTATTTTCATATATAATTTTAGAACTACTTGGAGAATCGAAGGATATCTCATCAGAAAAAGTGAAACAATACGGATGAAGGAAGTCAACTTTAATTTTATTTTGTGATTTTTGCCAGTTTGGGCTACTTTTTGGAAATTGAATCACTTTTTTTCCATTCATTGGGCCTAAAATACGGAATTACGGCATTGAAAAAATTATATTTTACACTATTTTGCATATTTTATATCGTAAACTGGAATGTTAAGCCAGATAAATGGGAAAAAACGTAATTAAATTTCAAAATGTTGCCCCCAACTGGCAACTGTGCAACAGAATTGAAATATCGAGTCTGAGACATGATGAGGAGATGCAAATGATTTCGTTTCCAATGAAGGAATTGACACCGGCGGAGCTATGGGATCGAAGATCAAGCTCAATGTAGTACTGCTAAAGAAACTTAAGCAATCCGCTAGCCGCAATACCAGCTACGCTGACAAAATACTCATGGAGTATTACTCTGGCGACAGCTGTTCCTCTGCCCACACACTAAAAATAGAACAGTGCCAGTTATCCTAATTAGTAAGTCCTAATTTTCTTACTTCATTCGGATTCAATTCAATTCGATTGCCTACGTGTATATTTTCATTTCAGTAATAATAGTAAAAATCAATCGGCGTTGGATAGAACGAATGCCGTTTTACCGCCTCCTAGATCTTTTGTTATCCGGTGGTTCTACATCAACGCATGGTGGTCCTCCAATACGTACTAATTCTGACCTTCCATGAACAGGGCCGAGTCTTACAATGACAACTTCTGTGATAATACCACCGACAACAGACCACGCAGTGTGAGTCGATGTGATATATTGAACCAAGTTCAACAAAGAAATGATCATATCTTGCTTATATTTTTCACATTTTAAACATTTATAATATAGTCGTAATAAAAGACTTGAATTTAATTTAATCATTTATATTTTTTAAGTTTATGTAAATACACTTAATCGAATATTTATTTTATTTTTAATATCGTTTGGGTCTATTGGTTTTGAAAACTAACGTGTTCACAAAATTTGTAGTCGCGCACTACTGGGGGTCTATTATGGAATACGAGCGTAATCGTAACGATTGGGATTTGCCTGTCGTTGTTAGTGTTTTCTACTAACAACAAATGGCAAATGCCAATCGTTACGATTACGATCGTATTCCATAATAGGCCACCTGATTATGCTGATAAATTTTTCTTAAAAAGGTGTTCCACTTGGCAAACTTTCATCGCAAAAACGTTTGCAATAGTCCGCGACCCCTCGATCGTATCGGAGCGCCTCCGAAATGCTCCTGTCCATGATGCAAATAATTAACAAACGACGGCATCACAACTGGTTCCGAGGTGGCTTTACGAAAATGCTGAGGCCGTAGGCCTCCGCCAGAATCGACATGGGACCAAGTGTTCGGTGAATTCGCTCTGGAAGGATTTAAATGTCTTTAACAGCACAAAAAAGCAATGTCAAAATTATCAAATTTCCTCACCTGTACGATTCATCGGATGAGATGCTTGTGGCAATAAAGGCTCGGCGAATTCCAATTTCTCATCTGTTTCTGCTGCAGATTGCAAACTCACAATCAAATTAATTAAATCTTGTATTAATTCCTCGTTATTGGGTTCCCTTTCGTCGGATAAAACTTTCGCCATCCTCTGTAGCATGTGTTGTGTCCGGAGATGAGTCGTCAATGAATAGAAGAGCTCTAAATCAAATTCCTATCGTCCTAAATAAACCACTGTGGGATTATTTTTCCTATATTTCAGAGACTTTCTGCAGCCAATCTTGGAATAAATCCTTTTCAGCTTCTAGAGTTGCCTTTAGATAGTAGAATCTGATACTGAAATGGAACAAAAAACTGTAGTAAAGATCTTTTTATGGTTAAAAAAAAACAAATCAAAACCCACTCTTGTTCAGTTAAAATAATTAAATTCCTTGAAGCTGCAATTGGCATTGGCCCACCGATTGCTGAATATATCAAATTATCCTCAACCGCAACGACAATCCCAGAAATGAGTTATTTCGAAGGCAAAGCACAAGCCAAATTCAGTTCCCCACTGCTAGTAGAATTCGGAACATGGAAATCTCTGAATCGAAGAAATTCTCAAAAATCCTATGGACATTCTGTTGGGGTTGTGATGGGCCTTCGATGTGTCATTATTGGATAAAATTTGATCGAAAAACTCATGAAGGCGTCCGGAAAATAACGAAAGACTAGAAAATTTTACAGAAGTTTACGCGGTGAGCTGTTTAAGAAATTGAAGAAGTCGTACAAGACCAGCAAAGCCGCGCATTGTTCCTGTCGTCGTCGGGAAGATTATGTTGATTACGGACTTGTACCTAGAATGCTAATCTTTAATAATAAAGCCACGTTACAGTAGAAAAATCTAATTTTCTCTATTACTTACCAGGTAAATTTGACAGCTGAAGCTGTTATACCATGTGTTTGTTTGTTTTTTTTTTTTTTCGCAAAAAAAAGTCGACCATCTTTCGAACAAATTTCATGGTATGTTAGTGTTAGTGTCGGTTTTTTAAATTTCTTTCCATTTTTTTAAATCGACCACAACATTTTAATTTTTTTTAAATACTCCAGTCATGAATATTATGCTAATATTAATCGACTGTAACTATTTCGGTAATTTTTTGTGACAATGAATGAATTTTTTGAATATTTCGCGCTCGTTTTTCAGCTCGGCGGCCATTTTTAGATGTCCCGATGGCCACTCTCTAGGTTATAGCCTCTCTACTAATGACAGAGTCTCTTTAAGGGAGATGTCCCACTGGCGCATCAGCTCCTGCAGCTGACTAATCCCGACATCAGGTCGCGCAGCTGCATGAACTGATTCGATCAGTTGACATGACACACTGAACTGGGATCAGCTGACCTCAAACGTCAAAATGTCGGACTCGGAGGAAGAACTTCTCCTTATTTCTCTGCTAAAAAAACTGAATCTGTGCAATCGTACAAACATCTACCTTTTCCTACAGCTTGTACGATTCCTGTGTTTAATTTTTTCTATTCGATGGACATCGTATTTATTTCCACTTGTTCAAAAGTTTATTAGTTAAACAGACTTGTCAAAATTTTATGATGTACTAGTTCATATGAAAATTTTATGAACTAGTAATTATTGTAAAGTCAACATTATATGAAGTAGAGAGCCTATAACCTAGAGAGTGGCCATGCTACCTTTATAGACTGTGCCACTGATGACAATTATTACCGCCAGACGAAAAAAATATTGAAAATTATCATTTTATTTTATTTAATCTAACACAAATGACATTAGAAACTACCCGACATGTTCCAGATATCAGCTACATTTAGATCAGTTCAAAAAAGTCAGCTTTGTGTCGCAGACATGAAGCTGCACATTTTTTGCAGTGTGTCATGCGCCATTGGATTACATGTGCAACTGATATCGGGATCAGTCAGCTGCAGCAGCTGATGGCCAGTGGGACACCTCGCTAATGCATCTCCGGTCTTCAAAACGTTTTGTTATCTATCTCTTGGTCTCCGGAGATGACTTTTGACATTTCAGGGAATTGTTTTGTGGGAACGAGAATTTGTTTCGTCGTTTTGAGTTTAAAAGTAAATTTTTATATAGAAAAAACGTGTTTTTCGTGCAACAATGTTTGTGTGGATTGTCACTTTCTTATCCAATTTTTCACCCATATTTTGCGTTACCTCTTTTGCCTCCCACGCAAAATTATGAGTGCTGCTATTGCTGCTGTAATTTTTTCATTTCCCCCGTTTATTTTAATAAAAATATTCACAACTCGAAAAATTTCACAACACAACACCAATCAAAAACTACCAAATGTCAAAAAGATCTCCCAATGTTAAGCTTGGAGACGAGATACCTGCGTCGTATATGCACTCCAGAGACTTTGCTTTTAGAGACTTTTTAGTAAACGTCTCCGGAGATCTATTTTTTGATCTCCAGACTTAAATGTCTGTGATCGTGTATACACTTTGGAGATTTTTGCCTTTTGTACCCTGGAGACCAGAGACCAAAGTCTCTCGTCGTGTATCTTTACCTTAAGAAAGTCATGTGCTTTTTATACCCGTATGGTGAAACCAAAGGGTATATTACATTTGCTTTACCGTTTGTAACGCCAAGATCCCGTCATCACACACAAAAATGTATTACACCAGTGTTTAGAATGATAAAAACATGACAAAAGCTATAATTGCCAATCTGGCAATTATTGAAAACCCGTATGGTGATATTCGTATCAAAATTCGAACAGTTGTACCAAAATTCCACTTTGAAGTCAAACTTTCCAAAAATATTTTTTAAAATTTGTTCCAATCGGATTTTGATGTATGGGAATTTTATGTAGAATTATATCCTAAATAACTTTTGTTCTTGCACTTTTTTGATAAGATGCACCGTTGAGATATTCGCAAAAAACGTTTTCGTTTGTATGGGGGGTACCCCCCTAATGGTCCATTTTTGCTCATTAACGAACTTAGCCTTGCATTTTACGAAAAACGAATCTGCGTAAAATTTCAAGTCTCTAGCTCAATTCGTGCGCCCGCAATCCGCGCCACAGACGGACAGACAGACGGAGGGACGGACATGCAAAAATTAATTATTTTTATCATTCTAAACACACTGGTGTAATTCATTTTTTTTTTGATTAGTGTTGTGCTGTGAAATTTTTTTGTGTGATGGCGGGATCTTGGCGTTACAAACGGTAAGGCAAAGTTAATATACCTGTCATAACTGGCCATCCAACCCAAATCCAGGGCATGTGGTTGCAATAAAGGAAAGAAGATTCTCTTCCCAGAATCTAAAGTGGACCACTAAACCTTCATGCGCGTAAATCGCTTAACGCGGACATTACGTAAAACTAAAAGTATCGTTTCCCATTTATCATGTGAAGTACAGTGTTGACTTATTCACATGTGGAAGCGATAAATAGGGAAACGATGAACACGACAATTTCTTCATTCAAGTCAAGGTGTCGTATTGCATAACGATGACCAAGGCACTTAATTGCTTCTGTGCAATGTATGGCCAAAAGTGCATCGTATCGTTTTCAAGTTCAGCCCAACGTAAACAAACCATTGGTTGAGCCACATGTGCGCTTCGACGTGCTATATGAATCGAGACATATAGCACAAATCGAGCCATGTGTGCTTATTACATAAGCAAGAAGGTCAACCAATGGGAAACAGTATGTAAACATATGCGCAAGCGGATTGGCTAAGCGACTGCTGACTACCGGACGAGCATAGCTGAATACTCGAGGAAGGGCTATGTTCGAACGGTAATAAAAGAAAAAGGTCAGCCAGTTGCGCACGGCAGTAATACGGCTGTAAGAGATCAGTAACAATCAGTAATGAAATAGTAATAATTGAGTAAATCAGTAATGAATTAGTAAGTTAAAAGGTAACATCTAAAGCAGTTACCAGTTGACAGTTGGTAGTTTCTTGAGTTACCAGTAAAAAAATAGCAGTTACAAATCAGTAATGAATTATAAGACAGAAGTGCATCAATAGTAATAAAACAAACAGAGTAACAAATTAAAAAGTTAGCAGTGACTAGTTAAGCAGTAGTAAAAGTTAAGTAAATGTAAATGTGTGCTTTGTGAAGTGAGAGAGATAATAATAAATTAGTTAACAAAAAATATAAAAAATGTTTAATTTAAACTTAACATTATCAGTTATAACAAAAATGGTGCCAGCGGTGAGATCCCACTAAAGACCGTTCGGGATCCTCTACCAAAATAAAAATGAGATAAAAAGAAAAAAATATTAAGATAAAATAATAATAATAATAATAGTGGAGTTTTTTTTCAACCATATAAAAATAGATAAATCAAAAAACGTAATATAATAATGAAGAAATTTTTAACCGAAAATCTCGTTCAAGCATAAATTAAAACAAAACATAAATGAACATACAAAAAAAACTAGATAATGTTAATCAACATAAAAACAAGTAAAAAATTAATCACGAAATAACCTCATAAATTCAATAACTACAAAACAAAATTTTTTTTTAAAACAAATACATGACTAAATAGTTTCTCTTTACAAATAAAAAACTAGTGCTGTGCAATAACTGCCGTGGCAGTATAAAAAAAAGAACGTCGAAACCTCACAGAAGGGTTACTAAACTGCCGAGGCAGTATAAATTGAGCGGCGATAAAAGATGAGCAGCGAAGACACCAACACCAGCAGCAACATCATCACTGTGGACGAGGACGTCACGTAGGACTGGAACATATCAGTGGCCATCGAAGCAGAATTAGAGGCTTATAAAAAGGCAGGAGCTCTCTGTTTTACTTACTGGCTAGGAGAAAATACAACAGCAGCAGCAGCAGCAGAAACAACAACAACGACAACAGCATCGGAAAAAATGTCAACAAAAACTATGTAAGTTTAGAAGATAAGCAAACTTGTTAGAAATATAATAAAGATAAGAAGAAAAAAAAGAGAAAAATTTTCCATATGCAAAAAGAATTTTCTTTTTCCATATGCAAAAAAAAAATCCCATAAGTAGAATTTTTAAACAGAGGAAAGAAACTCCTGATATATCATAAAATTTTTTTTTAAAAAAAGCTTTTATTAAAAAAAATGTAAAAGAAAAAAATAATTTTCTGGACGCTGTGTATCACAAATATAAAAGCTTTTAATAAGCGAGATAAATTTTTATTTTATTGTTTTATGCTTTATCTCGCTTTTTAAAAGCTTTTATATTTGTGATACACAGGGTCCAGAAAATTATTTTTTTCTTTTTAGTACATTTTTTTAATAAAAGCTTTTTTTAAAATTTTTTTTTAAATTTTTTTATTTTCTTTTTAGTCTTCGAATATCCTTACATTTGAGATGTCCTTACAGGCTTTTTGACTTGAGAATCGTATTCAGCGAACCCCAAAACCCGCAGAATATATTTTTCCCGGAACAATTGAGAAAAAGGATAATCACGTTATCCTTACAGGACCTTCCGTTATCCTTACTGACTTTTTAATTACAGATTCGGATTCAGCGACCCCAAAAACCCCCAGAATAGATTTTTTTCCGGAAAATTTGGAGAAAAGGATAATCACGTTATCCTTACAGGACCTTCCCTTATCCTTACAAGGACGAAGTAGTGAAAATATTGTATTGTCATCGGACTTATATAAGTGTACAAAATTTCAAGTGAATCGGATGAGTGGAAGTGGGTCAAAATTTGATTGCAAGATTTGATCTGACAGACAGACAAACAGACAGACGCGAAGGCAAGCTAAATAAAAGCTTTTAAAAAGAGAATCCAAGTTGAATTGTGATTAAAAAAAAAAATTTTCTTTTTTTTTATATACACACAAGATATGAATATATAAGAATATACAAAAAAATATACAAGTTCGGAAAGTTTAAGTAACCAAATCTTCTTTTATTACTGATAAATCAAGCGGTTCCGGGGCTAAGTAAAAAAAAGAAGTTCTTTTTCATGACTAACTCATAAACTCACCAAAATTATCCTACGTTCAGGAAAAGTCATGCCTGACACCCCGTTACGTAGTGGGGCGGCCCTGGCCGGAAGCCCTAGCGTAGTACGCATCTCCTTGGAAGATGCAACGCGGGATGATTCCCGAATTTAATGGTGAAACAGGGGAACTACATCGGTTCCTAACCTGTTGTAATCTGCTATTGGCGTCCACCGCCACCCAAGGAGACAGGAACTTGTTCCTGGATATAATAAAAACCAAACTAAATAGTAGGTCCCGCGTACGATGTAATAAAGTACGAAGACTTTTCGTCGTGGGCGGATCTAAAAAAGGAATTGGAAAACCAATTCCTTGATCACCGGACAGCTGCCGATGTTCAGGCAGAGTTGTTCCAAGCAAGGCAATGGAAAGCCGAAGCTCTAAAGGATTTCCTGGGGCGGATGAAAGGGCACTGCTAAATAGTGCCACCCTTACCTCCCTTTCAGAGGAGGTGAACGCCGCCAGGAAGGTTGAAAATGAGAAATTGGCCATCAGGGCTACGGAAGATGGATTGAGCAACGACACGCTCAAAATTTTGGCACGGACAAATCCGGTGACCACATTAAAAGCCCTGGCTACTTATCTGTTGGACCAAGCAGTAAGACTAAAAGTTGCGGCGGTCAACAGACCGCCTCTTTCTTCCGCGCAATTTTGTGGATACTGTGGTAAACCAGGCCACTGTCTGGAGCAATGCTACCGCAGGAATCAGGCGCCAGTATATTCAAACCGACCCAGTAACGGGGCAAATCCTCTCCCGACGTTCAAAAAGGAAGTCAATGTAATCACGTGTGGATATTGCAGGAGGAACTCCATCGCATGGAGGAATGCAGAACTCTCCAGAGGAGACTGCAACAATTGCCTCCCGAGTTCCCCACAAATCCACCACAACAGAGACCGGGGCAGGGAAATGCTTTTTCGGCACAACAGCCGAGAAACCAGAATCCCTTTCCCTCGGGGGGAGTAAGGCGAGCGCCTCAGCAAAATTCCGGAAATTTCCGAGACAATAACCCAAATAATAATGGGTTCCGGGGCAATAACCCAAATAATAATGGGTTCCGGGGCAATAACCCAAATAATAATGGGTTCCGAGGTAACAACCCGAATAATGACGGGTTCCAAAATCATGCTAACCCTGGAAATACCGGGAGGGGAGCATCCGCAGTAAATACAGTTACTGCCGATATGCAGGGAAACTGTGGTAGCATTGAGGACGAAGAAACCCTCACAAAAACAGGTATCTTTGGCAATATTTGGAAACGTTGGGGATGATCAACGAAACTATAACGTTGCAGATTCCCCAATACAAGGTTGATTTGGCCCACAAGTTCCACTTGATCGGACCAAAGATAAGTATGCAGTATGACGCAATAATAGGAAACGATCTGCTGTATAAATATAAAGGTAAAATCGACTATGAAAGGCAGGTACTGACTTTCATAGTGGATAGGAAAAGACAATTCGAAGAAACATTAAGCCCATCCACTGTAGAGGGTAATGTAATAAAAAGACCTCCAAGTAGAGGCAGTACAAATCCATCCACAGTAGATGGTAATTCAATAAAAAGACCTCCAAGTAGAGGCAATACAAATCCATCCACAGTAGATGGTAATTTAAAACAAAGACCTCCAAGCAGAGGCAACCCAACAAACCCATCCACAGTAGATGGTGATTTAAAACAAAGACCTCCAAGCAGAGGCAACTTAACAAACCCACCCGCAGCAGATGGTACCAGAACAGACCCCAACGAATCAGAAAACGAAATTTTGCTCGTCGAGACAACCAAGCCTGAATCAAATCCGAACCCGATAACTCGGATGAGGGCACGAGCTCGCGACAAAATTACGGAAGAAGATTTGGCGATAGTTAGTGCCCCTGCCGAGGAAGAGCTAACCACCCCCACCGAATCTGAGGTAATCCTTTTACCTGAGCGATCGAAAGTGATAACCCACATATCCACAAATCTGACTAGTGAAGCCCTATGCAAGAAACAGGAAATCATTCCTGGAGGATTTATAGGGGATACTATTGATAAGCCGAGTAGGCATTCAGGGTATGGAAAAGTCCTGCCAAAGAGCACAGTGATGATAGCCATGCTAAACCTGAATGACCAAGCCGTAACGCTGAACAAGTCGGAGTTAAAGTTGGAATGCGAAGGGTTGAGGAGCTCCAGAGAATATGCGAAGAATTTAACTAGTTATTCTTGCTCGAGGGAGATACGTTAACATGTACCCAGGAAACATTTCACGAGATCCTGGTAAGGGCGGGACAGCAGCCAATATTTACAAAACCTTATAGATTGCCGCATGCACAAAGGGAAGAAATCAACTCCCAAGTAGAAAAAATGCTCGAAGAAGGTGTGATAGAACACAGCCAGAGTCCCTGGAATTCATCCTTGCTGTTGGTCCCCAAGAAGGCCGATAGCCAAGGAAACAAGAAATGGAGAGTGGTAGTCGACTATCGGAAGCCAAACGGTGCAACCGAAGGCGATGCATACCCACTGCCTAACATTACGGAAATATTGGACCAGTTAGGAAAAGCCAAGTATTTCACCACTCTTGACCTAGCAAGCGGTTACCACCAAATTCAAGTGAGTGAGGAGGACCGTGAGAAAACAGCTTTCAGCACCCCTTTCGGTCACTATCAATACACTCGGATGCCGTTTGGTCTCAAAAGAGCCCACACAACCTTCCAAAGACTCATGAACACAGTCCTAGCAGGGTTGCAGGGAGTGGAATGTTTCGTGTACCTAGATGATATAGTCATCTATGGTTGCAGTCTTCACGAGCATAACCAAAAACTGGTATCTGTATTCGATCGACTACAACAGATAAGGCTAAAGCTACAGCCGAAAAAGTGTCATTTCTTGGAAAAGCAAATAGCTTACCTTGGACACCTGGTTGACGCGGCTGGAATACATCCAGATCCCAGTAAACTCGAGGTAGTAAAAAATTTCCCAGAGGATATCTATAGTGAGGTAATTAAAACACCCACAACCTTAAAGTTAGAACCGGTACCCCTCTGCAAGGTGTCTCAGTAATAAGAAAATAATCGTATAGTAATCATATATTATTCTGTCATATACATATCAAGTTTAACAATAAACAATTAATACAGTACAATCCCGATAATTCGTATTTCAAGGGACCAGCAAATTCATACGAATTAGCGGGATATACGAATTATCGGGGTACGAATTATCGGGATTTTTTTCAAGGGACCAGCAAATTCATACGAATTAGCGGGATATACGAATTATCGGGATTCTACTGTAATAATAATAACGTATCGCTTACTTTTAGATATTAATGAATTCAATTAATAAATTCAATTCAACTTGGAATATAAGTTATTATGAAAAGAGAATAATAAATTACAAAAGAAAATGATATACATATATATAAAAATACATAAGATGTAAGGAAAATTTTAAACAAAGAATCCTATTATACTAAAGGCGCTTATTTCAAAATCGTTTTTCTTAAATAAGTCGACCCCGCTCCCACTTCTCCCCTCGCCTACAAGCTTATTTTAAAAATAATAAAAATTGCGGCACATAGGATTCGAACCAGGGACCAATAGCTTGCACCCCAACAGACATAGCGATTGAGCCACTCACAATTCTGGCATTAGTTGTTTAAATGTATTATAGGTGCAACAAATTAAGCAAACTTTTATCGAAATCATGAATTCAAAAAAGTGTTTGACGTATTTATATTGAAATTATTCGTGGAATGTTGATAATAAAACATACGATATTATCTGTACGGAAGTTTATTAAAGAGTGACAATAAAGGAAAAAATTGTAATATAAAGACAAACCAAAAATAACTAGATTTCAATACAATATTAAATACAGTAAAATGAGAAACAACTAACAAATAATATTTTAACACCTCCACTAGATTCTCATTTTAACATAAACCAATTCCTTGTTCACAAAATTTATGTTTCTCTGAATTTACTGCTTTAGTAAAAAAATCTGCTAACATATTATTAGTTTGAACATAATTGAATTTAATTATTTTTTCTAAAATCTTCTCTCGTAGAAAATGATGACGTATATCAATATGTTTCGTTCTTGGATGAAAGACTGTTCTCTCGCTTAATAAAATCGCACCTTTGTTGTCACAATTAATTTGAATACATCGTGACATTTTAGGAAATATTTCAGTACTTAAACCTCTTAACCATATTGCTTCCTGTGTCGCTGCCGACATTGCCATATATTTCGCTTCAGTTGTAGATAATGCAACTGTTGGTTGTTTCTTTGAATTCCAAGAAATAGCTCCTCCTTGTAATAGAAAAACATATCCTGTTGATGAACGTCTATCAATCGAATCACTTGCCCAATCTGAATCACAAAACCCTTCAATATCGCTATTTCCGGACTTCGTATATGTGAGTTTTTTATCCAATGTCCCTTTAAGATATCTCATTATACGTTTCACAGCTATCCAATGGGGTTTACCTGGATTATTATTAAATCGGCTTACTGTACTTACTGCAAATTGTATATCTGGACGTGAAATCTGCGCCGCAAATAATAAACTCCCTACAGCTTCTTGATAAGGAATTTTAACCATTTCTCTTTTCGATTCTTCATCTTTTGGACACATCTCCAATGTTAATTTTTGATTTAAATCAGTTGGAGTTGAAACAGGACTGCATTCATACATTTTGAATTTATCTAAAACTTCTCTTATATATTTGCTTTGATCAATTGATATTGAACCAGTTTTAGAATCTCTACTAATTTCCATTCCAAGCACAAAATTTGCACAACCAATATCTTTCATTTTAAAATTGGCTACTAAGTGCATCTTTAAATTGTTCTTCATTGTTAAATTATTTGAAAAAATCAACAAATCATCAACATAAACAGCAACAATGAGTATGTTGTTTCTATCAACAATAAAATATATACATGGATCTATTTGAGAACATGTTAATCCAAATTCTTTCAATGATTTATCTAATTTTTGATTCCAAACACGACTCGCTTGTTTAAGTCCATATAAAGATTTATTTAAGCGACATACCTTCGAAGTACCATCTTGAAACATTTCTGGTTGAACCATAAAAATTTCTTCATCTAATTCACCATGCAAAAAAGCTGTAACTACATCCATTTGATCAATTTCCAAATTATATTTAACTGCCATTGCTATCAAAAAACGGATAGATGAATATCGAACTACTGGTGAAAAAGTTTCTTCATAATCAATTCCTTTCTTTTGCGCACAACCTTTAACAACTAAACGAGCCTTAAACCTTTCGATGTCACCGTTTTTATTACGTTTAGTTTTAAACACCCACTTACTATTTATAGGTTTTCTACTAGGTGGTAATTCTACTAATGACCATGTAGAATTTTCTATCAGAGAATTATATTCTTCCTTCATTGCATCCTTCCAATATTTTTCATTCGTACTATTAAATGCTTCCTCCACTGTTGTAGGATCAAGTGAATTACATTTATCTGATGACAAATAACTTACATAACCATTTCTAATTACTGGTTTTGGTATTCTTGAAGATCGTCGTAACAAAATAGTTTGCTGATCATTTTGCTGATCCCCATGTTCCAGATCAACTTCATCTATCAAATCATTAGCTAAAATATTTTCAGATACTTGTCCTATTATACTAAAGGCGCTTATTTCAAAATCGTTTTTCTTAAATAAGTCGACCCCGCTCCCACTTCTCCCCTCACCTACAAGCTTATTTTAAAAATAATAAAAATTGCGGCACATAGGATTCGAACCAGGGACCAATAGCTTGCACCCCAACAGACATAGCGATTGAGCCACTCACAATTCTGGCATTAGTTGTTTAAATGTATTATAGGTGCAACAAATTAAGCAAACTTTGATCGAAATCATGAATTCAAAAAAGTGTTTGACGTATTTATATTGAAATTATTCGTGGAATGTTGATAATAAAACATACGATATTATCTGTACGGAAGTTTATTAAAGAGTGACAATAAAGGAAAAAATTGTAATATAAAGACAAACCAAAAATAACTAGATTTCAATACAATATTAAATACAGTAAAATGAGAAACAACTAACAAATAATATTTTAACACCTCCACTAGATTCTCATTTTAACATAAACCAATTCCTTGTTCACAAAATTTATGTTTCTCTGAATTTACTGCTTTAGTAAAAAAATCTGCTAACATATTATTAGTTTGAACATAATTGAATTTAATTATTTTTTCTAAAATCTTCTCTCGTAGAAAATGATGACGTATATCAATATGTTTCATTCTTGGATGAAAGACTGTTCTCTCGCTTAATAAAATCGCACCTTTGTTGTCACAATTAATTTGAATACATCGTGACATTTTAGGAAATATTTCAGTACTTAAACCTCTTAACCATATTGCTTCCTGTGTCGCTGCCGACATTGCCATATATTCCGCTTCAGTTGTAGATAATGCAACTGTTGGTTGTTTCTTTGAATTCCAAGAAATAGCTCCTCCTTGTAATAGAAAAACATATCCTGTTGATGAACGTCTATCAATCGAATCACTTGCCCAATCTGAATCACAAAACCCTTCAATATCGCTATTTCCGGACTTCGTATATGTGAGTTTTTTATCCAATGTCCCTTTAAGATATCTCATTATACGTTTCACAGCTATCCAATGGGGTTTACCTGGATTATTATTAAATCGGCTTACTGTACTTACTGCAAATTGTATATGTGGACGTGAAATCTGCGCCGCAAATAATAAACTCCCTACAGCTTCTTGATAAGGAATTTTAACCATTTCTCTTTTCGATTCTTCATCTTTTGGACACATCTCCAATGTTAATTTTTGATTTAAATCAGTTGGAGTTGAAACAGGACTGCATTCATACATTTTGAATTTATCTAAAACTTCTCTTATATATTTGCTTTGATCAATTGATATTGAACCAGTTTTAGAATCTCTACTAATTTCCATTCCAAGCACAAAATTTGCACAACCAATATCTTTCATTTTAAAATTGGCTACTAAGTGCATCTTTAAATTGTTCTTCATTGTTAAATTATTTGAAAAAATCAACAAATCATCAACATAAACAGCAACAATGAGTATGTTGTTTCTATCAACAATAAAATATATACATGGATCTATTTGAGAACATGTTAATCCAAATTCTTTCAATGATTTATCTAATTTTTGATTCCAAACACGACTCGCTTGTTTAAGTCCATGTAAAGATTTATTTAAGCGACATACCTTCGAAGTACCATCTTGAAACATTTCTGGTTGAACCATAAAAATTTCTTCATCTAATTCACCATGCAAAAAAGCTGTAACTACATCCATTTGATCAATTTCCAAATTATATTTAACTGCCATTGCTATCAAAAAACGGATAGATGAATATCGAACTACTGGTGAAAAAGTTTCTTCATAATCAATTCCTTTCTTTTGTGCACAACCTTTAACAACTAAACGAGCCTTAAACCTTTCGATGTCACCGTTTTTATTACGTTTAGTTTTAAACACCCACTTACTATTTATAGGTTTTCTACTAGGTGGTAATTCTACTAATGACCATGTAGAATTTTCTATCAGAGAATTATATTCTTCCTTCATTGCATCCTTCCAATATTTTTCATTCGTACTATTAAATGCTTCCTCCACTGTTGTAGGATCAAGTGAATTACATTTGTTACTTATACTTTTTATTTTAGTTTATTTATTTTTAGTTAATTAAAAGATAATCGTATTTTATTTCTTTTTAAATAGATTTTTAATTTATCTGTTATTTATAATTGATTATTTAAATAATCTGCTCCATTTATATTTTATATTCCCAATTCTTCGATTTTCGTCTATCTGTTTCGCTGGCTGGATCCTCAATGTCCCATCTTCATGATCGTATCTCGCCTCTATTCAAAAAAAACCTGTTCATATCTGGTATTACAGTTTAGTTTTAAATTTGCCTGTAACATCACTCTACACCTGATGAAAAGAAAAAAAATTAATAAAAAAAAAGAAAATCCTTTAAACTCCTGTAAGTTTGAATAAATTATTATGTGAAGGACCAACTTAATCCAGAAGCCGATTGATCGTTCCATGTAGGACGCAAAGCGAGGCATCGAACTTCAAAATCACATAATAAAATAAACACTTCTAAGATTGAAACACCACAGTTCTTCTCTGGATTAGAACCAACATCAAAGCACGTCATTCTCAAATTAATTTTTTTTTTTTCAAAGTTAATTTGCGGAATTAGTATGGAAGAGATCCTAATTTCCTATAAAACTTGTAAGAGGAGGATGTTACTTCGAGCATCCAAGAGCTTACGCGAAACTATTACAACTTGCATAAATATATTCTTAAATCTGAATGACATATATAAATCTTTTCCTTTTTCTTTTAAATACTTGCTAGATAATAACATATGCAAGTATATCGATTATGGATCAATATAATATTATCTCCTATCGACATCCTAATCGTAGTTTTAAGATCAGCTGACACACGGGGAAAATAGTGACATTACACTACATAAACCTTTATAAAACGCTGCCAAAATCTAGGGAGGAGTACCGAGAGGAAACTGTCACCTATTGGGCAGTTTTACAAATCGCAGTTTATTACGATTTTCCTTGCGCAACCTTCGGTTAATTTTTTTCTCCCTAGGGCGCGAACAAATAAAACATGATACAGGGCATACACAACAAAAGTGCTGATCTATTTAAAACCGTTTGAGGTTTAGTAAGAAACCAATCTTATAATATTTTTTTTTCTTTTCAAGTTTTTTTTTCCGTATTTTTTTTCATTATAAGACTATACAAGTCATTTAAAACTAAAGAATATAAACATACAAAATTAACGAACTAACAAAATACTTAAAATTAGGATCGTTTCACATTAATTCGACTTAATATCTTTTTTATGGAATTTACCTCTACGCTTAGAAGTTAAATCCTCTAATTCATAAATATTACCGTGCTTAGATATTACTTTACTTTTGATCCAAGGGAGGAACTTATGTTGAATTCCGCGCGTTGCATCTGATAGGCCAAAATTTCGCCGCCATACCGTGTCATTGACCATAAAGTCTTGAGGTCGAGTTCGTAAATTATATCGCTTGGCCGACAATTCATGTGATTTTTGGAGGTTCGAATCAGCTTTTGTTCTCGACTCTTTTAACGCTTTTAATCGCTCCTGGTAATGTACCGGTATGTTGGCATCCAAGACCGTATATTCTCTGCCGTTGCGAATCATTTCCTGCCCAAAATTAAGATAATATGGGGAGTAATCCAGCGTTTCATGCATGGAAGATCTGATGGCACAACCGATTTCCGGCAAATACTTTGCCCAATTTTTGTGGGAATCCTTCACGAAAGCCCGAATTCTGGTTATGATCGTCCGGTTGGCTCTTTCTGTCGGATTACTTTGGGGGTGATAGTGTGCCGTAAGCCATTGACCAACATTATATTCTCCCAAAAACGCTTTGAATTCCTTACATATAAATTGAGGTCCATTATCGCTCAATAGGAAACGGGGAACACCATAAACTAAAAACACCTGATCCTTTAACACTTTTATGAGGGAAGTATGTTTTGCGTTTCTTAGAGGATAAAGCAAGACAAATTTAGTTAGTTTGTCTACGATCACCAGCAGAAAATTATACCCTTCGGAGGAGCGAACGAGAGGCCCAATAAAGTCACAACTTATTATTTCCCAAGGACGCGATGCCGATATATATTGACCCATGTTTGGAGTAAGGGATACATTTGGACTTTTGCAAGCTTTACATGTCTCACAATCACGTACCCAGTTTTTTACATCAGTTCGCATTTTTGGCCAATAGAAAAGTTCAGTTAACCTTCTGAAAGTTTTGAAAAATCCAAAATGGCCTGCTGTCGGGTCATTATGATATTGATGCAAAAGATGTTTTCTTTTGTCGGAAGGAACAATCAACTTCCACCTAAGATCATAAACACCCAAATTATTTTTGAATCGACAGTTCTTGTACAATTTGTTTCCCTCTATTTTAAAATTTGAGAATTTAGTTGGGTCTGACTCTACATTTGCAAATAATTGATGGTACCACTTGTCGGGGGTAGTAAGATCTGTATGAATTTCGAAACACCGCGACAAGGTATCGGGAACCGTGTTAGTTTTCCCAGGAGTGTGTTCTATTTCGAAATCATAGGATTGCAATTTCATTATCCACCGCGCAAGTCTCCCTTTTGCTTCCTTTAACTTCAGCAACCATAACAAAGCGGAATGATCCGTCTGGATTTTGAAATGGGTTCCAAGTAAATAATGTTTGAATTTCTCTAAACTAAAAATGATTGCTAGAGCTTCCTTTTCGGTAGTTGTGTAATTAAGTTCGCACGACGTAAATTTTCGCGACATATAACAGATCACTTTTTCCTCAGTATTAATGAGTTGGAGCAAAACTCCCCCACAACCGACATCGCTAGCATCTGCTCGAACCACAAAACCTTCTAAATAATTCGGAGGGGATAGTATGGGAGCACTAGTAAATGAATCCTTCAATTCCCGAAAAGCTTTGTCGGCCACAAGATTCCAGATTATAGTGGAGGGTTTCCCTTTCAATAATGCAGTCAACGGGGCTATTACCGACGCGAAATTCGGTATAAATTTTCGATACCACGAAAGCATACCGATCACCTGCCGCAATTGTTTGATATTTTTCGGAATGGGTAAGTCTAAAATGGCATCAACTTTCGACGTATTCGTTGTTATTCCCTGCTGAGTTAATGTGTATCCTAAGAAGTCTAATTTTGGCACACAAAATTTAGATTTCAACAAATTAATCGTTAACTTAGCTCGTTTGAGTCGTCTGGCCACTTCTTTTAACAGAAAGATATGTCGCTCAAAGGTTTCCGAGCAAATCAAAATATCATCTACATAATAGAACACCTCTCCTTCCAAATCATGACCCAGAACCTCACACATAAGTCTTGCCATACTTTTCGGGCTATTTACCAAACCAAAAGGGGTGCGTAAAAAACAATATTGTTTCCTACCCGGAATGGCAAAAGCGGTTTTTACTTGAGCTGTCTGCGATAAGGGGATTTGAAAGAAGGCCTCAGATAAATCGATTGAGGATAAGTAGCGGGTAGACTTCAATTGAGACAGGATTGCTTCTAAATGAGGCATCGGAAATGCATCAACAACTGTTATGGCATTTAGAAATCGCGCATCCAAACAAAATCTAATTGACTTTTTATCTTTTTTCATTGCGACCACTACAGGGTTAGACCAAGGAGATGGTTCACATTCGCGGATTACTCCTAGTTTCAACAATCGATTTAGCTCTTGATCAACTGCTGGTAGTAAATTAGCAGGTATGGGATAACACTTGTGATGAATGGGAGGATGATCTTTTGTGTCAATGTTATGGGTTATTATATTTGTACATCCGAAATTATCCTCTGATGTGATTGGAAAATCATCTATTACTCTGGATAGTTGACTTTGTTCGGACGGATTCATTGAACTAGGAGAATCTGATGCATCTAAGGTAGCCACTACTGTGGGATGGATTTGAAATTTATGCCAGAAATCGATTCCCAGGATCAATGAATGATTTAAATTAGGAACTATGAGTACTGGCATCAGGTGGGTTTCACCGTTGAAGGTGAATGGTAAATCTGCTGTTTCTGTGCATGTATGAAAAGAGCCATCTGCTGTGTGAACCAGCACATTCGTATGACGTTTGATCACTTTCCAGGCTTTTACCAAATTCACGGCTGGGGCTCCTAAACAAGTATGAGTAGCCCCGCTATCTAATAGTGCCAGAATATCGCTTCCGAAAATAGAAATAACTAAGTGTGGCCTACTATCATTTTCCAGAGATGTCCCTACCCTGAGGTAAGTTATTGACGCTTCAGTATCGGTTGACAAATCAATCAAATCATCGCAACTATCCTGAGCATCGGAAAATGAGATTAAATCGGCAGAAACATTATTATTTACCTCACTACTATGATAATTACACAAGTAAGTCGAACTCCCAATTAATGTGAATTGAGAAAAATCATCGTCGTCTAAAAAAAATGTATCGTGGGAAAATAGGGAATCAGTTTCAAAAGTATCGACTCTAGTAATCCCTTCTACTGAGTCGAAGGCCCTTCCCCCGCCTGCTGACTACAATTAAGACACTCCGCGGCTGTAGTATTCTCTGCTCCACACCTATAACACATGAGGCGTGCTCTTCTTGGTTGGGAACATTCGAAAACAGGATGATATCCCAAATAGCAATTGACACATAATCGTCTAACAGGACTGGTGGAAGAGTTAAGTCCGGTAATTGGCCTTGTGGAATTATTAGGGCTTGTATGCGAACGGGAACGATTGTTGCGGAAATTTTCACTTTGTCGATCGTTACGACCGTAACCATTTTGTCTGAAAGGATTATTTCTCCTTGCGGAAGGGGAAGCTACCAGTTCGTTCAACGTGGCAGATCGGGGCAATCGAGATGGCCCAGCAGCATTATCAACGGAAGATAATAAACTATTGTTTTCTATAGTTTTCAAAGCTCGCTTTAATTCTTCCAAAGAAGTAACGTCTTGGGAGAGGAGTGGAATATTTAAGTGTGGCAAAAGATTTCGTCGGATTAGCCTAATTTGGTCTAAGGAAGACATCGGACACTCAAGCTCCCTAAACAGAGCTTCCATGGATGCCACATACACACCTACTCTTTCACCCCACCGCTGTTTACGTTCTTCAATTGTACGCCGAACTGCTAAATCACTGTCATAACGGCCAAAAGTCGAGGTTAATTCTGCGGCAAAAGTATTCCAGTCAGTGAAAATAGAGGCACTCCTATACCATTGTAAAGCGTCACCCCTAAGTAACAAGTGAATAGAGGACATAACTTCAGCTAAAGTAAGATTTTGCCTCGCGGCCATACGTTCAATTTCCGCTAGAAAAGGCCTAACCCGCAATACCTTGGGATTTCCCGTGAAAATTATACCCCAATCTTTGATGTCTACTTTGCGGAGTTGAAAACGTCGCGGTTCTTCTCTAACAGATCTTTCAATAGGTACGATGGTTGGGTGGTTTCTAGTGCTAGGGTTCAGCATATCCACATTGCGAAATTGCGCCTCTCTTACCTGAAGTGACAACTGCTGAATTTGATCCGAAATTGCAATAATAGCGTCTTCTACCCTGGACAATCTTACTCCTTCGTTAACGCTTGCTGCGGTTTGAGAAGACGTACCTGGGCCTGCCGAAGGCTCATTAGTCGCAATTTGGTTTTGTGGTGATGGCATGGAATAATGTGAACCCGATGAATGCTCGAGGTTAACCTCACAATTTTGGTCTTCTGAACGTGGGATAGGGCTATGCTGAACGCGGGACATGGATCGAGTCGTCACTTGTGCTTCGGGAGAATTACTAGTATCTGCCGAATCGAGAAAAAGGCTTCTTCCTCCAATTGGCGTTCCACGTCCTTTGCCTCTGACCATTACTTTAGTGAACTAAGTTGATCGAGTTATTATAGCGACAATAAATTTTAGTCGATATTTTAACCTCCGTTTGGAAGCAATCGTTTGGTTGCCAAAAACAACAGACAAAAAAAATCTTCCGATGGTATAACTGTCGTTGAGAACCGTTTATAACAATTGTCTGTAAAACCAGTTCGCGACTATGACTAGTTTCGAACACTACCACTATCAAAAAAATTATTCGATTGCGTCGTATTTGATTTTGATTACTCAATTAACCATTTGAAGAATAAACGGTACAAAACCTTCCCGCAACTGGAATGAACCACGAACGATTCAGTGCTTCAGAGATCGCTATTCCCTGAATTAAACTCACCAATTTATGAATTTTATAAATTATTATTATTACAGATAAGATTCGACATTTAATCCTAAAAAAAACTGCTCGACCAACGAACAAAACCGCGGTCTCTTAAAACACGAAAAACAAAACCACGATTACTTAAACACGTTCACAATTTATTTTAATGAAAATTACCACCTTAAAAATTGGAAAATATTACCTCACGTTTTTTTTTTAGATCCAACACAGGGCAGCTTTTCTTTCTAAAAGCTCTTACCTCAAGGTCTCTGCTCTCGGGCGCCAATGTTACTTATACTTTTTATTTTAGTTTATTTATTTTTAGTTAATTAAAAGATAATCGTATTTTATTTCTTTTTAAATAGATTTTTAATTTATCTGTTATTTATAATTGATTATTCAAATAATCTGCTCCATTTATATTTTATATTCCCAATTCTTCGATTTTCGTCTATCTGTTTCGCTGGCTGGATCCTCAATGTCCCATCTTCATGATCGTATCTCGCCTCTATTCAAAAAAAACCTGTTCATATCTGGTATTACAGTTTAGTTTTAAATTTGCCTGTAACACATTTATCTGATGACAAATAACTTACATAACCATTTCTAATTACTGGTTTTGGTATTCTTGAAGATCGTCGTAACAAAATAGTTTGCTGATCATTTTGCTGATCCCCATGTTCCAGATCAACTTCATCTATCAAATCATTAGCTAAAATATTTTCAGATACTTGATTCTTCTCTTGACATACAAAATCCTCTACTTCATTATTATTTTCTTCTTCCCCTTCGAAAAAATAAAAATGATTTATTTTCTCTGTTTCCAACTCGCTTATTTTGTCTTGAAAGAATTTATCTTCAAGAAAAACAGTATTTCGACTTATAATAATATCTAATTTTTTTGGGTCAAACAATCTATAAGTCTTTGAATGAAACGTATATCCAACCATAATACATTCTTGAGTCTTCGGATCAAACTTCGATCTTTTTGACTTCGGAATATGAACTAATACTTTACATCCAAATATTTTTAAATTTGACAAATTTGGTCGTTTTCCAGACCAGATTTCTTCAGGCGTCTTACTATTTGAAGCATTACTTGGAGAACAATTAATTAAATACGCAGCTGTACAAATTGCTTCAGCCCAAAAACGTGTATTTAATTTAGCTTCAATTAACATACATCTTGCCTTTTCAACTAGTGTCCTATTATACCTCTTTGCTAATCCATTTTGTTCAGGCGTATATGGAGCGCTTGTTTGATGTACTATCCCATTTTCCAATAAAAACTTTTTAAATGCTTTATTGCAATATTCAGTGCCATTATCTGATCGAAAATTTTTGATTTTTCGACCAGTTTGATTCTCAGCCATCTGTTTAAATTCCTTAAATTTTTCTAGGACATTGCATTTATTTTTAATAGTAAAAACGAAAACTTTTCTACTAAAATCATCCACAAATATTAAGAAATAGCGCGACCCACCGTAAGAATCTACATTAATTGGTCCACAAACGTCAGAATGAACTAGTTCCAAAATTTCTGAAGTTCTTGAAGTACTTTGCTTAAATGAAAATCTCGACTGTTTTCCTTTTATGCAAACTTCACATAATCTTCTTTCTTCAGAATTGAAATTTATTCCATCAACCATATGTTTCAATTTCAGAATATTATCATGTCCAATATGCCCTAATCTTCGATGCCATACATCTTGATTATCTTTCGACTGAACAAGTAAACATGACGAACTTCCTTGAACTAATTTGTAGACATTTCCACATAAAACTGCACGAGCAAAAAGTTTTTTATTGGAATTTAAAATGTCACAACCATTCTTATTAAACAGCAGCGTTAAACCATTTTTAATCATTTGACTGACTGATAATAAATTTGTGCAAAGTCCGGGAACATACAACACATTATTTACATTTACAACATTTGTCTTTCCCGCACATTCAACATTTATCTTTAAATCACCGATAGATTCGACATTCATACTCGTATTGTCCGCAATTGTAACCTTTTTAATCACTGATTCTTTGATATTGGTTAAAAAATCACTTTTATGAGTCATATGAGATGATGCTCCTGAATCAATATACCAATCATCACTTTTAAATTCACTGGTCAAAAACACTGTGAAATTGTAATTGTTTTTACTACTCGTACCGGAAAATTTCTTTCTACTATTTGCACTAAATTTGTCCTTACTTTTTGTGTTTAATGGACAATATTTCGCGATATGACCTTCGGCATTACACTCGAAACACTTAAATCGTTTATTTGTCTTAAATTTCAAATTCCTCGACATCATTGCGTTATTATTCGAATTTGTTTGTTGAATTTCTTGTAATAACTTTGTTTTGATCTCATCTGATGAAATTTTAATACCAGAATTTTCAATTGCCATTATCATCGGTTTGTAATCATCTCCTAAACCTGCTAATAATAAAGTGCCTACCCATTCATCATTTATTTCCATACCCGCAGATCGAACCTTTTGAGCAGTTGAAATGATTTTGTTGACATAATCTTCAATAGATTTGCAATTTTCCAACTTGATATTTATCAACAATCTTAAAAGTCCTACTCTTCGAAGTAAGCCTGAATCTTCAAACGCTTGTTGTAATTTTTCCCATACTTCCTTTGCAGTTTGGGCTTCTTGAATATGGACAAAATTGTTCGCTTCAATGGATAAAATGATCTTCGATTTAGCCTTTACGTCGTCATTTTTTCTTTTGATTTTTTCAGCATTATCGGTAGTCTCCTCTAATGAGCCATCTACTATTGACCATAAGGCTTCCATTTCCAGATATGCACGCATGGCAAACTTCCAAGTGTCGTAATTTTCGCGACCACGTAATTTTTCGATCGAACCAAAAATACCTCCCGACGCCATATTTAACTAGACCGTTAACTTTTAAATATAATCCCCGATTATCAACAACTTACATATGGTACTGGGCCCATAACCTATTGAAATTATTCGTGGAATGTTGATAATAAAACATACGATATTATCTGTACGGAAGTTTATTAAAGAGTGACAATAAAGGAAAAAATTGTAATATAAAGACAAACCAAAAATAACTAGATTTCAATACAATATTAAATACAGTAAAATGAGAAACAACTAACAAATAATATTTTAACAATTTATATATTCAAAAAATATTATGTTTGACGGGTAAATCAACAGAGTTTTTTAAACGTATTTTCGTCACCGAATTTTTGAGTGATTGAATAGTGTAGCGTGGAAAAGATTAGCTCCGAGTAAATGTTTCTGTGGGTTCAACTCCTCCTGTGGGATTATTTTTTTTTTTAATTTTTGATTTTATTGTTTAAATGTTATTCATATATTATAATAACCTTATAGGTTTTAAGGCTTGTGTTCAAAATTTGAGAAGTACTCAACCGATTTGGACGAAGTTTTTAAGGGCAGACCAACTGCAACACGAGGACTATGGCCTAATTGCAGATTTTTCAGTCCCATGACAAAATTTGTTTGTTTAAATGATTTTTAGAGGTTTTTCTTTGTGGTAAATTAGATTTTTGTGAAGCTTTATCGAGTTTTGAATATATTCATATATTAATTTTTTTTTGTTAAACATCAAATGATCTGAAATGATCCAATACAGGAAAACCTGTTTTAGCCAGACTCGCACAGAACCAAGAAATTTGTCCGGCTTCTGGCTTATACAGATTTCTGGCTTATACAGGTTGGAGTAAAAAACACGGGTTTTTATTTTGTTTTACGATAATGTAACTATATACAAAACTATGCGATGAAACCTCGTAGTGTAAATTTTTGAATTTGTGCATTACTTTTGAGCCTAAAAATGTCCCAGTTCTTGAACAATGATCCGGTTTATAAAAAAATATGTTTCTTCGACATACATGTGACAATAAAAAGTAGGAAGATTTCGAATTGATTTCAATTAGAGACGAGAGATGAAAAATACTCCCAATAAAACTGTTGTCTGACGTTTTTATGAAAGAAATTTTTCCTCTAAACTATGTCTTCCTTCTCCTTGCTGAAACAAGATCTACTTGAAGCGTCTTTTTATAACATAAGTTAATAACTTTTTGCAAGATTTTATGCATTTTCAAAACTTGCGGATATGGTTTTTAGCATAAACTATTGCTGTGGGTTTGAATAACCCTTCCGGAGCTTGGAAACGAACAAAATCATTTTACATTGATTTTTCTGTTAAAATTTTGATAGAACTCCAATTAGAATCCAAACTATAGATTTATTTTGGTCTTTAGAACCTTTTTGGCTCAAAGTATTTTTCAAAAAATTCTAAAATCTTTTTTATTTGTGTGGGGGAGGGGAGAGCAAATATTCCGATTTACCCACTGACTAGGGCAAATCAAATTTTTATGTCATGCTAAACACACTACTGTAACTAATTTTTTGATCGGGCGATTTGTTCTATGCTTTAGAAATCTGTGGTCACAAAGAAAAACCGCTTAAGTCGAGTTATGTAGTTTTAAAGGTTGGTGCATATTTGAATTCTCCTTATCCAGTTCTATATTCTGTCAAAATTTGGTTTTGATGCTGTACCCCTATGAGGAATGGTAGAGCAAAAACCATATAACCTAAGTCAGTTTTGCTTGCAAAAAAAAATAATCAAAACTTTAAACCCAAATTACGAGCCCGTTTTCTCCCACGGGCAAATATACGTTGTCCTCTCAGGTAATTTATTTGTGTCAATAGCTAGAATTTTGTTGTTTTTAATTTCAACTTTTCTTATGTCTAAAAAGGTGTAGGAAATTGAAATAAAATATAGAAATGCTTTTCCCAGGGAGATTTACTAATCATGCCAATCGCGAATATCTAAATATGTGTGAATGTGTATAAATATGTGTGAATGTGTATAAAAATGTGTGGATGTTGGAGTTATAGAATTCAAAATACAATAATTTATACAATTAAAAAAGGTATGGCACAGTAAAATTGTATACATTTTTTTGAAGTCATACTTTTTTTTATTAAAGTAAATAACCCGATACATTATTTAAAAAAAACTCATGTTAATGGTGAATATAGGGCCTAACTAGTCTCTACGAGGCTTACTATTACCTCCTTGTGTCACACAATATGTACGTCGATCAAAGTTTAAAGACAACCTATGTTAGAATAGAACAGATTGTATAAAAAATTACAACTAAAATACGAAAAACTTAAATATGGTGAAATTTTAAGGTGAAACTAGCTTGGCCTTAGCTTGGCCCCAGATTGACCAAATAGTGGCGCTTTTAATACGAAACTAGCCTCTACGAGGCCTGCTCTAAAGTTATCATGTCACAAACCGTTGTTTGGAGAAAAAGTAGTAAGTGCTAGAAGACCGCAAAAGATTTACCTCTATCTTCGGTAATACAGTCACTTTGCCCAATAATTTTGTATGAACTGAAACTCAGTGACTGCAAAATACAGTGGAGGCCCAATATATCGACCTACATATATAATGTTCAGCCCGTACGTTAAATCGGGTTCGTTATAACGAAATGCGCATTAAAGATCAACATACAGCCATGTTCAAAAGTGTTAGGCACCATTTCAAAATCAATTTTTTCCTGTTTACGTGTTATTATATACACAGTGAAACAATGTGATTTTAAGAATATCAAAATTTATTTATCTGACTAATATTACGTGGGCCCACCCCTAGCCCTTATTACAGCAGGGAGTCTTTTCGGCATTGTCGCTACGAGCCTATTTTCGTGTCGTCACTTATAAAATCCCATTCCTCCTGAATAGCCCTTTTCAGGGTATCTTCTGATGTTATTTCTGTGTTTCCGGATATTTTTCTTCAAAATACTCCACAAATGCTCTATCAAAATCTATGATTTCTTTGTAAAAACTGGGGGTGGCTAATACTTTTGAACATGGTTGTATGTTTTTATGAACATTATCATAATGAGATTTTAGATTGAGGTAAATTTTAATACGATTTATTCTTAAGTGGGATAATGCTTTAATGTATGTATAAGCGTTACAAATCCCACTTAAACTGATTACATTACCTTAAAAGTTTAATTTTTCGCGACGGTTTCACGTATAACACACATTATTTACGAAACAAATAGTTTTTCGTTATATAGAATAACAAAATTTTTCGTCTTTCACTATAGAGATGCTAATAATAATAATAATAATACGTAATAATAATTCGAAACTGCTGTTCGCTATACTGGACGTTAGTTATATAGGTATACAATATAGTGGACGCCCGGAAGGGAAATTTTTTCTTCGCGGGTAAAAATATCTGTAACGGTTCTCGAAATATTTGAAAAAATTGTTCACATAAGATATTTCAGTAAATTCAATCAAACGAAAAACTTAAATATTGACCAATTTTAAAATAAAACTAGCTTGGCCTGAGCTTGGCCAAACAGTGGGCTTTTAGTACGAAACTAGGCGTCAAACTATTTTTTGGGAGAAAAATACTAAGTGCTGGCGAAATCTTTTGCGGTCTTCTAACACTTACTACTTTTTCTCCAAACAACGGTTTGTGACATGATAACTTTAGAGCAGGCCTCGTAGAGGCTAGTTTCGTATTAAAAGCGCCACTATTTGGTCAATCTGGGGCCAAGCTAAGGCCAAGCTGCATATACAAATGCATGCACAAAAAAAAATCATGTTAACACACAATAAGTAAAGAAAAGAAAAAAAAACATGCATACATAAATGCATGCATATATTGAAAAAAAAATATAGGTATGTCATGTTAATCTTCTTTCTATATATATAAAAATGGATGTTTGTTGGTTTGTCTGTCCGTTTGAGATTACAAAACTTAAAAACTACTGGACCGATTTTGACGCGGTTTTTTGCAAAATGATCTGCGTTGCCAGGAGCAGGTTTTTATTTTAAAATTCGAAACCGAAGGTCCTTTAAGGATAATGGAAGTATCCTTTTTCCCATTTTTCTCCGGAAAAATTGCCATTATGGGGTTTTTGGGGCCGCTGATCACGAATCCGGTGTTGGAATTTCAAAATTCGAAACGGAAGGTCCTGTAAGGATAACGCAAATATCCTTTTTCCCATTTTTCCCCGAAAAAATTGCCATTATGGGGTTTTTGGGGTCGCTGATCACGAATCCGGTGTTGGAATTTAAAAATTTGAAACGGAAGGTCCTGTAAGGATAACGCAAATATCCTTTTTCCCATTTTTCCCCGGAAAAATTGCCATTATGGGTTTTTGGGGTCGCTGATCACGAATCCGGTGTTGGAGTTTCAAAATTCTAACCGTAAAGTCCTGTAAGGATAACGCAAATGTCCTTTTTCAAATTTTCTCCGTTGAAATTGGTATTATGGGGTTTTTGGGGTCGCTGATCACGAATCCGGTATTAGATTTTCAAAAATTCGAAACGGAAGGTCCTGCAAGGATAACGCAAATATCCTTTTTCCCGTTTTTCCCCGGAAAAATTGGCAAAATAAAGACTGTATCGAAAAGTATGAAAACAACTGCAATGAGCCAATATTAGCATGCTGTTGCTTTTTAGTCAAATTTGTTTAGTCAAAAAAATGTCTGAGAGTTTGACAATTTAATTACCCTATCCAAAATCGCGATTTTAATTTTATTTTACGAAACACGAGGTCTTTCTGTAGAGCAACGAAAAAGGATTGTGGACAAATGGCATTTCGAAAAGGGCATCAACATGAGGCAAGTGACAAAACAGGAAGGTGTAAGTCTAAAAGCAGTTTTTACTGCCATCAAGAAGTTTGGGGAGGAATTGACATTCGAGGATAAGAAAGAAACTGGGAGAAAACCAGGGCCGAGACGCGAAAAAATGGATCAAAATATTTGTGCAGCAATTCGGCGTGATTGCAGTGTTTCGTTTAGAGATGTCACAAAAAAATGTGAAACAAGTGCTGAAATGGTTCAGCTAGCCAAGAATGTTGCGCTTCTTGATCACGAATCCGGTATTAGATTTTCAAAATTCGAAACGGAAGGTCCAGTTAGGATAACGCAAATATCCTTTTTCCAGTTTTTCCTGGGAAAGATCGGCATTAGGGGGTTTTTGGGGTCGCTGATCACGAATCCAGTGTTGGAATTTCAAAATTCGAAACGGAAGGTTCTGTAAGGATAACATTTTTTCCCAAAACTTTTTAAGTTACTTATGGTTTTTTGGCATTCTAAAATTTATACAAAAAACTTTTAGCTGCCAACGAAGGGTCTGCTAGTATATAATAAGTAAAGAAGAAGATATGCAAAAAAAAATATATAACGAAAACTGCCAAGTAAATGCTTTATGTTCAGTACATACAAAAAAAAGAGAGAATACCTCTAAGGCCATCCGTCGCCATCAGCCAGAAAGTTTCCATTCTGTACAACTTTCTTTCTTTAAAGGGGATGGTGTCATAACTGGCCATCCAACCCAAATCCAGGGCATGTGGTTGCAATAAAGGAAAGAAGATTCTCTTCCCAGAATCTAAAGTGGACCACTAAACCTTCATGCGCGTAAATCGCTTAACGCGGACATTACATATGGAGATTCTCTTCCCAGAATCTAAAGTGGACCACTAAACCTTCATGCGCGTAAATCGCTTAACGCGGACATTACGTAAAACTAAAAGTGTCGTTTCCCATTTATCATGTGAAGTACAGTGTTTACTTATTCACATGTGGAAGCGATAAATAGGGAAACGATGAACACGACAATTTCTTCATTCAAGTCAAGGTGTCGTATTGCATAACGATGACCAAGGCACTTAATTGCTTCTGTGCAATGTATGGCCAAAAGTGCATCGTATCGTTTTCAAGTTCAGCCCAACGTAAACAAACCATTGGTTGAGCCACATGTGCGCTTCGACGTGCTATATGAATCGAGACATATAGCACAAATCGAGCCATGTGTGCTTATTACATAAGCAAGAAGGTCAACCAATGGGAAACAGTATGGAAACATATGCGCAAGCGGATTGGCTAAGCGACTACTGACTACCGGACGAGCATAGCTGAATACTCGAGGAAGGGCTATGTTCGAACGGTAATAAAAGAAAAAGGTCAGCCAGTTGCGCACGGCAGTAATACGGCTGTAAGAGATCAGTAACAATCAGTAACAATCAGTAATGAAATAGTAATTACTGAGTAAATCAGTAATGAATTAGTAAGTTAAAAGGTAACATCTAAAGCAGTTACCAGTTGACAGTTGGTAGTTTCTTGAGTTACCAGTAAAAAGTTAGCAGTTACAAATCAGTAATGAGTTATAAGACAGAAGTGGATCAATAGTAATAAAACAAACAGAGTAACAAATTAAAAAGTTAGCAGTGACTAGTTAAGCAGTAGTAAAAGTTAAGTAAATGTAAATTTGTGCTTTGTGAAGTGAGAGAGATAATAATAAATTAGTTAACAAAAAATATAAAAAATGTTTAATTTAAACTTAACATTATCAGTTATAACAAAAATTATAACATACCCTTTGGTTTCACCATACGGGTATAAAAAAATTGTATTTTGCATATCCGTCCCTGTCTGTCCGTCTGTGGCGCGGATTGAGGGCGCACGAATTGAACTAGAGACTTGAAATTTTACGCAGATTCGTTTTTCGTAAAATGCGAGGCTAAGTTCGTTCATGGGCAAAAATGGACCATTAGGGGGGTACCCCCCATACGAACGAAAACGTTTTTTGCGAATATCTCAAAAACGGTGCATCTTATGAAAAAAGTGCAAGAACAAAAGTTATTTTTGTTCTTTGGAATAAATTTTAAAAAATCTTATTGAAAAGTTTGAGTTCAAAATGGAATTTTGAAACAACTGTTCGCCGTTCACTTCAATCACCATACGGGTTTTCAATAATTGCCAGATTGCCAATTATAGCTTTTGTTATGTTTGTGTCTAATTACGCCATATTTCGACTGCACCCTACGCCTCAGTTCCAGGAGTTCCGGCTGGGCAAGCAAAAACCTTAAAATAAGAATATTCTTTTTCATTTTTCATCATTCGACAAAAGAATGAAATCAAGTCCATGTCGTACAATTAATTCTTTCGCGAATGAATAAATTCTAAAACTCTTCAAAGAATATTCGCTTGAGAATAAATAAATTTCGATTATTCTTCGCACCCTGGTAAAATTAAAACAAAATAAATATTTATCTCGCTTTTAATTCTGGTACACATTGACCAAAATTTTTTTTTTTAATTTTTAGTACATTTTTTTTTAAGTTAAAGCTTTTTTTTCGAGAATTTGATTATTTTTTTCATTTATGAGTTTTTTCCTATTTTGAAAGGTTATGCAGAAAAAATCAACCCGGTAACGGAGGTAACGCAAACTATTAAAGTATAAAATTTTGTTTATATTTAGTTTACTGAGATTTTATTTATAGATTGAAGTCAATACAAACAATTTTATAAATATTCTCACTCGACTTTTTTGTATTGTGCTATTTTAATTCCAATGTTGTAAATTATTTCCTTTGCGTCCAACCCTTGGCTTTCGTGTTTGACATGCACAATTCTACTGGATTCCCTAATGAGATTTTCCAATTCCTTTTCATTAATAAACCTTTCAGTTTTCTCGTCTACTGCTGTTAGACACTTGTTGCTTAATTGAGAAATCTGAGTTCTGTGAGAACTAAATGCTTCATCTAAATCGAAAAGCTCCAAATTTGGTCCTGCTTGGTCACTAAATATCGATTGAAAAACCTGTTAAATAGCATTGTGTCATTTTATATTTAAAAAAACGTGTTTTAAATACTCAATTATTTAAACGCGCTTGGCAAAATTTAAAAAAATCTTTTAACAATTTTATCTAAGGTAATTAGGTTCCTTGGAAAATACCGTGCTGTAAGACGTACTGATTCCATATAAAATAGGGACTAGGTTCTTAGCACTTGGAAACACGCATTTTGTAGCAGGTTCGAATTACATGAAAAATTATATACGGAGATTCGTGTTATCAGATTCTCGAAATTCAAGATGGCGGATACAAAATGGCGAACGAAAAATGAAAAATCGCCTTGATTTTGGTCACAAGGGTTATTATGGAATTTTTGGAGTCGATGATTACGAACTTGAGGTTCAAGTGACCTCTTTGGTGTTTTTTTTGAAAAACTGTTCGCGATTACTAGACGAAGAGTGTACCGAAACAATTTGAACGAAGTAATTCACATTGCAAATCGAAAAGTTTTAGTATAGCCGTTTTCTACAGTTATTTTCAAACTTTGAATACCGTTATCTCAAAAATTAGAGGTGATACAGCAAAACCTTGATCCGGAGACAAGCTCAATGGATCCTAATTAATTTCAAACATTACAGTTCTGCAAAAAAAAATTGAGTCACCGCCACCCTAAATGTCAACGCAAGTTTTAAATATAAAATTTTATGCACAATTTATTCTTGGTATTAAAACATGACATTCCATTCAGAAACGTATTGACCTTGAAATTACCTCTAAATTCAATGCCAAAGTGAAAATTATGAACATTGAATTCCTCTTTTGAAATCCTGCAACTTTTGCAACCAACTTGTTTTTGTAAAACTTGAAAGCTTTCGAGATATTTAAGAGGATAATGTAGACCGCTAAAAAATTGATGTGACCGCAGAGTCATCTAGGAAGGCCATTCAAGCGAAATATTACACACGTAAACTAAACTTGGTGAGGTCCTTTCAACGATGTAAGATGTAAGAAAACCCCATTAAAGTAACAGAAAAGTAGAAAATCAGTGTGTTATTGAGATTGCAAAGGATTCACAGAAAAAAGTTATTAGTAAATCCACCTACAATTTTCGCTGATTTTCAGCCAGCTACAAAAAAATAGATGAACTGCCGACAAAAGTGGAATGTAGATAATTTATCTAATCAGACCAAGTTATTGTCTACTTTTGCCGGTAGTTCATCTATCTTTTTTATAGGTGGGTAAATTGTAGGTGAATTTACTAATCACTCTTTTCTGTGTTTGTCTGAAACTATTTAGGGAGAGAGAGAAAAAAATTTTTTTTTATCATCGTAGCGGAGAGCTGTATAAGTCTATGAAAATGACCTTTCTTGCACCTAAATACTATTTTTACTCAGGATAAAGAATTTTCGTTAAATAGTTCCTTGAAAGTTAGGAAATTCATCCATAGGCCTCGACTACGGTGATTAAACAATATTTGTGTTTTTCTCCATTAAAAGCTTCAAACAAATGCTTTGCAATCTCAATAGTGTACTTGTTTTCTTTTACCCTAGAGGGGTTTTACCACTTTTTTATGCCGTGTCATGTTTTAGATTTTTTTTAAATTTTTTTTAAAAAAATATTGAATAAATCAATTTTTTAGGGACCACTGTACATACAGAGCTCGATTCACTTCTTCAGCAGTCCGTGCGAAAAACAATTGTGCCGCGCCTTGTAATCCTCCGCATTTTTTCGGGATCACCAACAATGCGTTGTTTTTGCAGAACCATTTAGGAGCGTAAATCGCGGGATCACGGCAATAATTTAAAAATATAACTTTTTTAAAGACATTCGTTGAACAACAAACGATTTTCGTTTGATGAAAAGCATATGCTTAACAATATGGCGTATATCCGTCGCCCATTACAACACTATGTTCAGCCAGTTTTGAGTCTTTGGATAAAATATAGATAATTAAATTTGGCATCTGACCGTCTACCTCTTTTTACACCCACATCCCATTTTTTATTCTTTTCTTTTCTTCCATTGGATGTGGCATGTATTTATGTGGAACGGCAAAGAAGAATGGGATGACAACGAGCCGGCAACGAATTTAAATTATCTTTTGCCAGCCATTCATCTTATTGCATGCTCCCAACATCACCAGCGTCTCGTCCATTGCTAGGAGTGAGAATCGTGTCACATAAGCGAAATGTAAAAACTCCATCTTTAGACGCAATGTTTTTGAAGAAAAAAATGCATGGAACAAATTTTGAACCGCTGTATAATTTTTACTCTGTGGCTTTTGCATTTAAATAATTAAGGTTTCAAAATATTTGTGATACAAACCGCTAACTGCAATGGAGGAAATGGTATTTCAAACTGTGGTTTAATAATCTTCAATGGTTCATACTCGACGTCTAATTTTTTATGTGTGTTAACAACATCACGTAGCAAGTCATTGTTTAATGAATGTAAATGCATGTCAAACAATTTTTTGAAATCTGCTGGAATGTCCAAATTTGTTGATTCTACTAGACAAGGTTTTGGCTGTTCAGCTATGTATGCAATATCTGATATAACTTTGTTCTCGTTTATTTCAGTGTCATTGAAATCCAGATGTGTAAATTCAGTATCTTCAAAACTAAGCAAATTTAGTAAAAAATCTAAAATTGCGTCGTTAGTTCTATCTGTAAGATATTTATCTTGGAACATATGTCCTGATCCTATGGCCAAAATTTTTCCATTTTTTTCATTGCAGTAATAACCAACGATAGGTCGATTAAAAGGATAAACAGCAGGACCTGTTGTTAGTAAAACATTTGCCGGTTCAACGACATTTAAAGTTGCACCGTATGGGTATTGAAAGTGAATTTTAAGTTTTTCGTCCGTAAAAACACAATTTACTTTTTCAATTGCTTTAGACAATAAATTATGCCACAAGGATTCACAAACAACACCACCACCTATTACACACTCCTTGGGATGAAATTTTTTGTAGTAATGGGGGCGGACTACAGAATCTAAAAAAATATATGTTTTTGAGTATCATTGTATATAAAAACTTCTCACATTACCACTATTAATGCTCATTCCGAAATCCTCGAGAAAAAAATTTATATTGGTGTTGAACTCAGCTTCACCACCTTCACCAAGCATTATCATTAGTTTTCCGCCATTTTCGATGAAATCCTGGGGAAAAAGTAAAGATAATAGTCACGTAAAATTGTTCAAAATATTGTTGCCAGGCAGGGCAAATAGAAAACAAGGTATGATGCGAAATTCTGACATTTAGGTGTAACGTCATATGTGCTAATTTATCTATTAATTACAGTATGGAAACATATGCGCAAGCGGATTGGCTAAGCGACTGCTGACTACCGGACGAGCATAGCTGAATACTCGAGGAAGGGCTATGTTCGAACGGTAATAAAAGAAAAAGGTCATCCAGTTGCGCACGGCAGTAATACGGCTGTAAGAGATCAGTAACAATCAGTAACAATCAGTAATGAAATAGTAATTACTGAGTAAATCAGTAATGAATTAGTAAGTTAAAAGGTAACATCTAAAGCAGTTACCAGTTGACAGTTGGTAGTTTCTTGAGTTACCAGTAAAAAGTTAGCAGTTACAAATCAGTAATGAGTTATAAGACAGAAGTGGATCAATAGTAATAAAACAAACAGAGTAACAAATTAAAAAGTTAGCAGTGACTAGTTAAGCAGTAGTAAAAGTTAAGTAAATGTAAATTTGTGCTTTGTGAAGTGAGAGAGATAATAATAAATTAGTTAACAAAAAATATAAAAAATGTTTAATTTAAACTTAACATTATCAGTTATAACAAAAATTATAACATACCCTTTGGTTTCACCATACGGGTATAAAAAAATTGTATTTTGCATATCCGTCCCTGTCTGTCCGTCTGTGGCGCGGATTGAGGGCGCACGAATTGAACTAGAGACTTGAAATTTTACGCAGATTCGTTTTTCGTAAAATGCGAGGCTAAGTTCGTTCATGGGCAAAAATGGACCATTAGGGGGGTACCCCCCACGAACGAAAACGTTTTTTGCGAATATCCCAAAAACGGTGCATCTTATTAAAAAAGTGCAAGAACAAAAGTTATTTTGTTATTTTTGTTCTTTGGAATAAATTTTAAAAAATCTTATTGAAAAGTTTGAGTTCAAAATGGAATTTTGAAACAACTGTTCGCCGTTCACTTCAATCACCATACGGGTTTTCAATAATTGCCAGATTGCCAATTATAGCTTTTGTTATGTTTGTGTCTAATTACGCCATATTTCGACTGCACCCTACGCCTCAGTTCCAGGAGTTCCGGCTGGGCAAGCAAAAACCTTAAAATAAGAATATTCTTTTTCATTTTTCATCATTCGACAAAAGAATGAAATCAAGTCCATGTCGTACAATTAATTCTTTCGCGAATGAATAAATTCTAAAACTCTTCAAAGAATATTCGCTTGAGAATAAATAAATTTCGATTATTCTTCGCACCCTGGTAAAATTAAAACAAAATAAATATTTATCTCGCTTTTAATTCTGGTACACATTGACCAAAATTTTTTTTTTTAATTTTTAGTACATTTTTTTTTAAGTTAAAGCTTTTTTTTCGAGAATTTGATTATTTTTTTCATTTATGAGTTTTTTCCTATTTTGAAAGGTTATGCAGAAAAAATCAACCCGGTAACGGAGGTAACGCAAACTATTAAAGTATAAAATTTTGTTTATATTTAGTTTACTGAGATTTTATTTATAGATTGAAGTCAATACAAACAATTTTATAAATATTCTCACTCGACTTTTTTGTATTGTGCTATTTTAATTCCAATGTTGTAAATTATTTCCTTTGCGTCCAACCCTTGGCTTTCGTGTTTGACATGCACAATTCTACTGGATTCCCTAATGAGATTTTCCAATTCCTTTTCATTAATAAACCTTTCAGTTTTCTCGTCTACTGCTGTTAGACACTTGTTGCTTAATTGAGAAATCTGAGTTCTGTGAGAACTAAATGCTTCATCTAAATCGAAAAGCTCCAAATTTGGTCCTGCTTGGTCACTAAATATCGATTGAAAAACCTGTTAAATAGCATTGTGTCATTTTATATTTAAAAAAACGTGTTTTAAATACTCAATTATTTAAACGCGCTTGGCAAAATTTAAAAAAATCTTTTAACAATTTTATCTAAGGTAATTAGGTTCCTTGGAAAATACCGTGCTGTAAGACGTACTGATTCCATATAAAATAGGGACTAGGTTCTTAGCACTTGGAAACACGCATTTTGTAGCAGGTTCGAATTACATGAAAAATTATATACGGAGATTCGTGTTATCAGATTCTCGAAATTCAAGATGGCGGATACAAAATGGCGAACGAAAAATGAAAAATCGCCTTGATTTTGGTCACAAGGGTTATTATGGAATTTTTGGAGTCGATGATTACGAACTTGAGGTTCAAGTGACCTCTTTGGTGTTTTTTTTGAAAAACTGTTCGCGATTACTAGACGAAGAGTGTACCGAAACAATTTGAACGAAGTAATTCACATTGCAAATCGAAAAGTTTTAGTATAGCCGTTTTCTACAGTTATTTTCAAACTTTGAATACCGTTATCTCAAAAATTAGAGGTGATACAGCAAAACCTTGATCCGGAGACAAGCTCAATGGATCCTAATTAATTTCAAACATTACAGTTCTGCAAAAAAAAATTGAGTCACCGCCACCCTAAATGTCAACGCAAGTTTTAAATATAAAATTTTATGCACAATTTATTCTTGGTATTAAAACATGACATTCCATTCAGAAACGTATTGACCTTGAAATTACCTCTAAATTCAATGCCAAAGTGAAAATTATGAACATTGAATTCCTCTTTTGAAATCCTGCAACTTTTGCAACCAACTTGTTTTTGTAAAACTTGAAAGCTTTCGAGATATTTAAGAGGATAATGTAGACCGCTAAAAAATTGATGTGACCGCAGAGTCATCTAGGAAGGCCATTCAAGCGAAATATTACACACGTAAACTAAACTTGGTGAGGTCCTTTCAACGATGTAAGATGTAAGAAAACCCCATTAAAGTAACAGAAAAGTAGAAAATCAGTGTGTTATTGAGATTGCAAAGGATTCACAGAAAAAAGTTATTAGTAAATCCACCTACAATTTTCGCTGATTTTCAGCCAGCTACAAAAAAATAGATGAACTGCCGACAAAAGTGGAATGTAGATAATTTATCTAATCAGACCAAGTTATTGTCTACTTTTGCCGGTAGTTCATCTATCTTTTTTATAGGTGGGTAAATTGTAGGTGAATTTACTAATCACTCTTTTCTGTGTTTGTCTGAAACTATTTAGGGAGAGAGAGAAAAAAATTTTTTTTTATCATCGTAGCGGAGAGCTGTATAAGTCTATGAAAATGACCTTTCTTGCACCTAAATACTATTTTTACTCAGGATAAAGAATTTTCGTTAAATAGTTCCTTGAAAGTTAGGAAATTCATCCATAGGCCTCGACTACGGTGATTAAACAATATTTGTGTTTTTCTCCATTAAAAGCTTCAAACAAATGCTTTGCAATCTCAATAGTGTACTTGTTTTCTTTTACCCTAGAGGGGTTTTACCACTTTTTTATGCCGTGTCATGTTTTAGATTTTTTTTTAATTTTTTTAAAAAAAATATTGAATAAATCAATTTTTTAGGGACCACTGTACATACAGAGCTCGATTCACTTCTTCAGCAGTCCGTGCGAAAAACAATTGTGCCGCGCCTTGTAATCCTCCGCATTTTTTCGGGATCACCAACAATGCGTTGTTTTTGCAGGACCATTTAGGAGCGTAAATCGCGGGATCACGGCAATAATTTAAAAATATAACTTTTTTAAAGACATTCGTTGAACAACAAACGATTTTCGTTTGATGAAAAGCATATGCTTAACAATATGGCGTATATCCGTCGCCCATTACAACACTATGTTCAGCCAGTTTTGAGTCTTTGGATAAAAAATAGATAATTAAATTTGGCATCTGACCGTCTGCCTCTTTTCACACCCACATCCCATTTTTTATTCTTTTCGACATATTTTGAAAAGTAAACAAATAACAATTTTCTTTCAAAAAAGTGTAATATTTAGCTGTGAAAAGTATTTATATAAGTCGGGCGACCAGCCGGTAGTTTTTTATGCAATTCTAGATGGATTTCCGCACACTTTTCCTTTGAAAAACAAAATAGAAAAGTCTCCGAAAATCGTTTTAGAATTTCCCCGGATTAGCCAAGTGAAAAGGTTTTACGTTTTTGGGAAAAAAAACAATCACAACAAAAAAAACATGTGTGTCGATTCACATGCGGTAGAAGTGAAACCTTAGGAAAACTAAACAGCGAGAGAATGAGACGAATGCGGTATCAGGAGTGGGATAGTTATAGCGTTTATTTATTATAAAGGGTGGTTAAATTTTAAGGGCCGATGTTGATTTTGAATAAAACACGAATTATTTAGGAAATTATTGTCATTTCTTTTTATTATGATAATATTGGTATGGTTCAATTATGTATGGAACAAAATATCGGCCAAATGGCCGCCGCGACCTCGGCGGCACACCTCCATCCGATGGTCCAAATTTTCGATGACGCTGAGGCATAATTGAGGTTCTATGCCGTTAATGTGCCGAATTATCTCATCCTTTAGCTCTTGAATTGTTGCTGGCTTATCGAAGTACACCTTTTCTTTCAAATAACCCCAAAGAAAGAAGTCCAACGGTGTCAAATCACATGATCTTGGCGGCCAATTGACATCGCCACCACGTGAGATAACACGGCCATTAAATTTGTCGCGCAAAAGAGCGATTGTTTCGGTAGCTGTGTGGCAAGTGGCACCGTCCTGTTGAAACCACATATCGTCCACATCCATATCTTCCAATTCGGGCCATAACAAGTTCGTTATCATCTCACGATAGCGAACACCATTCACAGTAACTGCCGGACCGGCCTCATTTTGGAAAAAATACGGCCCGATGATGCCGCCAGCCCATAAACCGCACCAAACAGTCACTCTTTGTGGGTGCATTGGTTTTTCGACAATCACTCTTGGATTATCATTCGCCCAAATGCGGCTGTTCTGCTTATTGACGAATCCACTGAGGTGAAAATGTGCCTCATCACTGAAGATGATTTTCTTCGAAAATTGATCATCCACTGTTGCCATTTCTTGCCACCATTCTGACCATTGACGACGCTTGAAATGGTCAAGAGGCTTTAGTTCTTGAGTCAATTGCACCTTGTAAGCGTGTAAATGCAAGTCTTTATGCATAATGTTCATCAACGACGAGCGTGGGAGGTGCAATTGTTGGGCACGACGACGAGTTGAGGTGGACGGCTCTTCAGCCACACTATCGCGAACAGCAGCAATATTTTCTGCAGTACGAGCTGTACGAGAATGCACTGGTGTTTTCACATCTCCTACAGACCCGGTTTGCTCAAATTTTTGCACGATTTTTCCGATTGTACGCACATTTGGACGATTAAATTGACCGAAAAAATCACGAAGTGCACGATATGCATTTTGATTTGAACGCCCATTTTCATAATAAGCCTGAATAACTTTAACGCATTGCTCGATTGTGTATCTTTCCATGGTTCAAATTGAGTTAGTCTGAAATTGAGAAATGTCAAATGAAATGCAGAAAAAAACTTGACGTTTAGGTGTGGTTCACATTCAACATCGGCCCTTAAAATTTAACCACCCTTTATATATATATATATATTAGGGCGGGTCGATTTGTTCGGGGTAAAAATTTTCACCAAAGGGTATAGTAATATTCTATAGTATATTAAAAATTAATTATTTAATTAATTATTTAAAAAGAAAATATTGTAATTATAGATGAATGTAATTTATATAAAAAAGATAATAGGCATGTATTGTTTTGCACTAATTCTGAGTCTCCAGTTACGCGGTTTCGAATTACGCTGGGTCAATTAACCGCGTAACTCGAGGGATACCTGTATTATGTACATAAAACATAAAAACCAATCGAAAATCAGTAAAATATACACATTTTTCTTGTATTCGATTTTTTTGAAATTCTTTTAAAAATCAACAACGCATTTACCCCCAAAGTTTATTTAGCGAATTTGTGTGGTATAATGGTAGGTATTTACAGAAAAAAATTCAAAAGAAAAAAAAAATGTCGTTCTCGAGATATTTTAAATTTTGTCACTAAATTGAATTTTACAATATGACGGTGGGGGAGAGGAAGTCAGCAAATATTTTTTTGTGAAAAGGAAATTTAATTACCTTTCCAAAATGTTCAATATCATCTCAATCGGTGAAGCCGTTCAAAAGTTACAAATTTTTAAAATTTTTGTCACGTCGATTTTTCGCCGACTTTGAAATCCCCCCCTCCACCTACCGAACGTTATTCCACCAAACAAAAAAATACGGGTCACTTTTTTTAGGTCCCTAACTACATCCAAATGAAGAAAGTTAAACAGAGATGATTTCCAAGCTCCGTACAAGTCGAGTATTAGTTGGTGTGAAACTCACAAAAAAAAAATTTTTTTTCTAATAAAACCCTCATTTCTTCAAAACTATGATTCCGATCAAATTAAAATATACGCCATTTTAAAGATGATTTCATTAGCTTTCATTTGAAGTATTGACCACGTCGATTGATTAAATAGTTTTCGAAAAATTCGAACTAATACAAATACATTTCCCGATAATTTAAAAAGAGAAATTTCAATGCAATTTTGGGGACATCAAAATTCATTTTTGACCTATGGTTTCTTTTGCATTTTTTCTTAGAATTTAGTGTAGAATCAGAATATGCTATACCCCTTGGTCGAAAAAAAATCGACCCGCCCTAATATATATATATATATATATATATATATATATTAGGGTGGATCGCGGCTAGAACAAAAAAAAATAAATGTGGCAATGTGAACAGCGGGGGGTATGGAAAAGATGTGAATATATGTAAAAATGAAATTTAGAAAATTTCAGCTCGATCGGAGGTCATTTTCAGGTTCCGCTTTTCATTTGAAATTTTGAAAATCTGGTATTAAACTAAAAATTTCAACTTTCACCAAAACCAAGGAGGATTTCCAAAAAAGCTTGAATTAGTTAACAAATAACAAAAAAAAACCCAAAAAGGATTTCGAATTACAAATGCCTCCACACGGCGACACAGCAAAAGTGATTAGCGAAAATACATAGAAATTCACCAAATTTTCCAAATTTTTATACCAAATTTTCAAACGAAAAGCGGAACCTGAAGATGACCTCCGATCGAGCTGAAACTTTCCACAATTTGTTTTTATATCAATTCACTACTTTTCCACCCCCCCGTTTCCGAAATTCGAGAAAAAGGAAAAGCGATCCACCCTAATATATATATATATATATATATATATATATAATATATATATATATATATATATATATATATATATATATATATATATATATATATATATATATATATATATATATATATATATATATATATATTAGGGTGTCCCTTATTTTTTCAATGTCAAAATTTTTAAACGCAGACGTTTTAATTTTATTCCTTTTGTCCTAAAACATGTGTAAAATAAATTTCACGACATTTGGAATATCGTAAACCGTGCCGACTTGCTTCAAAACATGGTAGAGCACGTTACACTCAGGTAGTCCCGAGTTTTATTGCTAGTTGTTTACGAGTTTAATTGCTATTATGAAAATACTTAGATAGTCGTATACGGAAATGATTAATTAAACAGGAGAAAATCCCGTCTCTTAATTTCGAGTGGTGTTCGCTGGCTAAGCTGAGTAAAAAAACCGATTAATATTCAGTGAGACCCAGCGCGAGAAAGTTGTCTGAAATATTATCTATTGAAAAACGTGCGATTCAGTTGTCATTTTTAAAAATTTTTTATTCTCGTTAGTCGTATTTTTTTACATATTTAATATGTCTGTCGAATTACGCAGTGCTACAAAAAGTATATTTTTGGTGGGGAACGTAAACCATCAAATAACAGGGGTTAAACTGCCATTTAATCGGCAAGTTCTTTCGGTTTTATTTTTTAACATTCACGAAGTAAAATTAACTATTAGTGAAAGCGCGAATCTTGTAATTCGAGAGTGTATAATTTTTTGGGAAAAGGCAAGAATATCTACAAAACATCTACCTGATTGTGTAAAAAAAACTTGTTAACCTGTATAACACGTGGGGAGATTTGCAAAAAAGATACTTTAAAAAGAAAATATTCACAGTAGTTTTGTATGGTTGTTTGACATTTAATCTTAAAAAACTTAATAAATAGTAGAAAAACAAAATATTTTTTTTCTGATTGAATTACTTTAACGTCGAATCATTTCATATTCAGGTTACGTTATAAAAAAATAAACCAAAAATTTCTACTATTCATTCTAGTCGGCACGGGTTATCGTTATCCAAGACAAATTATCTTTTAAAAATAAATGAGAGTAATTATTTGAAACATATTTAGAGGGTCTGCGTAGAAAAAAAAATTTACCCCAAATAAGGGACACCCTAATATATATATATATATATATATATATATATATATATATATATATATATATATATATATATATATATATATATATATATATATCAGTGGCGTGCGGGGTGCGCAGACTTGTCTACATAAGGGTGCGCAGACTTGTCTAAACTTTCTACACCAAATCGATTCTGCGTTCTGATTTTGCAAAATCGTCAATTACATTGTCATAGAAGGAGCCGGAAACTTTTAGTGTGGACAACAAAGAGCTTTCGATGGATATCAATGACAAGGCAGAAAGTCTTTCTTGACCCATTGTATTTCTTATGTAAGATTTAATTCTTTTTAGAGCTGAAAATGTCCGCTCTACCCCAGCTGTCGCACATGGAATGGTTAATATTAAATTTATTAATTTTTTGGTTTCCGTTAAAACATCAGTCAATCCACATTCTTCGATGTGACTAAGAAGTTCCAAACAATTTTTTCCTTTAAATGTTTCTGATGTATAGACGACAGTGAGTTCGTTAGTCAGTTTAACAAAATCGAAAAATTTTCCATAACTATTTCTAAGAGAATTTAAAGAGTCCTCCGGAAAATGTTGAGCGTACTTGGCAAATCTTTGTGTATTGACCAATTCAAGAAATCTGGTTTGGGGGAGATATTTAAATCTTTCCTCTATTTGAAGTGAAATTGTATCCAAAATTTCAAAGTAAACTTGTTTAAAGTGGCTTTCTGGGATAATTTCTTGTCGATTTTTCCGCATTGCCTTTGGATCTCCAACTAACTTTTTGGTTTTCAAATATTGATCGGAAAATTTTTCACGCATAAAGCAGATTTTCGTTTTTGTGCTTTGAACTTGGCCTATGGCGAACCCAATGTCAGAATTAGGATTTTGTAATATCTCATACAGAATATCAGTGTAGCTGAAAATTTCAGAAAACACATTAAGCAGAAATACTGTATTGAAATTGTTTAAAAAATGTAAGTGGCCTCTTGATAAACAAATTGTTTCTTGATCCCAGTGCTCTGGATTTTCTAAAATACTCTCAAAGAACTCGCATAAAGGCTCCCAATACTGGTTAACTGTATTGACAATTCGAGAAAAGTAGTTCCATCGGGTCGGAGCTACTTTTGGAAATCTTTTATTAACAATTTTGTCAAGAGCACAAGTCCTTTTTGAGGAATTTGAAAAAAACGACACTAATCCAGAAAGGCTTTGAAAAAAATATTTTACATTCCTTAATAAATGACACTGACTTAGATAACACTAAGTTCAAAACGTGAGCAAAACAATGGATAAATATGGCATTGGGAAAAAAGTCCCTTACCAACTTTTGAGTTCCGTTCAATGAACCAGACATCACTGCAGCTCCATCATATGTTTGAGCAACTAGTTTTTGCTCACATCCCCAATACTCAACAATATTTTTTACAAATAATGATAGAGCTTGAGCAGTTTTATCAGCACTCACGTCATGAAATCCCAAAAATCGTTCAACTGGCTCGCCTTTGTAAACGTATCTCAAAATCACTGATAATTGGGATTTTTGAGATACATCGGAAGTTTCATCAAGCAAAATAGCAACAAAACTAGTTTCTGATACCTCTTTTTTTATTTGGGACACAAGTACATTTTTGATACTTTCTATTAAATCATTTTGAATTCTATTTGATAACCCAGAAAAAACAGAAGCATTATTCAGGTGATTGTAAAGCAAGGGATCGTATTTTGCTATAAGTTGTAAAACTTCTACGTAATTTCCTCGATTATGAGAATCAATAGATTCATCATGACCTCGAAAAGCAATTTCTTGAGATCCTAGTAAACAAACTGTATCGATAAGTCTTTTCATTATGTTTCTATTTTTTGTCACATTTTCATTATGTTGAATTATTGAAGTGCGTTTGTGCTGATCTAGTTGCAGATCTATTCGCACTTGCCCAAAAGTTTTCATAGAAACCACCGATTTAATGTGTGTTTGGGATTTTTCGTGTTTTCCCGCTGCAACATTAAAATGCGACAGATCGTCATATCCATTAGTTGTCCATACATTTTTTTCCTTTTCTATTGAAACAAAAAAAATGCATGGCCAACAAAATAATCTTTTACTCTCAGCACATGCCGTCAACCAATTAAATTTAGAATAATTTTCTACCTTGAAATGTCGCTCACAAATTTTCCCTTTAACAGTACTTTTCTGAGTCAAATCAATTTTAGGAATAGGACGACTTTTCTTGATAAAAATATTTTTATCTTCTAAATTTAGCCTTGAGAAAGGCTGTTTTAATAATAAACATACGTCACAGGTATGAATACTCATATTTTTCAAAGAAAATCAACACGCAAATCGCAAATTCAGTAATTATCCAACAAAGTCTAACCAAAGAATGAGCTTCCACCAAAAAATTCATTCGAAAAACGTCTTCCCATTTTTTACAATCATTCCCATTCAAGTTGCGGCAGTTTATTCATTGAAATCGACGGATCGTGCGCATTTAAATCGCTGCGCCTAAAACATGAATGATACACGAACAAAACCACTTTCTGTGCGTCAAAAAATTCATTGAAACATGCGTTGATGTGCGATAGCTTCTCATGTAGAGTCGAGCGCAGCAACTCTACAGCGCTTATGAAGAAAAATCGAATGATATGCCTGATGCTAAGTTCCCCCTTTACGAAACTTTTACTTGTGCGTCTCGTCCAAGTATTCGAATTTGTATTTCCTCTTTCATTTTGGTTCTTTGGAGGCGCATTGATTTACTGCGCGAGAAGCATATTGAATATGAAGATAGTTCGTACATCGAATGGCTGTGTTCTGTCTGTGTCGGATTTTTCTATGAATATGTGTGTAGAGTATTAGAGACATAATAGGAGATTCAAGATGTATCTAGTCTTGTATCGTTATAAAAGTGTAAGATTGTATGAAATTTTTGTGGAAATTTCAAATTATTTTATTTGATTCGTTCAAATTATTTTATTTGAACGAATTTGTCAGGGTGCGCTCTGCGCCATCTGCGCCTTAGACCGCACGCCACTGATATATATATATATATATATATATTAGATTGCCCACAAGATATATGAAATGTGCAAAGTTGTAATTTTTGTTGCTCCCCGTCCATTTTCAAAAAAATAAGATTTAAAAAAAAGTAGGAATCTGTAGTGGAAAAAACCCAGCCGGTTTTTCATTGAAGTTTCAAAAATAGACTTTAAAATGGTGAATCGCTTTAACTGTCCGTAACTCCTATAATATTTAATTTTTCGTTGATGGTCTAAACACAACTTTTGTAGAGGATAACTAGACGAACATGCAATGATTAAAAATTTACTTGTTGTTAATGATATAGCAGAGCGTGGAGTAGCTTTGATGACTCGATATAATACTGTTCTAACGCACCAGGAGTAACAAAAACAGTATATCCTGCATGCTATGGAACAGCATTATAAACAAATATCAATGCAAAGCTATTCGAAAGCAAAATTCATTGAATATTTAACAAAAAATTATGAACAATTTCAAGAAACAAAAAAAAAATTCCATTAAATTTTGTATTTTAACCCTTCATTGATGAGGTGGGTCCAGTGGACCCACATTGACTTTTCTCTCTTTGCTATTTCTCATGTTTTCAGCACAGTGACTCTGAAATATTCAGTACCTTCATACAGTATGGTATTGTGTGCCGAGTTAAAAGCACGGATTTGGTATGTAATTAGAACAAGTCCATTGGAAACCACCTCATCATTTACGCATATGATTTTCATCTCATAAATTAAGGGTTAAAATGTTTTATAACAAATAAGAATATCGGAAAAACTTGAAAAAAAATATACTTTTCAATACTTCTGACCAGTACAAAATCCGTTTCAGACAAAAAATTTAGGATGTTCATAAATCTGTCTGTTTGTCGGTCTGTATATATGCCGTATAACTTTAGATCGGCTTAGTTTTTTTTTAAATAAATCTACATTTCATTCTCTAGAACATAGGCTTTCCAGAAGAAATTTTCCACCCTTTAGAAAGTGCAAAAAATACATTTAAAGAAAATAATTCATGAAAATGCTCTTAAAAAATTGCTGTTTTGGGACCAAAAAAGCATTAAATTTCAACCGTAGGTCAAAACTTCGTGAGAATTAGATGTTCGTCTAGTTATCCTCTACAAAAGTTGTGTTTAGACCATCAACGAAAAATTAAATATTATAGGAGTTACGGACAGTTAAAGCGATTCACCATTTTAAAGTCTATTTTTGAAACTTCAATGAAAAACCGGCTGGGTTTTTTCCATTACAGATTCCTACTTTTTTTTTAAATCTTATTTTTTTGACCTAAACTTCACGAAAATGGACGGGGAGCAACAAAAATTACAACTTTACACATTTCATATATCTTGTGGGCAATCTAATATATATATATATATTTATATTTATATATAGAAATATTATATCGAATCGAGAGTTATAAAGAGAGAAATGAGTCCTCTTTTTTATGGGGTAAGGAAAATGAATACGTCTCGAAAAAAACTTCTCTTAGCCAGCTGATCACTGCTTTCTTAACAAGTCATTCAATTGCTTAATTTCTGATGGTAACATGTAGAGTTTACAACCTTGGAATATAATACAGTTTTTTGAAACTTCCAAACGAGGTATCATCATTGTTAAATTAGAGCTATATTGGAACCTAGTATTTGCTGAGATGCGAACCTTCTCCAAGTTCACAGTATTATATAATAAGTTTCTAATAGCTTTGAAGATGAATAAGATAGTCTGCCTCACTGCTAGACAGTTTATTGGGAGGATCGACTTTACTATGTCTGAATACAGAAGTTTGCTGCTTAGTACGTAAGTTTAAGTTAAACACAAATTTAAGAGATCTAAATTATTAGAACTAGTATAGCATTAAATTGGTTTTATAGGATATTTTATGCTTTAATTTAAATAGAATTCTCAACACATTTAATACTTTGCTTCTGATAGTCCAAATAGGATCTTTCCACTTGAAGTTATAGTGAATATTGACACCCAAATATTTAACCACTGGACTATATTTTATTTCAGTATTTAAAAATTCTAACTTGGGGGGAATGAATAGTTTAGTAGAAGGCCTAATAAAGGGTAAAAATTGTCTTATTTAAATTTAGTCTTAATTTGTTAACTTCAAGGTAACGGTTTAGAATTATTAAGTCATTGATCATATTCTGCATTATTAGTTCGACTTGACCCATTGGAAAAAAAATGGCAGTATCATTTGCAAAACTCATTAGAGTACCTGAAAGTGGTGGCCTGGCCATATCATTAATAAAAATAAGGAAAAGTAACGGCCCTAAAACACTGCCTTGTGGGACTCCACAGTGCACAGGCAAATGAGAATTCTTAGATTCATTATATTTTACATATTGATATATATCAGACAGATAACTAAAGAAGACCCTAAGTGCCTTATCTATTACTCCATTTATTTTCATATTCTGTAACAGGATCATATGGTTAATGCTATCAAAGGCCTTGCGTAAGTCAATAAATAGCCCGCCTATTATATTTCCCTCATTAAAGTTCTCACAAATTAAATCAATTAATTTGACTATTACAGAATCAGTGCACAAACTTTGCCTGAATCCAAATTGATATTTATAAAAAAAATTGTTTTTTATTAGAAATGACGATAGTCTATTCGCAAGCATCTTTTCAATTAATTTGCTAACAGTCGGAAGTAGTGATATAGGCCTATAATTGGAAGGATTCGAGCGATCATCTGATTTAAAGATTGGCATGATTTTATGTTCAGCTAGGCCGCAAGATTTTTTTCGCTCACGAGAAACTATGGATGGGCATTTCGAATTGAAAATATCAGACCAGTCGTTTATTAACTTTATCAAATCGCTACACGCTATTGCATTTTTATGAATGGAGATTACCAAGTGAGAAGCATCTTTTTGTTGCTTTTGATAAAGTGTGGGAAAAAAGTTGTGCTGTATATTTTACTTTTTGCCGATTAGCATATTTTACACTAGCTTGCATACCCGTCGTTGCCGGGTTAAGTTTTTTCAATTTTTTTATGGTCTATGTTAGAGATAAACTTCAGGCCAATCGGCTCGGTAGTTTCCCCGCGAAAGGGTAACATAGCGCAAAAACTAAGTTGCGAAATCACTTTACCCCCTCCCCTTACTCCCCCCACCCATCGCACTACTTTTCCGTATATCTATTTTGGAATCAGAACTACCACAGACACTCATGCCAAATTTCAAGTGAATCGGTTCAGCCGCTTTTGTGTGAAAGAGGAACAGACAGACAGACAGACACCAACTCATTTTTAAAAGCTTTTATTTGGCTTGCCTTCGTGTCTGTCTGTTTGTCTGTCTGTCAGATCAAATCTTGCAATCAAATTTTGACCCACTTCCACTCATCCGATTCACTTGAAATTTTGTACACTTATATAAGTCCGATGACAATACAATATTTTCTCTACTTCGTCCTTGTAAGGATAACGGAAGGTCCTGTATAACGTGATTATCCTTTTCTCCAAATTTTCTGGAAAAAAATCTATTCTGGGGGTTTTTGGGGTCGCTGAATCCGAATCTGTCATTAAAAAGTCAGTAAGGATAACGGAAGGTCCTGTAAGGATAACGTGATTATCCTTTTCTCCAAATTTTCCGGAAAAAAATCTATTCTGGGGTTTCTTGGGGTCCCTGACTCCGAATCTGTCATTAAAAAGTCTGTAAGGATAACGGAAGGTCCTGTAAGGATAACGTGATTATCCTTTTTCTCAATTGTTCCGGGAAAAAATATATTCTGCGGGTTTTGGGGTTCGCCGAATACGATTCTCAAGTTAAAAAGCCTGTAAGGACATCTCAAATGTAAGGATATATATTCGAAGACTAAAAAGAACAAAATAAAAAAAATAAAAAAAATTTTCTAAAAAAAAGCTTTTATTTAAAAAAATGCACTAAAAAGAAAAAAAATAATTTTCTGGACGCTGTGTATCACAAATATAAAAGCTTTTAAAAAGCGAGATAAAGCATAAAACAATAAAATAAACATTTATCTCGCTTTTTAAAAGCTTTTATATTTGTGATACACAGCGTCCAGAAAATTATTTTTTTCTTTTTAGTGCATTCTTTTTTAATAAAATCTTTTTTTTTTATTTTTTTATTTTGTTCTTTTTAGTCTTCGAATATATATCCTTACATTTGAGATGTCCTTACAGGCTTTTTAACTTCAGAATCGTATTCGGTGAACCCCAAAACCCGCAGAATATATTTTTTCCCGGAACAATTGAGAAAAAGGATAATCACGTTATCCTTACAGGACCTTCCGTTATCCTTACAGACTTTTTAATGACAGATTCGGATTCAGCGACCTCAAAAACCCCCAGAATAGATTTTTTTCCGGAAAATTTGGAGAAAAGGATAATCACGTTATCCTTACAGGACCTTCCGTTATCCTTACAGACTTTTTAATGACAGATTCGGAGTCAGGGACCCCAAGAAACCCCAGAATAGATTTTTTTCCGGAAAATTTGGAGAAAAGGATAATCACGTTATCCTTACAGGACCTTCCATTATCCTTACAAGAACGAAGTAGTGAAAATATTGTATTGTCATCGAACTTATATAAGTGTGCAAAATTTCAAGTCAATCGGACAAGTGGAAGTGGGTCAAAATTGGGTTGCAAGATTTGATCTGACAGACAGACAGACAAACAGACACGAAGGCAAGCTAAATAAAAGCTTTTAAAAAAGGCGTTTTATGCACATAAAATATGCACTAAAAATGGCAAAATATGCACTTTCAAAAAACATTCAAAATCCGAAATATATTTCACCCAAAATAGTGAACGGAACTTGTTAAAATGTAGTTAATTCGACTTTTGTGGAAAATTTAAAAAAAAAATATTTTGACTGACAAAAAAAAATTTTTTTGACAGGAAAACTTGTTTCTAAATTGCAATCATATTGTCTATACCAGCGATTCTCAACCTGTGGGGCGCGCCCCCCTGGGGGGCGCGAGTACATTTAAGGGGGGGCGCGAGCATATCTAAGACAAAATATTTAAAAAAGCTTATTAATTGACTGAGAGAATAGTACATACCCACATACAAAACAAAATACATTTCGACATAATATTTAATAATTAACTTATTAACTTACGCTTGCAGCAAAATGAACGCGAAACCAGCGCGAAACCAACGCAACTACAACGCTCTGAACTGTCACGCAGTGCAAAATTCTAGCGGCAGAGCACAATGGCAGCTCGTGAAGTAGTATAAGTGACATAATATAAAGTGGTATAAACTTGGAAAAATTACAAAAATGGATAATTTTGAAGCGATAATTTGCTTTGTTGGTCTTTATCTTTGTTATTTGCACTAAGGCTATCAATTTTTCCTCGAACGAAATTTTTCCAACCTCACTTTATGAACTGTCAACGCAGAATTCTGCGGCAAAGTTAGAAGTTTGCAAACTTTTGCGTTGCGGTTACGTTGTAGCTGCGTTCTATACGTTCACTGTGCTCACTTCAAACAATTTGTGGGAACCAAACTTTTAAGTGACAGTTTCTGCGCCAGTTTCGCGTTGGTTTCGCGGGGGGGGGGGGGGGGGGCGCGATGACAATTTTGATTGAAAATTGGGCCGCGAATACTGAAAGGTTGAGAAACGCTGGTCTATACTATATGGTATAATCGGGGTTAAAACTTATAGAAAAACATAACAAAAGCTATAATTGCCAATCTGGCAATCATTGGAGACCCGTATGGTGATATTCGTATCAAAATTCGAACAGTTATACCAAAATTCCACTTTGAAGTCAAACTTTTTTAAAATTTATTCCAATCGGATTTTGATGTATGGGAGTTTTATGTAGAATCACATCCTAAATAACTTTTGTTCTTGGACTTTTTTGATAAGATGCACCGTTTTTGAAATATTCACAAAAAACGATTTCGTTCGTATGGGGGGTACCCCCCCTAATGGTCCATTTTTGCCCATGAACGAACTTAGCCTCGAATTTTACGAAAAACGGATCTGTGCAAACTTTCAAGTCTCTAGCTCAATCCGTGCGCCCGCAATCCGCGCCACAGACAGACAGACGGACGGACAGACAGACGGACAGGCAGACGGACGGACAGAAAGACGGACAGACAGACGGACGGACATGCAGAAATTAATTATTTTTATCATTCTAAACACACTGGTGTAATTCATTTTTGTGTGTGATGACGGGATCTTGGCGTTACAAACGGTAAGGCAAAGTTAATATACCCTTTGGTTTCACCATACGGGTATAACCATCCAGAATACAAAATTCCTTCTGCACTTGACGAACTAATCGGCACAAGTGACGTAGCAACGAAATGTTAGATTTGAGTTTACAGCATACCTTGGTTGCCTGTATGCCGTGAAGAAGAGCGATCTGTCAAAAAAACCAGTGGCGTATCAAAGCAAATGAATTGCTTTATCTAAGGATTTCTATATTTGTCCATTTTTCCCTACGTCACTACATTAAACTTAATGGTGTTCGTTGTTACTCACACCAACAAGAAAAATGCTTCAATTTTTTGGCTTTATCTGTCTTCCTGTTATTCTTATTCGTAGCATAAAAATGAATGAAAGCCTCGAGCGATGGCTGTTGGGTATGATGCACACACGCATATAAGTATGTATTTTACTACTGAGAGAACGATATTTCGCTCCCATCATTAAAGTTCTGTTCAGGGTTGTGACTTTTGATTTTCGAAATCGTAGTAAATCGGCCGAAAAATAGTAGTAGAATCGATGAAATAGTAGTAAATTTATGTAAAACCTTCGTCATTATATATATAACTAATTTGAACGAAAGACTAGAAATGGGAGCGTTTTGAACACGGTATGTATGATATTTATTTCATACTTCTCTTATCATAAACCAATTATAAATAAAATTATTATACCCGTATGGTGAAACCGAATATCTCAAAAACGGTGCATCTTATCAAAAAAGTGCAAGAACAAAAGTTATTTAGGATATGATTCTACATAAAACTCCCATACATCAAAATCGGATTGGAATAAATTTTAAAAAAAGC